>JAZKJV010006535.1:0-434136 GCA_037367405.1 Ottelia alismoides | reverse complement strand
TTATTTTTTGTAATGCAACACAAATGAACAAGTTGACATATAAAATGAAACACTTAATTAAATAAACAAAATCCCAATAATACAAGAAATGAGTCGTGTTCCCGGCAACGGCGCCATTTGACGAACCGCAAAATCGGCCCTTTAAGAGTGTTGTTTTAACACTTGATAATGTCATCGCAGTCGGGCCGAATCGGGTCGTCAAAGACCATCTGATTGATATGAAAATAAGAATAAGATGGTCGTAATTATTTTACTTGGCAAGAAACCAAGGTCGAACTCAGGGACACGAGCCTCACTCGTATTATCTAGATTTTTATCTATTTTAACTAAGTGTTGAGTTAAAGAAGCATACGTCAAATTATGCAAGAAGACACAACAATGCATTGAAATAAAAGTAAACATGCAAATTTTTTTTATTTTATCATGCAAATAAATGCAATGAAATGCAATGCAACACAAGCAGTATGCCCTATATCAGAATAATGAGCAAATTTAACAAAAGTCGATTTAAGGTTTAATTAAGAGGTCAAGCTTGATGAACAAGTTAAATAAGGCACAAGTTAAAGCTCTAAGAGACACAAAGCGACTAAAACAATACAATGAAAATCTTTGAGTCCAAAATAACAATTAAGCATGCCATTAGAAAGATCATCAAGCGAGCTTCGAAATGAAACTGAAATCAACTTAATTGGAGTTACGGTTCTCAAGATATGCATAAAAGAAAGCAAGGGCATAACTGAAAGAAAACATGAAATTAAATTGCAAACAGGTCCCTGGAAGGGACTAAAATGTAATAACCGAAAAGATAAGGACCTTCTCTGTAAATAACCCACACGCACAGGGGCATTTTTTCAAATTTGAAAACCTGCGCATGTATCAATGCAAAATTCCCAAGTGCACGTGACCTGCACGTGATCTGGACCTGTCTGCAAATAGGAGAAGATGGCTGGGCCTCCTTGCAAATTACCTAGGAGGCACGTGTTGTGCACGCGCTCTCCTAGGCTCGGGTGTCTCTAAGGCTGGGGCGAGGCTCGGCGTTGCTTCGGCTTGGCTTGGACACTGTGTCAGGCTCGATGCAGGCTCGTGAAGGCTCGGGAGCTCCAAGCCTAATGGCTCGGACGCTGAGGCTCGGTGCTGCTCGGTTGATGACACGTGGCCGGCTGACGACCGTTAGATCTCGACGATCAACGATCCTGGAGGTGGCTCTTTGTTCGCGACGTGGCTGCATCGTGATCGTTGGATGAACTCCGGTGAGGAGCATCCAACGGTGCCTGCTCCTCATCTTCCTCTGCAGCTGGCGGCAGATTCAGAGCTCCGGCGAAGGAACTCCTCCTCCACCGCTCCATCTCGAGCACTGGGGACCTCCCCGGAGCTCCATAAACGTTCGTCGAGGAAGATGGGAGCTCGGGGGAGACGCTCAACCTTCTGGATAGAACCATCGAGGCTAGGTTGTCGAAGGAGAAGTGGGTGAAGTTAGCTCCGGCGGGTCTCCGGTCAATGCAAAATTCGTAGACCTGCAGCGCCAAACCTAGTGTTAAACACTTGAGGGTTTGGGGTTGCTTGGTCCATGCAAAGAATGTGGATGCAAGCAAGCTAGAATCTCGCTCTTGTGAGTGTTACTTCATAGGGTATGTTAGAGATGGTATTGGATACCAACTCTATGACCCTGAGACTCAGAAGGTTTTTGTTTCTAGAGATGTGAAATTTCTGGAGAATGATTTCCTTAAGGGTCAAGATAAATATGAAGTAAAGGAACTCATTGAATCTCCTGAGGATTCTGAGCTTCCTGAACCAGAAACTGAAGAAGTAAATAAAGATGATACACCCATACCTCTTCGAAGGAGTTCGAGGGTGGTTGCACCACCAGAAAGGTATGGATTCCATGTGTCAGGTGAAACTGACAGTGATCCTACTTCATTTGATGAAGCACTCGCGGATCATTACATGGATAGATGGATGCTAGCAATGAAGTCAGAAATTGACTCCATGCATAAGAATGGTGTATGGACCCTAGAGGATCCACCTAAAGGGGTAAAACCCATTGGGTGCAAATGGATCTTCAAGAGAAAGAAGGGACCTGATGGGAAAGTAGAGCCTTTCAAGGCACGGCTCGTAGCCAAGGGCTACACACAGAGAGAAGGCATCGACTACGATGAGACATTCTCTCCTGTGGCTATGCTTAAATCCATCAGGGCATTGCTAGCTATAGCTGCATATCTTGACTACGACATCTGGCAGATGGACGTCAAGACGGCTTTCCTCAATGGATACCTCGAGGAGGATATCTACATAGAGCAGCCCCAGGGCTTCATGACTGAGGATGGCAAAGTATGCAAGCTGAAGAAATCCATCTATGGGCTCAAGCAAGCTTCTCGTAGCTGGAACATCAGATTTGACGAAACCATAAAGAGTTATGATTTTGTGCAGAATCCTGATGAACCTTGTGTGTACAAGAAGCTTAGTGGGAGCGCCATTGTGTTCATCGTGCTTTATGTAGATGACATCCTTATCATTGGGAATGATACAGGGATGATGACCAGTGTGAAGATTTGGCTGTCCCATACCTTTGAGATGAAAGATCTTGGAGAAGCCTCTTACATCTTGGGTCTGAAGCTGTTCAGAAACCGAGAGAAGAGGATATTGGGATTGTCACAGCAAGGATACATTAAGAAGATTCTTGAACGATTCCGTATGGATAGTTCCAAGAAAGGATTCTTACCCTTGAGACATGGTATCCACCTGTCTAAAGGAATGGCTCCTCAAACTGTTGAGGAAAAGAAGGCCATGGTTGGATGTCCTTATGCATCAGCCGTAGGAAGCTTAATGTATGCCATGATGTGTACTAGGCCAGATATCTGCCATGCAGTGGGAGTGGTAAGTCGTTACCAATCCTGCTATGGAGAACAACACTGGAATGCAGTAAAGAACATATTCAAATATCTAAGACGGACGCAAGATTACATCTTGGTCTATGGAGATGGTGATCTCCAAGTCTTGGGATATACATATTCTGACTTCCAATCGGATATTGATGATCGAAAGTCGACATCAGGGTTTGTGTTCCTGTTGAACGGTGGTGCTGTGAGCTGGAGAAGCAAGAAGCAGGACACTACAGCAGATTCAACAACAGAAGCCTAATACATTGCCGCATCGGATGCTGCAAAGGAGGCGGTGTGGTTGCGCAAGTTCGTCCAGGAGCTTGGCATAGTTTCCTCTGATACTCCCATCCCGCTACTCTGTGATAACACGGGAGCCATTGCCCAGGCGAAGGAACCCAGATGGCATCAGAAGAGCAAGTACGTAGAAAGGAAATACCACATCATTCGGGAGATTCAAAAGCGTGGTGACATCATCATCACCAAGGTGGCCTTCGCCGACAACGTTGCTGATCCTCTTACCAAACCTGTGACACAGAAGGTTTTTGACCAACATGTAATGAGTATGGGTTTAAGGCTTGTTCCTAAATGGTTCTGAGGGCTAGTGGGATATTGTTAGCAATGTGAGCCCGAGGCGAACCATTCCTACAATAAATTTATTGTAATAGATGATTTATCAATAAAAGTTATTGATTTTGTTTTACTCCCTTTCTGATATTGAATGAATGAATGCACTATAAGGTCCCTCTGTACAATAAGGGTTATGTACCATGGCCAACTTGATAATCATACAGCTGTTGATTCAATGATTGAATCATAGAGGCTGATGCTTGGATGAATATCTAAGGAGTTAGATAGAGGACTCATCAAGCATCATCAATAATTAACAAGTAGTGATCTCCAGTCTGAGTGGGAGATGGCAATCCCATCTCTTAGACTGATATCTGATCGACCTCTTGATGCAGGTCCTCTGCATAGGAATATTGATTCGGAGGTATCAGATTAGTTGAGTCAATGAGTTGACTTATCGAGATCGAGATAACCAAAGACCTATGATGAATACTGTCACATCACAGGCAAACATCCTCTGACCAGAGACAGATATATTACTATATGTCTGAGCATGTACATTTGGCAGACCAATAGGTTGATGACCTAATCAAGGTCTATACACCGGCGAGCTGGTGTGCATGTAAGGGCATATGAGTAATATCATCTCTCAAAGGGATCATACAGGTTCACTTGTGAACCGGGAGACATGAGCTCACTCATGAGGTATTGGGATTGACCAAATTCCATGCATGGTCATCATGCTTTAGAAGCATGATATGAATTTGAAGGTAAGATATATGCTTTGTGAAAGCATATGATCTGTACCATATCCCAAGGACCAAGATTGAGAAACTTAATGATCAGACTATGAAGATGATAGTGTAAAAGTGATCTTTATCTTCATGATGATCATGAGTCTTCCAGTATGCAGGATGTGCAGGTATTGGGAATACCTGAAGGGTGATTTGATCATAAACGATTGTATAACCATGACGCTTCCATTCCGAGGGAGTGATGAAACAGGTCTGGATTTTAGTGACTCCTCTCATTAGAGAAGTAACCTAATCTTAGTCCATTTACTGGACATTGATCTGAATGAGATTCAGATGTAATGAGAAGATTAGGTATACGGTCTTGATTTAATCAAGCATCTATGAGAGGTCCCTGGGATCTGGATTTGAGATGTGATCTCAATATCCAAGTCACTATACGTGGAACAATACAATCGTCCTGTCCTTATCTCCAAGTATCTGAGGAGAAATAGCATTGTTCTTAAATGGTTTAAGAACAATTCCATGAGATCTAAGCAAAGAGAAGTTGATAATTAAATGTGATTTAATTATCATGATGTATGAGATATTATCCAATATAATTAAACGTGGTTTAATTATTATGGATAAGAATAATGTGGATAGCAATATCCAATTATTCATAATATATTATAAATGTGATTTATAATGTATTAGAGAGAGTTAAATATAATTTATATTAGTAGATTAATTATTAATGTGTATTGGATGCACATTGTTTAATTAATTGAAAATGTAAATTACATTTTGTTTTGGGTTGTGAATTTGATTCACAATATTCCAATGTCAAGATTGCAATATTCCCAAAATTAATTGAGAATTATTTTGGAGAATTAAAATACCAACAAATTGTTGTTGGAAATTGGATGGAGAGAAAATCAAGGAGATTACCCTCCCCTTGTGGAAAGGAGGGGGCGTCACCAATTCCTTGAGGGAATTGGTGGATGTCCCCCCTTCCAAAGAGGAAGATGTATCTCCCTTATTTTCTCTCTCTCTCTCCATTTGTGTGGTTTAATTTGGTATTATATTTATTTGATTTATCAAATATATTTAATCAAAATTAAATCACAAGTTGTTGGCTTTTACCAACAACAATCTTGACCATTGGATTGTCATAAATCAATCTCAACCATTGATTTTATACGACACATGGATTGAGATCCATGGATCCCAAAACCCTATAAATAGAGAGGCATTCTTGGCTCTCTCTTTACACATGCTATTGTAGCAAAACTCTCTCTCTCTCTCTCTTTCTCTCATACTCGACAGCCCTCTCTCCCCTTCTTCTTGGTGACCGTCCACCTTGGTGGAGAGAATCGTCATCGCCCGCGCCCTCGTGCTACCGCTTCGACGATCTGCGGTTCTTCATCTACTTCGAGTGCTTCGCCTACGAAGGAGACGTTCGATCTCGTGCGACGAGATCAGGAGCAACCGTGTTTGGATCAACTTCTTGGATTGCGAGGTTATCGCGGTTCATCCCCGCGCTCGCAAGCGATCTCTCCGACGATCGGACTTGAGACAGGAGGTCTCTTCTCTTAGAGACTCGATCAACCACGCTTCAAGAGGTATTGCATTATACTTGTTGTGGTATAGATGAAACGATCCGAGAATGGTTCTTGGATCATGTGGTTTCATCGAATAATTTTTTTTTTAAATTCCGCTGCACCGAACGACTAGTATGACTAGTCGTTCTTCATCGTATCCGATACGACGCTCACGCTTCCGTGATGCGCTTGAGGATCTCTCCATATCCTTCAGTTTCGCCAACACCCCACCGTTCACGCACGCTTCTCTGATCACCCAATCCCTCCTTCTTCGCCTCTGATCACCTCCGACCCACCTCATCTCCGATCGCCGGAGATCGAGCTCCGGTTCCTCACTTCCTTCCGCTCGCAAGGAACCTCATTCCACTCACGCACACACGTTTTTGCTTCGGCTATGTATTACTAACGTTGCAGGTCTACGAATCTTGCGCTGACTGGAGACCCGCCGGAGCTAACTTCATCCACTTCTCCTTCGACAACCTAGCCCCGATGGTTCTATCTAGAAGGTTGAGCGTCTCCCCCGAGCTCCCATCTTCCTCGACGAACGTTTATGGAGCTCTGGGGAGTTCCCCAGCGCTCGAGATGGTGGCGGAGGAGGAGTTCCTTCGTTGGAGCTCTGAATCCGCCGCCAGCTGCGGAGGAAGATGGAGGAGCAGGCACCGTTGGATGCTCCTCACCGGAGTTCATCCAACGGTCACGATGCAGCCACGTCGCCAATAAAGAGCCACCTCCAAGATCGTTGATTGTCGAGATCTAATGGTCGTCAGCCGGCCACGTGTCATCAATCGAGCAACACCGAGCCTTAGCATCCGAGCCATTAGGCTTGGAGCTCCCGAGCCTTCACGAGCCTGCATCGAGCCTGACACAGTGTCCAAGCCAAGCCGAAGCAACGCCGAGCCTCGTCCGAGCCTTAGAGACACCTGAGCCTAGGAGAGCGCGTGCACAACACGTACCTCCTGGGTAATTTGCAAGGAGGCCCAGCCATCTTCTCCTATTCGCAGACAGGTCCATATCACGTGCATGTCACGTGCACTTGGGAATTTTGCATTGATACCCTCGCAGGTTTTCAAATTTGCAAAAATGCCCCTATGCGTGTGGGTTATTTACAGGGAAGGTCCCTATCTTTTTCGTTATTACATTTTAGTCCCTTCTGGGGACATGTTTGCAATTTCATTTCATGTTTTCTTTCAGTTATGCCCTTGCTTCTTTTATGCATATATTGAGAACCGTAACTCCAATTAAGTTGATTTCAGTTTCATTTCGAAGCTCGCTTGGTGATCTTTCTAATGGCATGCTTAATTGTTATTTTGGACTTAAAGATTTTCATTGTATTATTTTAGTCGCTATGTGTCTCTTAGAGCTTTAACTTGTGCCTTATTTAACTTAATCATCAAGCTTGACCTCTTAAAAAAACCTTAAATCGACTTTTGTTAAATCTGCTTATTATTCTGATCTAGGGAATACTGCTTGTATTGCATTGCATTTCATTGCATTTATTTGCATGATAAAATAAAAAAATTGCATGTTTACTTTTGTTTCAATGCATTGTTGTGTCTTCTTGCATAATTTGACCTATGCTTCTTTAACTCAACACTTAGTTAAATAGATAGAAATCTAGATAATACGAGAGAGGCTTGTGTCCCTGAGTTCGACCTTGGTTTCTTGCCAAGTAAAATAATTACGACCATCTGGTTCTTATTTTCATATCAATCAGATGGTCTTTGACGATCCGATTCGGCCCGACTGCGATGACATTATCAAGTGTTAAAACAACACTCTTAAAGGGCCGATTTTGCGGCTCGTTAGAGCTATGAAGCTTGAGCTGCAAGGGAATATGTTGCTATAGCGCCCTAGAAGTTACACTGGATCTCGTCGGTGAGGTCGTCGCTCCAAGATGGATGTCAGTCGCTATTACTGGATGACCACCCCGAGCTCTCTCTCTTTCTCACGTTGAAGCACGGAATGGTGGGATACTGAAGACGACCGGTGAGGGAGGCTTTATAGGAGGTGATTGTTGCAACGGCTGGGAGCGGAGCAGCGTCTGGCGGAGCCGTTGTGGCGAGAGGTGGCATTTACATAAGAGGGGAGGAGTGATGGCGCAGATGATGAAACGGTTGGAGGGAAGGGGATGGTCACGTGCGGGACACGTGACCATAGGTGGGAGGATGCAGCGAGTCACGTGCAGGGGGTGAGAGAGAGAGGGTAACACATGGCACGTCCAGGGGCTGCCACGTGGCACTCCAAAAAATTTCAAATAATAATAAGAAAGATAAATGGAAAAGAAATAGGAGGAGACCTCGGATCGAAAAGTTTCTTTCACAAAAGTTATTCGTCTCGACAGGATCTACAACTTTCATGAAAGAACCGAGAGCAAAAGAGGTCATCTGTATAAAGTGGTATTTTGGCGGTCTCTATGTGTATAGAAAACCAGCTTTTTGGGATTTTGCAATTTTTGGTGGTTTTTAAGAGGATAAAATTATAAAAAAATAAGATAAAATATAAGACAATTAATTACATATTAATATTTTTTTGAAATTTTATTAAGTAAGAAATAGGGAAATAAAATAGCAGTACGAAATACATGAATTTTGTACATACTCACAAGGGTTACTCGGACTCAGTCATTTTCTTTGATTTCAGTCTTGATCTAGATTTGGATTTTTATGCCATTTGATAAAACTTTCATCAAAGAATACAAATAAAAAATAAATAAAATAAAAAGGGTTAATTATGTACATAAAAACTCAGGTCAAAAAATGCAAAAAGATGAAATGCGCAAAAGAGGCTCAAAACCCAACTTTCACATATGAGATCCGAATTGTATGAATTCAGTCTTGTTTTGAAGGTATTTGAAGATGGAGTAATTTAAAAGTAAGTAAACCAAAAGCAGAGTTTGTATGAGGAAGATATGTACGTTTTAGTCCGTTAAATGTGAAATTTGCTTTTGGGTTTATTTGACACTTATTTGAGTAAGCAATTTTTCTGTATTTTTTATTTATTCTTGTTAGTAATATCTACACAATGTAGATGGTTTGGGGTCAATTTAAGTTAGAATGAATTAAATAAAAATAATGGAAATTAGTAGCTTTTTAGGCCATTTTACACTTGGATTTCTGTTCCTAATTTTATGCAATTATGCATGATGGAATGCGAATATTATTTACACATGTATGAATGTTAATGACGTCATATTAATGACTAAAAGGAAATGATTTATGGGAAACAAATCTTAATTGACCAATGTTAGCATGTTGAATATGAGATTCATCATATCCCTATACTTAAACCATGCTCGTCCCCGAGCATCAATGAATGAATGACTTAGTTGGATAAATCCCTGATTGTGCATGTGACTTTTTAAGGCTCAATTCATCGAAGACCCTTAATTTGAGTGATCTTAAAATTTTAGGTTCAACCATGCTTTAATTAAAAGGAATCCAACTTCTCTATCTATCAGACTCTATGTTTGTATGTGTAATATAAGGATATGACTTTTAATGTACTGCATTCATGAGAGTCGAGTCGAGACATCACCCAAAATTCTAGTCCAAGAGACTCTACTCTAGACCTAATCCTCAACACTATGGAATAAGTCAGTTCTTGCATTTAATCAACCGTCTCATTAGTTCGTCAGACTTGAAAGTGTATATGGATGGCCAGATGATGGAGGGTATAGGATTGTGTCTATTTTTCTCTCCCTCACATTGGAACAAAAGGCATCTCGAGTGCCTTATTACTCAACACATGTATTTTTATTTTGTTGTTCAATGTGTCCGTCAAGAGAATTCAGAGTCGTCTGCACTTGTTTTTCTTGGAGTACACCAGGGGGTGTCTCTTTTGAGTATCTAAGATACCTTCGACACCCATATTTGTATTACTATACGATGCATGGCCCTTTTAGAGTGCTAGCTCCTTGGCCCTAATTGCATTTGGTACAAGTGGACACTTTGAAAATGGTTGGGAGCGCTCGCCTTTGGTGGAAGCTCATAGAATTTGACTTTATAATGACTGAGATTTTCTTTGAACATTTCTTTCTTTTCTTTTCTTTTCTTTTTGGCTAGCTCCACTGCTTTTATCAAAATTTGTGCACACTGATTAACAATAAAATTAGATTTCATCACATCCTTGCATATGGGTAGATATCAAATGATAATACACGAACTTGTTCACATACTGGCTAGGGTTTTGCTGACACTCTGATTTCTTGAAGCCTTCATTAACTTTATCCCATCCTCGAGCATCATTAGATCGGGCCTAGACTCAAATCTCCAGTCCCAGTTCCTCAAGTGATAACTCGACTCATCTCATCAATCATGCAGTTGTGAAAGTGTTGTGCCGATCATATTCTTTAGAGGGTAGAGATGAAGAGTGCAATATAGCGCTCAAATCTTTCAAACTAGGCAAGTGTAGATTATTGAGTTTCAAAATCCTAATGACTAGGTTGGCTAACTTAGACTCTCAAAATATCAGAAATCACATGTCCTCAAAATCCTCAAGCCTTGAGTGATAGTGAATGTGTCAGGAATATATCAACCAAGGAATGTATGTATGCACGAGATGCTTAATGAAATGCAAGACCATGAGTGATTTTTTTCAGAATTTTTTTTTTTGTTTTTTGGTGTTTTTGTTTTTTATTTTTTATTGTTTTTGTTTTTTTGAAAACCATGTATTATTTACAGAAAGAATTTAGTATAATATACATAATATACACTACTTGTACCCATCCCTGATGTTAGATGAAAACCATTAAAGTATGAACTATGGATAAGGTAGAATATATACAAACACACTCCCTATACTTAGCTTGTTCTATGTCCTCATGGCACAAAGTGAAATGTAGACATAGCTCGTGCTAAGTATAGATGAGCGAAAAAGAAAAGAAGTCGACATGCCCCCTATACTTAGACTTTTGAGGGACTAAGCATAGCAGAAAAACGTGAAATGAGGCAGTCTAGGGTGAGGGGGAAAGAATAGAAGTGATGTATACACAATGGTACATGTCCCCCTATACTTAGGTTCAAGTCAACCTAAGTATGATCGGATAATTGCAGATAGGTGATAAACCCAAAACCATCATCGGTCGTGTGTTCCACACAAGGCGGGAGCACAGTCGTCGAGGTAACCGACGACACCATTGGATTTAATCATCAATTAACCCACAATATACATAATTTAATTAATGGCAAATATGTGGCATTAAGATTTTATTTCTCTACAGTGAAATGCACAGTGAATAAGCATGTAGAGGTCGAACCACAGAGAGCAATACAAGTAGCCTATGGTTTTCTTTTATGTACAAACCAAGTCAGTGAAAGAGATGAGAATTAGATAGTCAAAAACCCATCGTCTAATACCATATTCTAGGGGAATTCGAAGAAGGACGGTCAGTATATCAGATTTCCAGTCCTAAACTAGTCTTCTGCATACATCGTGAGCTCCTAGTTTCGGGTCGTACGTTGCCCCGGGATTCGTCCATTCTTGCTCCTCAACACGACCCAGGATTCGCCTTGAGATCACTCATTGCCTTGATTGACGGGATGACTTTTCCGGTGGGTTTGTCATACATAGTCTAAATATAGATCTTATTGTGGGTTTTTTTAATTTTATTTTTGGATTTTATATTTTTATATTTTGATTTTTAATTTCTGATTATGTATTTTCTTTTTATATTATATATTTTTTGGATTTTCTTTTTCTTTTAATACATAATAAGCTATATATAGATTATATATACAATGTTAGCTAGGGTTGCAATAAAAATTAACAAAAATAATCAAAAATAGTAAAATAAAATATTTTTGGGTTTCTATAATTTTTACTATTTTTGTAATTTTTCTAGAATTTTTGCTAATTTTTATCTATTTTTAAAGTCAAAAATACCCTAAAATAGGGAATAATAAATCCCTCGAATTTAAAATGGAGATTTAAAATATAAAATAGAGTAAAAAATTCTCTAAATTAATTTTAAAATAAAGATAATAAAATAGAGAAAAGTCAGAGACAAAAAACACAATTTTTGGGTTTTTTTAAGGATTTTATAATTTATTATAAATATTTTTAGAGTTTTTCACTTTTTTAGTGTTTTCTTTTATATTTTTTAGTATTTTTTGGTCTGGAGAGTGAAAATACAAAAATACCCAAGATTTATTTTTGGGGGGAATTTTTCAAAAAGCTTTTATAATTTTTAGAGATTTTTACCCGGCAGACCCTATAAACTTTGCTAATCACCTCCACGACCTTTTGAAACAACCTAGTTCCACCTCGACCCCGTAAACTTGCCAACTCTTACCCCATCAACCCTCTGGGTAATATGTTTTAAGTCCATGTGGGTTCTTGGGGTAATTTACAGGATCGATAGAGTAATTATGTTGTGCAAAATGTCGTAGAGGCATTTTAAAATGTTTATAGGGTTTGCTGGGTAAAAATCCCTAATTTTTATGTATTTTCTTTTGCAAACAATGACGAAAATGCAAGTTTCTGATTTTTTTTTTATAAATAAAAAATACTCAAAATGCAAAATAAAAGTATGCACGTGAAAGATCAATGCTCCATGAAGCTATGCCCATTTTGTGGATTTTTTAGAGTTTTATATATGTATAAAATAAATAGAGACAACAAAGAGAAAATACAATACTAGTAGGGGTATTTCTGTAAATAAATAAAAGTGTGAGGGCATGAGTGCAATTTTCACAGAAATTTATAACGTGCTCAAAAAGTTAAGGGACCAAATAAAAATAAGTAAAGCCGCGAGGGCTTCGCTGCAAAATTACCAAAATCACGTGGGTGAACGCATACGCCCATACTGGGGGCTTAATCGTAATTGCTAAAAATCCAGGGGCTAATTTGCAAATTTCTCAGAAATATACAACGTTCATTTCAATTTATTGGACTAAATAATAAATGCAAAAGCTCAAAGAGGTGTTCCTCCAATTTCGCCACCTCACGGGGGACGACACGTGAGGTGATGTAGACTGGACCCAAACGCAATTAAAATAAATACGGGGGCCTAAGTGCAAAATATCCAATTAAACGACTAACTTTATTTACATAACTAAATAGTAAAATACAAAAAGGTAGGGCGAGAAATGTAATTTACCCCTAAACAGGAACGATCGGACGGCGATGGAAGATCCACTTGACACGTGACACTCATCCAATGGTTGGTACCACTTCGTGCTTGGATGGTTACGTTTAGATCTCTGATGGCGATCGGAAGATCGAAGCTGTAGCGCATCCAACGGTTGAGGTCGAAACTGACATCTGCACCGGATCTGACGGTAGAGAAGCAACGAGGAAGAACATGGATGAACTCGCATGGGGCGAGTTTCGATCTCTTCTCCTTCGCATCTCCATCATCCTTTGAAGCTCTGAGATGGCTCAATGTGTTCCTGCAGGTCCGGTGAAGCTTCTAGGTACCACAAAAGGGTTTAGAGGCCATCGATGGGCCCCTGGGTGGTCGGAGAAGAAAGGTGGCCTAGGGAGGTTTAGTTGAGCTGATTTGAGCCCCAGAGGGTTCGATCGGGCTTTTGACCATCATAGAAGAAAACACGGGTCGAGGGAAAACTGCCTCGACCCGATTAAGCGTGGAATGGGTGAGGTGAAGGCGTGGGCGGAGAGATCTGGCGAACGACGGAGGATGGACCTCGATGACTCGACCCAGGGAGCATCGAGGGTGGTCAGATGTGGCGGAAGGCGAGGAAATGGAAGGGGAAGAAGATGCGGTGATTGGCGAGGCGGAACAACATGCGAGGCACAATGGAAAGAGTTTGCCGGAGTGGAGCTCCGGCGAACTACGAATTTGCTAATTAACGCTAAAACTTTGATCTAATCGCTAAACTAATGGCAAGACTAAAAATACGCGAATGAAAATCTACCTAAAATGGATAAATGTGCAGCTCTTGTACCTGAGCGAGCTCAGGGAGCAGGGTCGCCAGCGACGGTGGCCTTGGGCGCAACCTCCTCCTCCTCCCACCGCTCGGACCCTCTAGGGGCTCCTCCCTATCACAAAGAAGCTCGCTAGGCCGAAGGCGGGAGTAGAAAGGCTGGGAAGATTGATGAAATTTGAGGAGGATGAAGGAGGTTTTTATTTATATACGAATTGGGCACCTTTATTGACCAGAGGAATGGCGAAGCTACAAGCTATGTACAAGGGATTAAAGGATCAGGCGTGTATGTACAATGAGTGGTGATCAAATGTCAAGAAGACATCGAGGGCGATTGATCTATAGATCAACCAGGGAAAAATGGTGTAATATGCAAGATGAGACACACTGCATCAAATCAAGAAGCAGGGGGTCAAGTTGACCAAGGTCAACTCGCGAAGCGCCCTGATTGGGCTACATAGGCCGCTAAACGACAAAACAATGAATTTTATTAAAGAATAATTAATTAAAAATAGTAAACGATTTTACTAATTTTTGAGTATAAAATAAAAAATGTTTACTATTTTATGTAGTATTTTTTATGATTTATATTTATTTTTTGTGTAGTTTATCAGTAGTTAATTTTCAATAGTGTATTTATAGGTATATTCATCTGTATTTTGTACATTTTTATTTATATTTTGTATATTTTATTTTGTATATTGTATTTTGTATATTTTATTTTATATATTTATAACTTATTTTTATGACTATAAATATATTTCTATTTTATTTTTATGATATTGTTTGTATACTTAAATAAATAGATATGTATATTTGATAGGTATAGTTATAGGTAGTTTACCTATGTTTTATATACATTTTTTATTTTAATGTTACATAGTAACTCCAAAAAATATAAAACCACCACCATTAAATAGCTTGCGAAAAGTTATATACACTTAGAGGTGATTAGATATGTTTTGAATTTTTATTTGAAAGATATGGGTCTGTGAAGTTGGGTTTTTGGCTTTTTATTTTGTGTGTAAAATGATCACTGTGTATTGTTTTCGTACTAAATCAATTTGTATTTTTATTTACATTATTATCTACAACTTTCATGTACAAAGCTTCTTCATTTGATAAATAAATAATAAGGAATAAAATACGTGTCAAAAATACATAAATAACGAATGAAAGAATAGGCTTTTTATTCTATTTCTGGCCCTTATCTCCCCCTACTTTCTTCCTTGTCGACCAATTCAATTCTTGACTTGGTCTCAGTGTTTAGGGTCATAAAATATTTTCAATATTTTATTCTTTTTTCTTTTCTTCTCTTTGTTCTATAATTTTGGCATTAAAAACCTCATTTTATACACAAAAATACAATAAATAGTGAATGCTATTATGTACAAATTAATGTTATTTACATGCATTAGCTAGGATTTTTAAGGCCAAAATGATAGAATAAAGGTGATGAAATAGAGATTCATCAATAGGGAACCGAGTAAATTTACGGATGTACAAGGTCAAGGAGGTTTGTGACGGACCTTCTTACTGGAGTGTGGTGGGAGATAGCATGGAGATGTGGAGGGCAGTGAAGAGGGGGAGGGTAAAGAGGACCAGCCATCGTCAGAGTCGTCCTTGGAAGAACAGTAGTCGTACATAGAGGATCTCCAACTACTGTCAACCAAAGGTAAGTTCCCTTAGATCAGAACTGTACTTATTGCACTTACCAGATGAACCACTTCAGGACCAGACGAGGACTCTTCAGAAATCACCTGGTGTCTAAGGTCAAAGGTGACTTTCTTGCTCGGTTTGTTTCCATGAGAAGCATTGGGAGGAAGATGGGCAGTCTTCGTCTCCTTATCTTGAGTAACCGGTGTGGCAATTATGAGTTCTTCATCGGATGAATCCCCGTAGAAGTCGACCAATTCTTGTAGGGTCATACGCTACTTCGAACGAGGGAGCATGTTCTTGGTGGCTTTGTGATTGTTGGCTGGTGTTGTTGATGCCGCCTCTTGATAATTGTGAATTTTGGTGGCATTGGAGGTTTCCTGAGTCGGTTCCTTGTATTGTTCAAGTATCTCATGAGTTACTGCCGGCTTGAAAATTGGACCACTCAAATAATCATTACGATCCTAAAAAAATATGGTCCAATTCTTCATAAGCTCCTAAATAATGTTTCCTCCGAGGAGAAGTGTTAGGGTGGTGAGAATCCGAATACCTCTCAACAGTCGATTTCTCATATGTTTCTCCTAGTTTTTGTATCCGTGTTCCGTGAGGAGATGTCTGATCATGTGAATTGTTTGTCTCCTGATCATAATTGTCGGTTTCAAGTCAGTTTTCTTCAGAGCAGGTCGTGTCATTGAGGCTTTGTGCATTGTGGTCAGAGTTCAGAAACTTGATTTCTTGAGTCTCACAATCGAAAATTACCTTAGCAGAGGCTAAGAATGGCTTTCCTAAAATAATAGAAGACTCATACAATGTTCTGGGGTGCTCAATGTCAAGGACAATAAAGTCTACTTTATGTCTCTCACCCCGAAAATTTACGATGACATAAACAATCCCCCTCGATCTTTTGGTAGATCGATCAAGCAGTTGAACGATCACCCTTATCTTTTTGAGTTGTCCGAGTTTGAGTTGATAAAAAATGGACTTGGGGAGGATGTTGAGCATGGAGTCATCATCTAACCGAACATGAATAAATACGATATCCTAAATTTCACATGTGATCCGAGTTAACCGCTTGACTTTCGGCTTTTGATTTTGTGATTCATCACCAAAGACCAGGCCATAGATATGACATGATATTCAGTCCTTGATTGTTTCTTGCCTGACTTTTTTGGGTTTAGTCGACTCTTCACAAATCGCTTAAGATCGGGCACATATTTTATGGCCTTTATCAATGAAAGCTCTAAGATCAGACTCTTGCAAAATGTTTCCATTTCAAAATTAACCATTTTTTTGAATTTTTAAATTTTTTTGGTATTTTCTGTGATATTGTAAGTAGGGGGGTCAGAGGTCAGTGATGGTTGTGCCTGATTATGAGTCACATGATGATTTTGTGGTTCGCAAGGTGGTGGCCTCACTTATTCTGGATTCTGCAAAGATTGAATGAGATCGTATATTTTCTCAGTCATAGTGTTTGCTCTATGATTTATTCGAGTAATCTCATCCTCAAACATCTCATGACTAGTGATTGAATAATCATTCTCGGTATATAGGGATTCCAACATGTAACCTTGAGTAGAGTATTGATTATTCATAGTCGTTATGGTCTGGTCATGAGTTATATTTCCTTGACTCTAGTTTTCTTGTGAATCGTCGAAGGAAAATTGGTCGTACTCAAGCAGATAGTCAACCTGAGTAGGGGATGGTTCAAGAGGTTGGGAGTTCATAATAATCGAAAATCGTGTTTCTCTGTCCATCCTCAATTCTGCCCGCTCTCTCGTGTCCATAAGATTGTTAGAATGTAAGAGAGATATATTCCGCGAACAAGTGTGGTCATAGGTGGGATGTATAGGAGGGAAGAGAATGATGGCTGAGGGGGACTGATGAACACGAAAACCCGCCTCTTTAATAGTCGGAAATTATAGTATAGGAGGGGAATTTCGGTCGATCAAAAACACAATCATTTGAATGTTGTAGAATATTTTTACTTGGCAAGTCTACCAAGGTCGAACACAGGGAACACTGATTTTTAGTTGCATGGTTTTTAAATTAAATTAAATAATTAAATAACTGCTAATTAATTTCAGTGTCGAAAATAAATAAAAAGAAATGCTATGATGAAGATGCGAAGAAATAAAAAGAGAGATGAAGTACAGGATATGTGAAGTATACGATTCAATCCTCAATGAAATTTATTAATTAATCCTTGAAAGATAATCACATATCGAAAGAGATTAACACCTAAAAAGATTTATTGAATCCAAGTTACAGGTAAAGAGATTAATCAAGGAATAATCTTGTCATAAATTCCATATAAATTGCTCCTCAGAATTAATAGTCGATCAGACAAATAGGGAGTCAGATAAATCGATCCTCAATTTAACCCATGTAGAGGTTAATTTATTAGGAATAATCAACAATGATCTTGAGGGGTCAATCAAATTAAAATCCTCAACTGAACTCTTGCAGAAGAAATCGTTAATTTCTCAATGAAAATGTAGCATAAATATGTCAAAATTAGCCTGCATATGTCAAAAGAGATCCTCAAATAATAATTATCAATAGAAAACCTCAGATCTGTCCACAAACTATGCTAAGTAGTAGCGCATGAAAAGAGCTTCAAAATAACATATTATATGCTAAAAATGGAGTTCGTATGAGAAAGATATGCTAAATTGAACTTGTAGGGACTAAAATGTAAATAAAATAAAGTTTTTCTTTCAATAAGGTCCCTGGAGGGACATATATGCAATTTCTTAAAAGTTGAAGGAGCCCCTCTACAATTTACCCCGAGCGGGTATATTTGTAAATTCAGGAACCCCCGGGGGTATGGCTACAATTTGCCCCCAACGCACTTGCGTCGCACGTGTGATGAATCTGTGATTCATCACTCTAAAAGTTGAAAATAGAGCTTTGTTCCCGAGTAATTAGAAGCACATTTCCACTTATTTGGCATAATTAGCATTCATGCATGCATAAATAATATCTGCATTTTAGCATTCATATTTGCATTAAATAAGGAGCCAAATTCACTTGTAAATACTCACTTGTATATTAGCTAAAATACCCTTTATGTATATATTTTATACTAACTCCAAGTCCAATAAAACCAACTCCATAGTGTATATATTACTAACACTAATAAGGGAAAAATATCAAAAAAAATAATAACTTGTAAAATAGACCAATAAAACCCCAATCCAAGTTTGAGACCATGAATCTTAAAATATGCATATCTCTCTCATAAGGTGTTTGATTTAGGTATACTCACTTTTAAAGTAATATACATTCAAAGACCTTTGAAACAAGATAAATTTCATTAAAATCGGAGCTCGTATGCAAAAGTTGGGTTTTGGGCCCCTATTGTATATTGTACATATTGACTTTTTTGCCATTTTATTTTATCTTTTTATTTTCTTAATTAATAAAAATCCAAAAAAATAGATTAAGTTGTAATTATTCTTTTTATATTTTCTCTATTTTATTTTGATTTTCCCTTATTTAAAAATGACAAAAAAATTACAAAAGATAAAATACGGTATTTTATATCTATAAGGTACCACCCCAAAATACATTTTGTACAGATGTCTTCTTTTGATTTTTGACCCTTCACAAAAGTTGTAGATCTCATCGAGACGAGCGACTTTTGTGTTAACAACTTTTTGATTTAATCCCTTTTGTTATTTCTTTTTTATTTTTCTTTACATTTAATTATTGAATTTTCTGGAGCGACACATGGCAGCTCCTGGAGCCGCCACGTGTCACCCCATTTTTATTTTTGGAATTTATTTTTTTATTTTATTTTATTTATTATTATTTATTTACATTTAAATATTTTTTTATTTTTTATTTATTACTTTATTATTTTATTTTACCTTTATTTTCTCTTCTTTATTTTTAGTAGCCTACTTATATTATTATTATTTATTTTATTTTTATTTATTCACCTTTTACTTCTTCTCCCTCTACTTGCCTTCTATTCCAAGTCAGCACCTCCTCCATCTTCTCAATCTTCTCCTCTCATTTTCTAACTCCTTTCTCCTCCTTTTTATTCACCACCACCTCCATCATTTTCCATCATCCACCTATTCGAGAGAAGAGAGGTCGAGCCCCTTCAACCTACAGGTGACAGCTGAAGGAGACAAGTTGAGCGACGACAACCTTTCAGGCGAGATCCGCGACATCACCATTGCCGTGTCGCGAGATTCCAATCGGACTCGCTCAGCTTCGAAGAACTCCATCATCCTTCTCGAGGCCACGATCGGGGTTTTAGCTTAGCTACTCCACAATCTGGCGAACCAAACAGGTAAGTATTTTCTATCTTATCTTTTCATTTCATTTTCCATCCAACAGTTTTTTTGTTTGTTTGTTCCTCATTTTATTTCATCATCACCATACATCACATACACACACCACTTCATTTAATCTCTGCATTTTTTTGCAGTCAAAAAAAAATTACAAAAAAATATATTACAAAAATAAAAAAACAAGCTTCCAGGTCCTGTTGTGCGCCACCGTGTTCCACCGCTAGTGGCCTGCCTCCGGTGCTGCCCTTGGTGACCAACCCCGTACTCCAGCATCCCCCTCCACCGCCGCACATCCAGTGGGCCCGCCGCCGGGACGCCGGCCTCGCCCCCTGCACCGCCCAACGACCTCCGCGCGACCAGCCTTCAGGCTGCCCTCGCCACATCCCCCAGCCGCTCGCCGCCAGCGCTCCCGACATCGTCGTTCCCCGCGTACCGATCGCCGCCCGCGTGTCGCCCCTAGTGCGACGCCGTCACACGCCTTCCCTTGCTCCAGGCGCCTCCTCCATCGAGTGCCCCTGGTCGCACTCCCGAGGAGCATACGCCACGCCCTCTACAACCTCGACACGCGGCGCACCGCCCGCACGTGGCCGCTACGTCGCTTCCCCGGTGGGGCCGCCCTCCTATAGCCCTCCTAACGTTGCGCGTCCTCGCGCCACAAGGCTCTGTCGTTGCCCCACGCTTGGCGTTGCGCCGCCGCGCGGTGCCGCATGATGACGCTGCCAGCAACTTCTCCGCCCCGCCCTTCGCGACGTGCCACCCGACCCAGCCCCCCTCTACGTGCCCTAGACATGGGTTCCTTTATTGGAACCCACGAAGGTTTTTTGTTTTATTTTTTTGGAAATTTTGTATCATTTATCCATTTTTATTTGCAAAACGGTCCATATTTACGTTGCAGTTAGTTTTTTTAATTTATGTATTGCAAAAATATCCCTGACTTTGCATGATAATTTGGAAATCTTTCTTGCATCACTTATTTTAATGGAAAATACCATGTTGATGAACAATTAATTCTTTATCGTTTTGCTATTTATTTGTATTTTTGTGAGCATCAGATTATTTATTAAAAATCAGAGATTG
Source organism: Ottelia alismoides (assembly GCA_037367405.1). Classification (NCBI taxonomy): domain Eukaryota; kingdom Viridiplantae; phylum Streptophyta; class Magnoliopsida; order Alismatales; family Hydrocharitaceae; genus Ottelia; species Ottelia alismoides. Next base: position 413,435 of record JAZKJV010006535.1, on the reverse strand, counting down.
AAAATCAGTGTTATTCCCATTTAAGCTCTGAAAATCGCACAGACATATTTCTTACTCTAAAAATTGTGAAAAAATCACATTTGATGCCTCTAATTGTGCTTTTATCATAGTCCAAATTCCGTCCAATTTATAGTTGTTTTTTGCATAGAATAAATTCTAAAGTTATTTCTATAATTGAATTTTAATTAATTCCACAAATAAGATTTTTGAGAAAAATATCGCTCTGAATAATTTGATTTTGTAGATTAATTAGGATTTAAATACTTACATTCGCTATGTTTTTAATAAAAAAATTTATTAAAAAAATCATAAAGTGTCAGAAAATTCTAAAAAAATTAGGGTTGCTTAATTTCATCATATTTAACTTCCAATATTTTTTCACAATTTTTACATATCATTTGCACGAAAAAATGTATAAAACCCTAAAAAAGTTTGCATTTTCCATTTGTGTGTTTTAAATCCAAAAATTCAAAAAAAAATTCATTTTGCTTTCATTGCTGGATTAGGTTTATAGGAAAAATACAATTTGGTCAATTTGGATTAATTTCAGATTAAAATTATTTTGGCTAACTTGTTGATTTTCTTAATAAATAACCTAGTTCATTCGCATCAGTGCATCTGCATTTTTATTGCATAATTTTTTAAAAAAAATCTCACTTAGAAAACCGTAATTTAATCCCTCTAACTTGATCCTGAGTTGTTTCTTTGCCTTCTTGAGTCGACCCTGGGGCTTGCCTATGTCAAACAAACATAAAACCACACTTAATTTCATTCGACGATTCATCGATCCGTGCGGTTAATTTTTGATCGATCTGGATTTATCTGACTGCAACGAAATAATTAATTCGGTAACATTAAAAGGGCGGATCTGAGGTCTATCAAATGGCGTCGTTGCTGGGGAGGCAAACGACTTAGGAACACTTTGGAAATTAGGTTTACGTTTTCCAGTCACTCTGGTAGTCTGATTCCCGAACCACCTTGTAATTATTTCATTTTTTTCAATTTTTTCTCTCTGACATTTTTATCTTTTTGTGTGAGGGCCCAGTGGACTTGGAACGAATTTCTTAAGTCGACGTATCTCGAAGTGCATCGGAGGCCGACGATTCGTGGATCAAGTCGGCTATTGAGACGCCAAAAAGATTTTTGTTAACTTGTAAAAAAAGTGCCTGCATTTCCAGCGGTTCTCTTTTGAGATCTCGCGCGTGTAAGTGAATAATAAAACGTATCCCCTTGTGCGGTGTGGTTGCTTTACGTAGAATAGGACCCGCACTTGCGGCTCTCAGAGCTATTTTAGGACATGTTTGTGCTCGTAATATTTAGGACCACACTTTACCATAAAAGACTCACTTAGACCACAGATCTAGTCAAATTGAATCGGTGCTTCACTCACTAATAGAATTGCTTGTCTAGGAGCGGCTTTTATCGTTTGCATTTCATTTAGTGTAAAATTTCAATTTAGTATTGCATCCCGCATTGTAGAGAGCTGGAGGCAGTGTAAGTTTTCTTACTCAAGCATTCATCATCATTTTCTCGATTGCATCGGCTTTTTCCGATTCTCTCTCTCGGTTTTCTAAACCTAGGATAAAGGAATTGGGACTGGATGGTAGACGTGATTGCTTGTGTGGATTAATATCAGTGACAACTAATCTCTAAAATCAGTACTGCTAATTAAATTGGATCAAAAAAATCACTAAAATTAACCCTTGTTTGCGGGAAATTAACCACGATCTTGTTTTCAGGCTGAGTGAGGGTACTAGAGTGTGTGAGCACCCTAGGGTAGAGCCAAAAATCCCTGCCTTCCATATCGCATACCTGATCCTAGCAAATATCATCGGCTGAGCTTTGGGTTCAATTGACCAGCGCCAAGTAGCCTCTGCCTACTCCGGTAGGTAGATAGGGGCGAAATTACGGTGCACCGCGACAAGTTGGTAGTAGCCTCCGCCTACGTCTGCAGGTAGATAGGGGCGAAGTTAGAGCCTTGTCAGCCTCTGCCTACTCTGTAGGTAGATAGGGGCAGGTCCTTGAACTTTCGGCTGGTGATAGGAGAGTAGAAAGGAAGGGCATTGGTATCTTAGGCGACATGTTAAACAGGGGAGACGCATCCAGCTTTAAGCCAACTCCCCTATAGGTTGCGTAACCTTTGCTACTTGTTTGAAAATTCACACTTAAAATCAACCAGACTAATCAGACTCGGTTTCGGATCCTTCATCGTGTTGAGTGTGAACTTGGGGTTTGCTCTTGTGTTTGTCTTTGATTCTGTCTGTGTGTGTATCCTGTGTAATTGCACATTTTCTACCTCGATCTACTTACATCCACCCTTCCCTCTTCAATATGTCAGGATATTGGTCCCCATACCTTATGACCTCTGGTCAATCCTCCTCGACCATATACCGTTCATCTTTGCCTTCTCCTTCTTTCATGTATCCTCCGCCATCCACGGGAGACCCTTACCCGTGGTCGGTTCCACCTCAACCCGATTATGAAGTAAGAATTTCGATTGACTTCTCCACTTCTTCGCATTTCTCACCTACTCCATATTCTAACACTTCGGATCCACTTCCATCTTGGGCTGATTGTCCTTATTCTCGAGAGCTTGCAGGAATCAAAGAATCGAATAAAGAGAAAGCCACTGCTGAGACAGATGATTGGCAAAATTATATGCCCCCACATACTTCATTCTCGCCTCAAGTAGGGACCAAACAACAATTTACAAATACACATCCTGACTTGACCTTAGGGCATAAAACGGTCGATCGAACAACCCGAATGGAGAGGCTTGCACATCATGATTTCCCAGACTTGATTGACTTTAGTGATCAAGCTTCCATTAACCAGCCTTCATATCACACATTCGGAGAAGAGCCTACAAGGGCTTGGACTCATGAGCTAGACTTACCAGTCCCCCATTCATTGACTCCATTACATGAGGCTCCGATCAATATCTGCCATTCAGATGGTCCATACCTAACCCAGGATTACATGCTAGAGTCTAGGTATGTTGAGTATGAGACCCCAACATCTCAACAGTATCCTCCAATTGAGCAGAACTCTCCAATGATTTGTCATGAGAACATTTTAGAGGATGACATTTCCAGACTTATTGAGAAAAATGAATCATTTGGTAACGAGTTGAGAGATGTCATGGAAATATTACACTCAATTTCTGCCAGCTTGGGAATGAAAGTGGAAAAGGACATGAGTAGTTTTGAGGTTGAAAACAGAGCGAACATCAAGGAACCCACACATCGTGTACAACTGGAGTCCATTCTATCTCCCTCTTCTACTAACCCCTTGCCTTCCAATCCAGAGTCAAATCATTCATCCACAAAAAATACCAAAAAATTGAAAATCTCAAAAACACCAAAAAATTTTAAAAAACCAAAAAATCACATAAAATTTGAAAATGAAAAAGATCTAGAAAAATTGGATCATGTCCTAAAGGAAGCACTCGATGAAGAAATTGATTTTTAATCTTCCCTTAATAAAGGTCATAAATCACTTCCCCGACCTTAAACGATTTGTGAGAAGTAAATTGATGCTCAAGAGATCGGGCAATAAGAGGACAATGACTTAAAGACACATAGTGTCTATGGCCACCTCCTTGGTGATGGGGAGAAAGACCAAGAGTTGCAGAGTGAAGCGGTTGCCCCGAGTTGAATGTGAAATCAAAGACACTATCTTTACCCATGCAAGAATCGATGACGACTCACCGATAAATATCCTCCCGACCTATGTGGATGACAAGCTCAAACTCAGACCACTTATAAAGTAAAGAGAGATCGTTCAGTTGGCTGATCGATCCATCAAACAGTCAAGAGGAAACATTTCAGACATCGTTGCTTTCCAAGGTGCTCTACTCCAGGTGGACTTCACGATCATTTACATCGAGCACCGAGGAGAGTTTACCAGGTCTCCGATTATTCTCGAGAAACCGTTCTTAGCCTTGACTAAGGTGACTATAGATTGCGAGACCCGGGAAATCGATTTTTCAGCATTGGGAGCGCTTCGACCTCACCCATTCTTTGATACACTTTACTCCAAGGTGACCCGCATATCCGCTGACAGTAGTAAACATCGAGAGGTAGATGAGTCCCACCTCTCTGCTACACCTGAGAGACCGACTGTCCGGATGACCATTGGATCAGAGACTCCCCACACCTCCACTTCATCAACTGCTTGTGCCACCACCGTGACAGCTTCTAAGGAGGACTCACGACCAGAAGCTATCATTGAGTCGGACATGACCTTTTGTTGATTGCCATGACCATTTTGATGATCCGACACAAGAGCCCAATAATGCCACACCAACTGAGATCACTAACACCTTCTCGAGACGCGTGCGCTGATCCTTCAGGAATATTCTAATCTATATGGTGACTCGTCTGATGAGGAGCCCATGGTCAGCACCGTATCACATCCCGAACCTTCAAAGGAAACAACCAAGACTAAATTGACTCTACATAAAAACACAATTGCTTCCTCTTCTAATCGGCTATCTAGTGAGAGGAAGTCGGGAATTGATTCCTCGAGGTGTTCCCCAGGAACCCTCAAGGCGCATCGCTCTCATCTCCCTCTCAATGATTCAGGTTCTAGAAAACCGACCAAGAAAATTTCCTTCAACATTCCGGAGAAGGAATTTTCTGAGGAGTCCTCAACTGGTCCGGATAAGGTGATTTATATGAGTGAGCTCAGTTCGACTGTTCTTAAGCCGTATCTAAGCAAGCAGCCGTGTGTCGACCCTCGTTGGACGATCCCTTCACCTCACTACTATTCATCTGAGGATGATTCCAACAACGACATACTTGTATATTACCCACCTCCTCGCTCCCGCAAGAAGGTTCGTCACAAACCTTCTTGATCCTTGTATATTCTCACTCCTTGTATATATTTTTCCTCCCTCCCAGTGATTCGAATCACTCGCCTCGGCTCCATATCATTTCATTTTATGACTATACTTAGGATGATCAGATCCTAAGTATATGGGGCGAGTGACCCGAGTCTCTTCACCATTCGTTGTATATTCTCTAGATCTCACTACAGGCCGGTGTCTCTAAGGGGACGGTCAAGGACCGTCCTCTTTGAAGTTATAACCGTCCCTTCTTATCAGAGGGGACGGTCTCAGAACCGTCCCTTCTGCCATCGTCTCATTTGCTTAGATGGGACGGTTATCACGAACGTCTCTTTTAATAAACCATTGGGGACAGTTGAAACCGTCCCTTTACTGATTAACATTGGGGACAGTTACAACTGTCCCTAGTACCACGAATAGTAGGGACGGTTGTAACCGACCCCATCTTAGAAGCTTGGAGGACGGTTGTAACCGTCCCTAATGGTCTGCAATCATTTCCCGACGGGCAGATAGTGAGTCGATGCCAAACATTGGGGACGGTCGGAACCGTCCCTCTGGAGATGCAGAGGGGACGGTTGTGACCGTCCCTTCCATGAAGAAAACCTTTTGCGACGCCAGCAGAAGGCTTTAAGGGACGGTTGTAACCGTCCCTTATAGCCCTCATTGACACAAAATTGTACCAGCGAGGTCCTTGGAAGATGACGGGACGGTCGTAACCGTCCCTCTTGATAACCACAGGGGACGGTTGTAACCGTCCCCTCCGTTGGATAGCGCTAAATGGGACGACAACAGAAGACCATTAGCGGTGATTTTAACCGTCCCCGTTGGTTCCCCTGGCCGCTAAAATGAGACAGAGTATGTTTAACATTCTGAAGGGATGGATACAACCGTCGCCATTGTCAATTAAAGGGGACGGTTGTGATCGTCCCATCTAGTATGGGGTCTATAGCGATGCTAACAGAAGCGTATAGGGGACGGTTGTAACCGTCCCCATTAATCTTTGAAATGCAAAATTGCATCCCGTGAGTTATCCTCAACAGGGGGACGTTTCTTTAGCACCGTAGGGGACGGTTATAACCGTCCCTAATACCCCTGACAGTAAAAAAATTACTAGATTCATGGTGTTTTGTTTACGCTCCCTCTGCGAAATCAAATAACACATTTCATAAACTCAAAATTCAAGATGTAAATAAGACACTTCATAGTTACAAAGAAATTGTTTTTCAATTCTACATAGTCTTAGGCACTACTAGAAACATTACAATAAAATGTTCAAGAAAAAGCTAAAATTTACTACATGGACTGTTATCTACTCAGATTCTTCACTCTCGTCCCTCTCCTCTTCACTCTCCTCATTATCGCTGAGATGTGCAGGTTGTATATGTGGCGTGGCTTGACTTTGAATATGGCTTATATAGGACAGACATTCGCCATGTCCGAACGCATCTTCGCCATCTCTTCATCTTGTGCAGACATCTTTGCCTTTACTTCGCGCAGCTCCCTCTCCATCTCTCTTTCTCTCTGGCTCCCTTGCGAGGAAGACTGCGACACACTTGCACCACCCATTCCGTACAATGTATGGATCGTTTCTCCACGCCCTCCGCAACAGATTCGTCTACTGTGTTCCGGACTAGTGGCTTAACGGAAGGCATCATCGGCCGACAACGGGGGAGTGCTCGTCCCCGTGCTGTCTAGCGAGGAGGTGGTAGAGAGCCTAATCATTTCTTCCTACATGTATAAAAATATTAAATATTGTAAATATATTAACATAAGTCATTCTATAAATTAAAAATAAATATTACTTACTTGAATTGGTACGTAGGCGTCATCACCCACTGCACTTCTCCTCCTAAATCCCGGCTCTTTGACTCAACAAAAACCTCTTTGTAGGTCATTTCTCGTTCGTTATCCCTCAACTTAAAAAACATAAAAGAAGTTTTTAAAATAAATTGTACACTCAAACTTAATAATTCTAGAAATTATTTAAATACTTACAGTCATGCTTCAATTGGTTGGTGTTCTTCCTTCCCATCTTATGGGTGGACCGAAGGCCTTTGGATTGATTCACCGTATTTTTGGTAGAAATCGACTGAAATTAAACAATATTAGTACAAACATAAAAATAATAATTAGTAAACAATTTTCGTACCGTGAATTCTTCACTGTACCAAAAATTAATTAACTCCCTCCATTGTTCTGGTGTAACACCAGGTGAGACGTTCTGAACAAGCTGCTCATATGAAATCTGGGGATTGTAATACTAAAGATGGAAAAATAAATATCGTCAATTTTAAATCTTTTGTTATAAAAATATAAATATCTTCGTACCTTCACCATTATGCATCCCTTGTATCGACGCAACAACTCAGCAGCATGGGAGAGAATTTGGGAATCGATATGGGAATTTCGTTCCCATGTATATATGAATCATTTCAGAAAGTCTGATTTGCTATTGGTTGTTGACTGAAACTATTCAAAGAAAGAATCAACCTCGTCTATTTGCATCAAAATAAAGGTCTCTTTCATCGTCTGAAATACTACGACGGGCACTCTTTAGGATAGCTCGTCTATTTTGTTGAAAAATCCAAAGTTTGTTTGGATCTTCTGTCCATAACTCACCATCATTATTTCATTCGAACCAATCGAATCTAATACTCTTGCCATCATCCATATACATGTCACAAAATGTGTTACATTCTTCATATAAATATCCCTCGGCAATGCAACCTTCAGGTGCAGTTTTATTAAACACCATATTCTTTATTTTTCGTAGGTATCTTTCAATTAGATACATCCATCGATACTGTACATGACCACATATTCGAGCTTTGCTAGCAAGATGAATAATTAGATGTACCATTATATCGAAAAATGTAATTGAAAGAGCTGCTCCAGCTTACATAAAGTGATAACAATATCTGTCTCTAGTCTAAACAACACTTCAGGATCTAAAGTCTTCGAACACATGACTTTAAAAAACTGACTGAGTTCCATTAGTGGCTGCAAAACATCAGGATGTACAACTCCTCTGATCGCCAACGGGAAATGAACTTGCATCAATACATGACAATCATGACTTTTTAATGCCGATATCTTTCTTTCCACCAGATTTATACATCTGCTAATTTGAGAGGAGAATCCATCAGATACTCTAATAGATTTAATAAAATTGAGTATCTTATCTTTGTCAGCACTGGATAAAGTATACATCGCTTTGGGATTATTACTTTAGAATTCTCTGACTCTATCGGATGTAGTTCGGGTCGGATACCCAACTATATTAGATCATGTTTGGCTCGCAAACTGTCTTTGGCAGTACTAGAAATATTTAAAATTCCAAGAATATTTTCCATAATATTCTTCTTTATATGCATCACGTCCAAGTTATGACGGACCTGTAAGTATGCCAATAGGGTAGCTCCTGAAAGAATATACTTTGTTTTCGCCATCCACCGGTTGCCTTCTCTTAAATAATCGACCTAGAGAGTAGTTGCCCAAAATTTTTTGTTCCATCCACATTGCGCTTCCTGATTGGCGATTCAAACTTAACCGACGTCCAAACGATTGTCCATCAAACTTGTAATTATTTTCACTTCTTAACTATTTATGACTTACCAGTAAGAAACGACGATGTCCCAAATAACAATGTTTCATACTCGCACTTAGCCATGTCGAATGTGTTTTATCCATACAAACCGGACATGCGAGTTTACCTTTCATACTCCATCTCAATAAATTAGCATATGCGGGAAAGTCATTAATTGTCCACAATAAAGAAGCACGCATTGTAAAGAACTCTTTCTTTACCGCATCATACGTACTCACTCCAGAATTACACAGAATCTTTAGTTCATCAATCAATGGTTGCATATATGTATCTATCGCATTACCTGGCTCCTTTGGACCATGTATCAATAACGACATCACCATAAAAGAAGATGCCATTGACATCCATGGTGGCAGATTATATGTAACAAGCATCACAAGCCAAATAGAGTAACTCGTCCTCATATTTCCGAATGGATTAAAACCGTCGGAAGCAAGACCCAATCGTACGTTTCTTACTTCTTCAGAAAATGATGGATACATTTCATCGAATTTCCTCCACTCTTCTGTATCTGATGGATGTCGCATAACACCAGTTACATCTTTCTTTTTGATATTTGTGTGTCATATCATCATTCTAGTTGTTTTTTCATATGAATATAATCGCTGTAATCGGGGAATCAAAGGAAAGAACCGTAAAATCTTTTCCGGTTTTTTCCTCTTCAAATCATGACCCATATTTTTATATCTGCTACTTTTGCAGTCAGGACATGTATTTAAGTTTGAATAATCCTTCCAATATAAAATACAGTCGTTCGAACATACGCCAATTTTCTCGTAGTTTAGTCCAAGTGCGCAAAATCTTGACTTAGCGTCCTTCCAGACCTTTGGAAAGTTTTCTGAATTATTTAATAAGGTCCTAATCAACTCTAAGACATCTGTCATCGTAACCGCTGTACACCGATTCTTCACTTTTATCTTAAATATCTCCAGAAGAAAACGTAATCGAGACATTTTGACTCCTGAGCATAATAGCTTCTCTGCATCTTGTATTTTTTCAAGTAAGGTATCCGGAAGCGAATCCATCATTTTGTTAGTGTCATGTCCTTGAATATTATCTATCATCTCAAACATAGCATCACGGTCATGTGTTTCAGAGACATCTCTTTCAGTATCATCTTCGACATTACTATCTTCTTCTAAAATAACTCCTTCACCATGATATGTCCAATTCGTATAATGAAGCCAAAAACCATTTAATATCAAATGCTTGTAAACTATGGTTCGATTTGGGTCAGAGTGTTCTTGCATCTTATGCAAGGACAATACATCCTATCTCCTTCACCTCCTACAATATGATAGTGCGATTCATATCGAAAAGTCCAATCTAAGAATCCGATAACTCCTTTGTTATATGTCCGATAGTCATCGAATCTTTTATTCATCCAATTTTTGTACATTTCCTAAAGGTAAGATCCAAAGTTAATTGCAATAATGTATTGTAAGTTTTAATAATGTATGTTAGGTTTTTTTATGATCCTCTAAACTAAACTATTAAGCAATTAACTACTATATTTTTGATTTAACTATGTTTTTGATCCTCTTAACTAAACTATTAATCAATTAAAAAACTACATTACTAATACCTCTACTTTACAAAGATTAAGCTATAGTTTAAAAAATCTATACAATCATAAGCAAGAAAAATATATTAAAAAATTACTAAAAAATAAATAAAAAACTTACAATCAAATAAGAGGACAAAATCAAGGCGGAGGGAGGTGGACGACCGGGCGGAGGACGACGGGCGGACGGCGATGGGTGACGGTCGGGCGGGGGCTGAGGAGGAGGACGAGAGGGTGAGGGGGTGGAGAGGGCGAGAGGGAGGAGGCTAAGGGCGAGGGGGCGGAGAGGGCGGAGGAGGAGGGCGAGAGGGCGAGGGGGCGGAGAACGAGAGGACGGAGGAGGAGGGCGAGAAGGCGGAGGACGAGAGGGCGGAGGAGGAGGGCGACGAGTGGCGCTGGTGCTGCTGCGGAGGAGGAGGACGAGAGGAGCGTGGCTGATCGAGTGAGGAATGAGGAATGGTTTCGCCGGAGAGGGTATATGACCATCGGGGACGGTCGCTCAACCGTCCCTTATAAGAATAATTGGGGACGGTTATAAGTGGACCGTCCCCTTTGGTTGCAGATATTTGGAGCAGCGCGCCAATTAGACGGGTTTTGGGGACGGTTATGCAACCGTCCCATAAAACCAACTATAGGGGACAATTACAATCGTCCCTTATAGTTTCGTATAAGCGACGACCACAGTGGAGTAACGGGGACGGTTATGACCGTCTCCTAAAGTGCCTGGGTAGATAAAACCAACCTGGGGCTCTGCTAGTAAGGGACGGTTATATAACCGTCCCTAAAGGTCACATTAACGACGACGAGTGCTTATGACCGTCGCTATTACTATACAGAAGGGACGATCAGCCTACAACCGTCCCCTACACTAGTATAGGGGACGGTTGCTCCATGACCGTCCCCAATAACCATCCGCAAAGGCCGTCCAGTTTGTAGTGTCTCTTCGGTTCTCACACTCACTCTTGTCCTATACTTAGGCTGATCAGAGCCTAAGTATGGGGTGACCGATGCCCATCGTGTATATGCTCATCCATTTCCCCTCTTAACCTCGCCCGCCCCATTTTTGATCTTCTTCTACACTTAGGCTGCCAGAGCCTAAGTATAGGGGGCGGAGCGACTACTATATTTTTTTGTTATTTTAGTTCTCCTACGCTTAGCACGAGCTGTGTCTTCTTCCTTGCTTTTCGTGCTCTGAGGACATAGCACACGCTAAGTATAGGGGAGCGTATATATATATATTACATATATACTTTACCATAGCTCGTACTTTCACGTATTTTTGCGTATTTTTGTATATATTATGCAATAATTATGGGTGGGTAAAAATTGGGAAAAAAATTGTATACTTGTTGTATAATACTTGTAAAACTTTTGTAAAAACTGAAAAAAATAAATACATGTATTCTTATATATTGTATAACACTTGTATAATTTGTATAACACTCATAAAACTCTTGTAACACAGGAGGTATACCAAATTTTGAAAAAAAACAAAAAAAAACAAAAAATATAGGCTTCTTATTTACTCTTATACATCATCTCAGCATCTGAAAAGAAAGAAAGAAAAAGAGTCTTGCATTCCATTCATCTACATAGCATGTCATCTGCATCTCATCGGCATATCTTGCATATGCAAGGTGAAAAGCTAGTAGGTTCTGAACCAAGTTATGAATAGACGTTGAGGAGGGACTTGATTTGACCTTAATCCACCTAATTTTAGAGGAACCTTATAGGAACTTGAATTAAGATTTCTCAGGTCAAGTGACTTAATTCTTTGAGTCCGTAAGTCTATGTTCACATGTCATCTTAATTAGTCTAAGTACTCCTGCACATGCATGATTCTTTTAGATAATGACCTAACTTGGGCAATCACTATGCACGTAGCTCTTCATTGATGAGGTGGTGAGGAGTTAGAATCCTTTAGCTTGGAGTAGCACACGAGTGGAAACATCCGTCCTCCTCTAGGGAGGGAAGTGCTGTTGGAATTAACTGTATTGAGATAATTTGATGCAATTTGATGGTCAATATCAAGTTGTATTAATGTATCTCAATTCCTGGAATTCAATGTTTCAACCCTGTGGGGTGCTGTTTAGTCCCACATCGTGGAGAGATAAAACTGACACTTGGTTTTTATGTGGGAAGTCCTGAGACTAGTATGAAAATAGACTACAGAGGACTTTAGACCACAACACACGCACGCACGCACGCGCGCGCGCGCGCCGGGCCGGGCTCGGGCGTGGGCTCGGGCGTGGGTGCGGTGCGGCCGTGGCTGCGGCGTGGGAAAGACCGGGTCAGTTTTGTAACCGCGTGTTTGAATTACAAGGGTCACGCCCCATTATCCTCTCATGAAACGTAACCGCCCGGGCGTCTTTAAGTATCTCTTAAAGGCGCGGGCGTAGGTTATGAACATTCCATCTCTTCATACCCGGCGTCTCTTCTCTCTCTCGAGGACGCCATCTCCTCTCTCGATCTCGGGCTTTGTCTACGGATGTGACTTTCGAGGACGTTCAAGCACAGTGCGCACCGTCGACGAGCGTGGACTATCGGACCCTGGGAGCGGTACATCAAGGCCCTGTGCGCCGGTAAAGTGGGGGACGCTGTCTCTCTAAGGGGAGTCCTACTACGTGACGCTTCGGTTGTGATTTCTAACTCTACTCTTTCTTTGTCGCATTGTTTGTCATGATATTGGTTTCCGGATTTTTCCATTGCGTGAATATGCATATGTTCTTTAAACGGATATTTCTCTTATCATTGTTAACATGGATGCATACATATGTACATCTATTCTGGAAATCTGTTGATGTTTGGATTTATATATGTATGTTCATGTACGTTTTCTCAACAATCTTAAAGAGATAGCGATATAACCTGATAAGAAAAATGTCGGATTTGAGGTTTCGGTCTCGTGTGGATTTCACTGGTATGCTAGAGAAATTTGGAGGTCAGAATTTCAAGCGTTGGCAACAACGCATGAAAATCTGGCTGACCACAATTGGCCTGATTTCGGTTCTGGAAACCGAGTGCTCTAAGTTATCTGAACAAAATCCGGATCCTGAGGCGGTTAAGATGGAGGATGCGTGGAAAAAAATGACCGTCTGTGTCATGGGTGCATTCTTACTGCACTATCGAATGTTCTGTTCGATGTCTATGGCGCATCCACCAAGACCGCTAAGGATCTGTGGGAGGAACTGGACAAGAAATACAACGCGGAGGATCTGAGTATTAAAAAATACTCAGTATCCAAGTTCCTGAAATTTCAGATGATTGAGGGCAAATCGGTTTCGGAACAGGCTAATGAGTTTTTGCTATTGCTCCATGGATTAGCCGAGGCAGAAATGAAACTTCCTGAAAAGTTTCAAGTTATGTCGATCATTGAGAAATTTCCCAAGTCCTGTGAAGATTTTGGGATGTCCTTAAAGCACAGGAAGGGGATAATTTCTCTGGATGATTTGATGGTCTCGATAGCTATTGAAGAGGAGCATATGAAACAAAAACCTATGATGCCTGTAGACATGAACCCTGAGGTTAATGTGATAACCTCAAAAGGAAACATTGCTAAAGGGAAAAATAAGAAACTGAAAGCTAAGGGGAAAATCCAGAAAAAACCAAAGAACAAACCTTGCTGGCAGTGTGGACAAGTTGGACATTGGAAGAAGGATTGCCCTTCTCTGAAGACCCAACAGAAGTCTACGGATGTCGTTCCTCAGTTGCTGATTGAGGGAGGCGGGCCCGGTGAGGGGTATGTCTCAGTGAACCCTGAACTCTACTTTGTAAACGAGCCTAATGAGTGGCTTGTTGATACATGTGCAAATGTACACATTTGTACTGACAGAACATTCTTTGTGTCTTATCAGGCTTCAGCCGGTGGAACAGTAATGATGGAGAACAGATCTGCAGCCAAGGTGCTTGGGTCCGGACAAGTCGAGCTGAGATTCTCAACTGGACGAGTTTGGACTTTGCGCAGGGTGCTGCACGTTCCTGATATTAAAAAGAATGTCTTGTCTGATTCTTTATTAGTTAGAGAGGGTTTTCAGTTAGACTTTAAATGTAATAAAGTAGTTTTTCTGAGACATGGTGTTTTCTTTGGCAAAGGATATTTGGTTGATCATGATCTTTTATTTAGAATAAGATGTGACATTGATAGTTCAGTTAATAATATTTCTGGTTTTGATTCTTCCTTATGTTGTTTCAAATATTGAATCTACTGATTTATGGCATGCTAGGCTAGGATATGTGAATTTCAATTCTATGAAAAGAATGATGAAACTTGACATGATTCCTAATCATACTACAGACAAACTCACCAAATGTGAAATGTGTGCTCAAGCTAAGTTGCCTAGAAAGCATTTTCATTCTGTGAATAGGGAAATCGAAATTTTAGACTTAGTACATTCTGATATTTGTGAGTTTAGTGGCGTGATGACTAGAGATAACAAAAGATATTTTATCACCTTCATAGATGATAGTAGTAGATACTGTTATGTTTATCTGCTTAAAACTAAGGATGAAGCCTTAGAAAAATTTCGTGTTTTTAAGAATGAAGCAGAAACAAAAGTCGGAAAAGTAATGAAACGTCTAAGGTCAGATAGGGGTGGTGAATACACATCTAAGATATTTGATGAACAATGCAAACTATTTGGCATAGTTCATGAGGTCACTGCACCATATTCACCACAGTCCAATGGAATAGCAGAACGAAAGAATAGGACCCTAACTGATATGGTCGATGTATTTTTACAAAGTTCTGGGCTACCATCTTACATGTGGGGGAAGCTTTGAATACGACATGTCATATTCTGAATAGAGTTCCCTTAAGGCATAAAGATAAGAGTCCATTTGAACTTTGGAGAAATAGGAAGCCAAGCCTAAAATATCTTAAGGTGTGGGGATGCCTGGCTAAGGTCTTAGTCCCATAACACAAGAGAAAGAAGCTTGGACCTAAAACAGTTGACGCGGTCTTCTTGGGGTATCTGGAAAATAGTTTTGCATATCGATTCTTAGTAATTCGGTCTGAGATCACATGCATAGATACTAATACTATTGTTGAACTTCGTGATGCTACGTTTTTCGAGGATATTTTTCCAATGAAAAAAGATATTCCTGAAAATCTGACTAGTGACGTAGCCTCAACATCTGGTTCTATTCCACAACAAATAGAAAAGATGTCAAATGTGGGGGCTACCTCTTCTGAACCCAATGAATTTTTGGAGGATGTTGAACCTAGACGAAGTAAGAGACCTAGGATTGCCAAGGATTTAGGTAGCGACTTTGTCTTCTACCAAATCGAGGGTGATCCTCCCACATACAAGGATGCCATGGCTTCTACTGAAGCAAGGCATTAAAAGGATGCTATTAAATCTGAAATGGATTCGATCATTTCAAATCGCACGTGGGAATTGGTCGATCTACCTTCGTGGGTGTTCTACCGTAGGAAGCAAATGGGTATTCATAAGAAAACTTAGACCGGACAGATCCATAGAAAAATACAAGGCAAGACTTGTAGCTAAAGGTTTCAAACAGAAAGAGGGTATTGATTATTTTGATACATATTCTCCTGTTACTAGAATGACTACGATTCGAATGCTCATTGCGTTGGCCTCCATACATGATCTCACAATTCATCAAATGGATGTGAAGACTGCCTTTTTATATGGTGATCTTGAGGAGGAGATCTATATGGACCAACCTGAGGGATTCGTAGCATCTGGTAATGAAAGAAATGTTTGTAAGCTTGTAAAATCTCTTTATAGATTAAAACAAGCTCCGAAACAGTGGCATGACAAGTTTGATAAGACTATTCAGTCTTATGGCTTTATTGCTCATGAATCTGATAAATGTGTGTACTCTTTGATTAAAGGTGATATGTTTGTTGTCTTATGCCTATATGTAGATGATATTTTGATATTTGGATCAAACATAAGGATAGTGGAAGAAAGCAAGAGGTTCTTGAGCAGTAAGTTTGAGATGAAGGACTTAGGAGTTGCAAATGTGATTTTGGGGCTCAAACTGATTAGATCTACTAATGAGATAGATGTGTCTCAGTCACATTATACTAAGAAGGTTCTTGAAAAATTTGGCTATCAGAGCTGTAAATCTGTATGCACTCCTTATGATTCATCTAAACCCCTTTGCAAGAATAAGAGTGGAGTACCTGTAGCATAGCTACGATATTCCCAGATTATAGGAAACTTGATGTATCTTGTGAACTGTACTCGACCTGATATTTCATTCACGGTCGCAAAGTTGAGTAGGTATACGAGCTGTCCTGACCGTACTCATTGGGAGGCCTTGGATCGAGTGTTGAAGTACCTTAAGGGTACTACACTTATTGGACTACATTAGGGTAAATATCCTCCTGTCTTAGAAGGATATAGTGATGCAAGTTGGATAGGTCAAATGGAGGACTCCGGGAGTAATGGTGTGACTGGGTATGTATTTACCCTGGAGGCGGTGCAGTCTCCTGGAGGTCTGTGAAACAGACCATCTTGGCTCGGTCTACTTTTGAGGCAGAGCTGTGTGCTTTGGACACAAGTATAGAGGCTGAATGGCTTAGGGAGCTTCTCTCTGAGATGCCCATGGTGGGTAAGCCGATACCGACAATTTCTTTACATTGCGATAGCATGACTACTATTGCAAAGGTAAAGAGTCAAAGTACAATCAGAAAACAAGAAGACATATCCAAGTTAGACTTAAGTCTATTAGGGATTTGGTGTCTTCTGGAGTGATAGTTGTGGAATTTGTTGGTACCAAAGATAACACGACAGATCCACTTACAAAGGGACTTGATAGATCTTTAGTCCAAATATCCAGACTTGGGATGGGGCTGAAACCCACTGAGAGTTTACCCGCAGTAGCAACCCAACCTAAATGAGTGGAGATCCCACAAAATAGGTTCAATGGGAAAACAAGCTGTAAGGGGAACTGGTTGGCACTCAATATGCAATACTTTGCGTGTGAGTTCTATCCCTGAAAAGTCGAGTGCCTGAAAACTGCAGGAAAAGGTTGAGCATTATGCTCTTAATGGATTCAAGCTTTTATAAGCAGGATGTGAGCAGTGCATCCTTGGAGAATGCCACCTATATGAGTATTTTTGTGGGCCGCAGATAAAGGATGAGGGTTTATCCTTAATATACTCATGAAACAGGGTAGGATGCATGGCCATTAATTGCATCAAAACCAGAAGATTGTCACCATAGACTTCACTCTGTTGTTACAACTCGATACCATTACATCAAAGGATTAAAGTTCAAGACTTAGTTCATTTTATTCCTGTGATGGTGAAAGGGGATAACTCAGGTAAAGGTTCAAACCGGAAGGTACCTTTACTGAAAGCATAGTGTGGAAACCCGAGATCCTTGGCTCTTTGTGTTTCAACAGTGAATTCGTGGGGGATTATTGGAATTAACTGTATTGGGATAGTTTGATGTAATTTGATGGTCAATATCAAGTTGTATTAATGTATCTCAATTCCTGGAATTCAATGTTTCAACCCTGTGGGGTGCTGTTTAGTCCCACATCGTGGAGAGATAAAACTGTCACTTGGTTTTTATGTGGGAAGTCCTGAGACTAGTATGGAAACAGACTAGAGAGGACTTTAGACCACAACACACGCATGCACGCGCGCGCGCCGGGCCAGGCTCAGGCTCGGGCTCGGGCTCGGGCTCAGGCGTGGGCGCGGCCGCGGCTGCGGCTGCGGCGTGGCGTGGCAAAGACCGGGTCAGTTTGGTAACCGCGTGTTTGAATTACAAGGGTCACGCCCCATTATCCTCTCACGAAACGTAACCGCCCGGCGTCTTTAAGTATCTCTTAAAGGCACGGGCATAGGTTATGAACATTCCATCTCTTCATACCTGACGTCTCTTCTCTCTCTCGAGGACGCCCTCTCCTCTCTCGATCTCGGGCTTCGTATACGGAGGTGACTTTCGAGGACGCTCAAGCACGGTGCACACTGTTGATGAGCGTGGACCGTCGGACCCTGGGAGTGGCACGTCAAGGTCCTGTGCGCCGGTAAAGTGGGGGGCGTTGTCTCTCTAAGGGGAGTCCTACTACGGGACGCTTCGGTTGTGATTTCTAACTCTACTCTTTCTTTGTCGCATTGTTTGTCATGATATTGGTTTCCGGATTTTTCTCTTACGTGAATATGCATATGTTCTTTAAACGGATATTTCTCTTATCATTGTTAACATGGATGCATACATACGTACATCTATTCTGGAAATCTGTTGATGTTTGGATTTATATATGTATGTTCAAGAACTCCAAAAAAATAAGACAGGTCAAAGTGAAAATAAAATACCTGTCGGAGTGTATATATTAGCAAGAAGTATGCAACTTGATGACTTGGCTACACTAGTCAGGCATCCCGGGATAGGTAGCTACACTGGCTACCATCCATTCTTTTCTCCACCCCCTCCTCTTGAGCTGGTCGCACTTGAACTTAGAAGGGAATACCCCGCTCCTCAAGGAAAGAGTTACTGGACCGGAGAATTAGAGTTACCTTGTTAGAGGAGATTGCTTCTTAGCCATTTCTGATGTGGATAGCTATTTTACAATTACACAGTACAAGTAAGAACCATAGTTATAAGAAATTTGTGTTTGAGAATTTGTTCTTACCTGACTATTGAGGAGTCTTGAATAGAAGACTTGTAAAACTTGAAGTCTGTTAGGTCTTAAGTTCCAGGTTCCGCCACACAATTAATCCAAAGGTCGAGTCAAGCCCCATTTTCAACTTTTGTTCATGACCTTGGTATGGAACCCAAAATCATTTCACTCTTGCATTTCATTTTAGTTGCTCGGGGACGAGCAAGGTTTAAGTATAGGGGGTTGATGAATCTGTGATTCATCACTCTAAAAGTTGAAAATAGAGCTTTGTTTCGAGTAATTAGAAGCATATTTCCACTTATATTGCATAATTAGCATTCATGCATGGATAAATAATATCTGCATTTTAGCATTCATATTTGCATTAAATAAGGAGCCAAATTCACTTGTAAATATTCACCTGTATATTAGCTAAAATACCCTTTATGTATATATTTTATACTAACTCCAAATCCAATAAAACCAACTCCATATGTATATATTACTAACACTAATAAGGGAAAAATATCAAAAAATACTAACTTGTAAAATTGACCGATAAAACCCCAATCCAAGTTTGAGACCATGAACCTTAAAATCTCTCTCATACATTGGTCTACTCACTTTTAAAGTAATATATATTCAAAGACCTTCGAAACAAGACTAACTTCATTAAAATCGGAGCTCGTATGCAAAACTTGGGTTTTGGGCCCCTATTGTATATTGTACATATTGACCTTTTTGCCCTTTTATTTTATCTTTTTATTTTCTTAATTAATAAAAAATAGATTAAGTTGTAAATATTCTTTTTATATTTTCTTTATTTTTATTTTGATTTTTCTCTTATTTAAAAATGACAAAAAAATTACAAAAGATAAGATACGATATTTTAAATCTATAAGGTAACACTCAAAAATATATTTTGTACAGATGTCTTCTTCTAATTTTCAGCCCTTCACAAAAGTTGTAGATCTCATTGAGACGAGTGACTTTCATGTTGACCACTTTTTGATTTAAGTCTTTTTGTTATTTCTTTTTTACTTTCCTTTACATTTAATTTTTGAATTTTCTGGGAGCGACACGTGGCAACTCCTGAAGCCACCACGTGTCACCCCATTTTTTATTTTCGGATTTTATTTTATTTTATTTATTATTATTATTTACATTTAATATTTATTATTATTTTATTTATTACTTTATTATTTTATTTTATCCTTATTTTCTCTTCTTTATTTTTAGTAGCCTACTTATATTATCATTATTACTATTTTTTATTTTTTTATTTTTATTTATTCACCTTTTAATTTTTCTCCATCTACATGCCTTCTACTTCAAGTCACCACCTCCTCCATCTTCTCCATCTTCTCCACTCATTTTCTAACTCCCTTCTCCTCCTTTTTATTCACCACCACCTCCATCATTTTCCATCATCCGCCGATTCGAGAGAAGAGAGGTCGGGCCCCTTCAACCTGCAGGTGACAACTGAAGGATACAAGTTGAGCGACGACAACCTTTCAGGTGAGATCTGCGGCATCACCATTGCCGTGTCGCGAGTTCTAATCAGACTCACTCAACTTCGAAGGACTCCACCATCCTTCTCGATGCCACGATCGGAGTTTTAGCTTAGTTACTCCACAATTCGGCGAACCAAATAGGTAAGTATTTTCTATCTTATCTTTTTATTTCATTTTCCATCTAACAATTTTTTGTTTGTTTGTTCCTCATTTTATTTCATTATCATCATACATCACACACACACCACTTCATTTCAACTCTGTATTTTTTTCCTGTCAAAAAAAATACAAAAAAATATATTACAAAAAAAGCTTCCAGGTCCTGTTGTGCACCACCGTGCTCCACCGCCAACAGACTACCTCTGGTGCCGCCCTTGGCGACCAGCCCCACACTCCAGCAGCCCATTCCACCGCTGCACGTCTGGTGGGCCCACCGCCAGGACGCCGGCCTTGCCCCCTGCATCTCCTAACGACCTCTGCACAGATAGCCTCCAGGCCTCCCTCACCACGTCCCCCAGCCGCTCGCCGCCAGCGCTCCCGACGTCGTCGTTCCTCACGTACCGATCGCCGCCCGCGTGCAGCCCCTGGTACGACGCCGCCACACGCGTTCCCCCGCTCTAGGAACCTCCTCCGTCGAGTGCCTCTGGCCGCACTCCCTATGAGCCCGCGCCATACCCTCTACAGCCTCGACACGCGGCGTGCCGCCCGTGCGTGGCCTCTACGCCGCTTCCCCGATGGGGCCGCCCTCCTGCAACCCTCCTAACGTTGTGCGTCCCCGCGCCACAAGGCTCCGTCGCCGCCCCACGAGAAAATAACATGTTGATGAACAACTAATTCTTATCGTTTTACTATTTATTTGCATTTTTGTGAGCATCAAATTATTTATTAAAAATTAGATATTGAAAATCAATGTTATTTTGCCCATTTTAGTTTTGAAATTTGCACAGACATATTTCTTGCTCTAAAAATTGTGAAAAAATCATATTTGATGCCTCTAATTGTGCTTTAATCAGTCCAAATTTCATCCAATTTAGAGTTGTCTTTTGCATAGAATAAATTCTAGAGTGATTTCTGTAATTGAATTTTAATTAATTCCACAAATAAGATTTTTGAGAAATTTCAACTCTCCTGGATTCTTTATTAAAATATCTATTTGAGATAAATAACACTATGGATAATTTGATTTCGTGGATTAATCAGAAATTAAATACGCACAGTCGCTTTGTTTTCAGTAAAAAATCATAAAAAAATCAAAAAGTGTCAGAAAATTCTAAAAAATCAGGGCAGCTTAATTTCATCTTATTTCACTTCCAATATTTTTCATAATTTTTGCATATCATTTGCACGAAAAAATGCATAAAAATCCTAAAAAAGCTTGCTTCTTTCATTTGTGTATTTTAAATCCAAAAATTCCAAAAAAATCCATTTTGCATTCGTTGTTCGATTAGGTTTACAGGAAAATATAATTTGGTCAATTTGTACTAATTTCAGATTAAAATTATTTTTAGCTAAGTTGTTGATTTTCTTAATAACCTAGTTCATTCGCATCAGTGCATCTGCATTTTTATTGCATAAAAAAATTTAAAAAAATTCCACTTGGAAAACCGCAATTTAATCCCTCTAACTAGATCCCGAGTTATTCTTTTGCCTCCTTGAGTGGACCCTGAGGCTTGCCCAGGTTAAAAAAACATAAAACCATACTTAATTTCATTGGACGATTCATCGATCCGTGCGATTAATTTTTGATCGATCTGGATTTATCTGACGACAACGAAATCATTAATTCGATAACATTAAAAGGGAGATCCGAGGTCTATCAAAGTGCTCCTGGAGTCTCGGGAACATGGCGAAGGTTCAGGCGGCCGGGGCGACACGTGGCAGCAGTTGGAGGTTCGAGCGGCCGAGGCGGAGGCTCGGGAACCGAAGCGGAGGCTCGGATGTCGGACCTCATGCTCAGGCTACCTCGGGCTATGAAGCTTAGGCTCGGATCGGAGGATGTGGTTCGGCATCCCAAACCAGAGGCTTGGTCGGCCCGAGCCTCAAGGTCTAATGCCCTGTAGGAAGTCCATTCCTCCTCTATCCTAATACAGCCCTGACCGCAAAATCTGAAGCATCCATCACGATCTCAAAGGGAAGATACCAATCAGGTGGCTGTAGGACATGCGCACTGATAATCATCTCCTTCAATGTGAGGAAAGCATTAAGACATTTGTCATCTAATAAAAACTCGATGTCTTTGCCTAATAATTAAGTTAATGGTCGAGCAATATTGGAAAAATCCTGAATGAATCATTTGTAAAAGCCGACATGCCCCGGAAAAGACCGTAACCGCTTAATGTTCTAACGATTGAGGGAGACGGTGGCGCAGGCGGCCGAAGGAGGTGGTGGTGCAGGCGAGGTGGTGACTGGGGCTTAAGCCGGTCGACACATGACCAAGGGAGCCTGGAGGAGTTGGCGGCGCCTCCCCGTAGTCAGCATGGAGATTGGTGGTGGGGACACCCGCAGAAGGCGATGGAGAGGACAGAGGAGCAGGGCCTCCACGCAGTGGCGAAGCTGGTGAGCGCGAGACAAAGGTGCTCGGGGTGACGTTGGCGGCCGAGCTTGGGCGACGGAGATACAGAGGAGCGGGGGCTCCATGTTCCTGCAAGGGGTTAGGCCCATCCAAGAACAAAGGGGGAAACTCTGAGCGTCAGTGATGGTTGTCAGGGCTAAGATCAGGCCCTTACGAGGCTGGAGATGGGAGAACGCGGAGGGGCAGAATGGGACTCTGTCCTGTGTGAGGCCAGAGGTGGAATCGAGGCGAATGCAAGGCTGGATAATCAGAGAGGCAAGGGTGGAGGTTCGATTGCGGGATAGCAGAGGAAATGAAGATGAAATGGGGGTACATGGGGAGGAGGAGCTCAAGGTTCCCAGTGGGTCTTCGCTCAAGAGATTCCGACGAGGAGAGCCCGAGCTCTACAGCCACGTGACGCAGCTGCAATGAGGTATTAGACACACCTCAAATTTTGCCAACCGAAGGTCTTCGTCTTTGCTCAACAGGAGGTCCAAGGGACTGTCACTACCTTGAGACCTGGAGCTGGAAGTTTCGTGAATGGAAAATGGCAGATAGGGTGGACAGTCGGCAAGGGGGGAGTTTTATAGGTGGCGAGAATGGGGATGTTACCAGGAGGTGGTGAATGACTGGAGAAGATGAAGGGGGCAGCGGTGCGTAACGGCTATGGCCGTGCATGGCAGGGCTTTGATGGCCGTAGGTGGCGTTACGCACAGGGGGGACACTGGCAATATTGGGAGAAGATGGCATGGGTCATGTGCTAGGCACGTGACCCGAGGAGGGAGGAGTGAAGTAGGCGGAGGTGCCACATGGCACTCCCAGGAGCTGCCACGTGGTGCCCCAAAAAAAATCAAAATTAGAAAAGAAAAATGAAAACAAATAATAGAAGACCTCGGATCAAAAAATTTCCTTCACTAAAGTTATTCATCTCGACAAGATCTACAACTTTCATTGAGGATCGAGGAGCAAAAAAGGTCATATGTGTGAAGTGGTATTTTTGGTGGTTTTCCATGTGTATAGAAAACCGACTTTTTGGAGTTTTGCAATTTGTTTTAGTGGTTTTAAAGAGGATAAAAATCTAGAAAAAATACAATACAATACAAGAAAATTAATTACACACTAATAAAATAAGAAAATAGGAAAATAAAATAGGAGTGCAAAATACGGGATTTTTGTACAAACTCCCAACGGACACTTGGACACGGTCAGTTTCTTTGATTTCAGTCTTGATCTAGATTTGGATTTTTATATCGCTTAATAAAACTTTCATTAAAGAACACAAATGAAGAAGAAATAAAACTAAAAAGATTAACTATGTACATAAAAACTTCGGTCAAAAATAGCAAAAAGTTAAAATGCGTAAAAGTGGCCCAAAATCCAACTTTCACATATGAGCTCTGAATTTTACGAAATTGGTCTTGTTTTGAAGATATTTGAAAATGGATACTTCTAAAAGTGAGTAGACCATAATCGGATATTGTATGAGGGAGATATGCTCGTTTTAGTCCGTCGGATGTGAAATTAGACTTTGAGATTATTTGACACTTATTTGAGTTAGTATTTTTTTTATTTTTTATTTATTCTTGTTGGTAATATCTACACAATAGGGGTGATTTGGGGTGAATCGGAGTTAGCATGAATTAATTAAAAATATGATAAGTTAGCAGCTTTTTAGGCTAATTTACACTTGGAATTTTTTAATGCAACTATGTATGATGAAATGCAAATATTATTTACACATGTATGATTGCTAATGTAGCTATATTAATTATTAAATGCATGTGAATTTTGGGGAACAGAGCCTAATTGACCAATTTTAGCATGATGAATACGGTATTCATCATACCCCTATACTTAAACCATGCTCGTCCCCGAGTATAAATGAATGAATGACTTAGTTGAATACATCTGTGACTGTGCATGCGAATTTTCAAGGCTCGATTCATAGAAGATCCTTAATTTGAGTGATCCTAAAATTCTGGGCTCAACCATGCTTTAATCAAAAGAAATCCAACTTCTTATTTATCAGATTCTCTGTTTATACATATAATATAAGGATATGACTTTTTATTGTACTGCATTTATGAGAGTCGAGTCGAGTCGAGACATCACCCAAAGTTCCAATCCAAGAGATTCTCCTCTAGACCTAATCCTCAACACTAGGGAATAAGTCTATTCTTGCTTCAGTCAACCGTCTCATTAGTTTGTATGACTTGAAATGTAGATGAATGGCCATACGATGGAGGGTATAGGATTGTGTCTAATTTTCTCTCCCTCACATCGGAACAAGGGGACTCTCGAGTGCCTTTTTACTCAACACACGTATTTTTAGCTCGTTGATTAATGTGTCTGTCAAAAGAGTTCAGAGTTGTCTGCACTTGTTTTTCTGGGAGTACACCGGGGGGTGTCTCTTTTGAGTATCTAAGATACCTTTGACACCCAGACTTGTATCGCTTACGATGCAGAGCCCTTTTATGGTGTCAGCCCGACTCGTTGGTCCTACTTAGTGCTTGGTCCAAGTGGACACTTTGAAAATGTTTGGGAGCGCTCGCCATTAGTGGAAGCTCTTTTTTATTTAACTCTGGATGCTAGAGCTTTTCTTTGACATTTTTTTGTTGGCTAGCTCCGCTACTTTTACCAAAAGTTGGTGCACATTGATCAACAATTTTCATTAAGTTTCATCACACCCTGGCACCTAGGTAGATATCAAAGAGATATCATATGAACTTGTTCACATACTGGCTAGGGTTTTGCTGACACTCAGATTTTCTGAAGCCTTCATTAACTTTATCCCTTCCTCGAGCATCATTAGATCGGATTTAAACTCAAATCTCTAGTCCCAGTTCCTCAAGTGATAACTCAACTCATCTCATCAATCATGCAGTTGTGAACGTGATTGTGCTGATCATATACTTTTGAAGGTAGAGATGAAGAGTGCAATATAGCGCTCAGATCTTTCAAACTAGGGAAGTGTGAATTATTAAGTTCAAAACCCTAATGACTAAGGCTGGTTAGCTCAGATTCTCAAGATCTCAGAAATCAAGTGTCCTCAAAATCCTCAAGCCTCGAGTGATAGTGAATGTGTCAGGAATATATCAACCAAGGAATGCATGAGATGCTTAATGAAATGCAAGACCATGAGCGATTTTTTTATGCAAAAAGTTTTTTTTTTGAAAAATAGATATTATATACATAAATCATTTAGTATTATATACATAATATACACTACTTGTACCCATCCCCGATGTTAGAAAAAAACGATTAAAGTACGAGCTATGGATAAAGTAGAATATAAACAGACACATCCCCCTATACTCAGCTTGTGCTATGTCCTCATGGCACAATGTAAAATGCAGACATAACTCGTACTAAGTATAGTTGAGTCAAGAATAATAGAGGTCGACATGCCCCCCTATACTTAGACTTTTGAGGGACTAAGCATAGTAGAAAAGCATGAAATGAGGCAGCCGAGGGTGAACGAAAAGAATAGAAGCGATGCATACACACTGATATCGGTCCCCTTATACTAAGTATTGGGGAACCAAAAGCGGGTTGATGAATATACGGAAGAGTACTGGATTCGAAGAGGTGGTCTATTCGGGCAATTCAAGTCTTTCGTCAAAAGCCATGCCTTGAGTGAAGGAGATTTGTTATACTTGCACTAACTGCTCATTAGATTCGATAAAGTGTTTAAGTAGCTGACCGTTGACTATAGATGTTTGCGTGCTATCTGCGGTCTCTAAGATCTCAAAACTTCCGTTATTGTGTACTTCGCTTACGATGAAGGGTCCCGTCCATTTTGATTTCAATTTACCTTGGAAAATTTTCATTTTTGCATTAAATAACCATACTTTCTGCCCTGGGACAAAGGTCTTTGTTCGAATGTTCTTGTCATGCCATTTCTTTACTTTATCCTTGTAAATGATGCTATTTTCATAAGCAATATTTCGAATTTCGGATAGTTCGTTCAAATCCATCTCTCGGTTCTTCTTTCCTTGGTGACAGTTCCAATTAATCTTTTTGATTGCCCATTCTGATTTATGCACGAGTTCTGCGGGCAAATGACATGGCTTTCCATATACCATTCGAAATAGGGAGGTGCCCAATGTACTCTTATAAGCCGTCCGATAAGCCCATAGAACCTGGTCCAGGAGTTGGGACCAGTTCTTCCTGTCAGGGCGGATGAGCTTATGTAAAATTCCTTTAACCTCCCTGTTTGACACCTCGGCCATGCCATTGGATTGTGGATGGTAAGGACTAGCGACACGGTGCTCGATGATGTATTCCTTAATCAACTTCTTCACTTCTCGGTTGACAAAGTGGCTACCCCCATCAGATATTAGTGCCTTTGGGATTCTAAACCTCGAAATAATGTGATCTTTCAAAAACTTGTATACAGTTTTGCTATCTGCTGCTCGAGTAGGGATAGCCTCCACCCACCTAGATAAATAATCTACCACGAGAAGAATATATTCAAATCCTTGACTATTAGGGAATGAGCCCATGAAGTCAATGACCCATGCATCGAATACATCACAAATGATCACTGGTTGCATAGGCACGACATCTTTGGGACCAATGGTCCTTCCCATTCTCTGACAGATCGGGCATGACCTGACAAAATTGCAAGCATCATTAAACAAGGTCAGCCAGTAAAATCCACATTGTAGTATCTTCTCAGCGGTCCTCTTCCCAGAGTGATGTCCTCCTACCTCCAATGTATGGCAGAGATTGAGGATGCTTTGGTATTCCTCTTGAGGATTACATCTTCTCCATATGTAATCCGGTCCTTCAAAGAAAAGGAACGGATCCTCCCAATGGTAGTGTCTGGCTTCCGATATGAGTCGATCGATTTTATTTTTGGGCCAACCCTGAGGAACTTTCCTGGAGACGAGATAGTTCACCATGTCGGCATACCATGGGAGCGAGTCAATAGTGGAAATTGACTCGTCTGGGAAGGTTTCACGGATGGATTCAGATTCAGGGATTTTGTTATGCTCGATCCGTGATAAATGATCTGCCACGACATTCTTAGCCACAGGTTTGTCTTTAATCTCCAAACCAAATTCCTGAAGCAATAATATCCACCTAAGAAGTCGCGCTTTTACGTCTTTTTTTGCCATCAAGTATCTAATGGTAGAATGATCTGTGTAAACTGTCACCTTCGATCCTAGAAGTATAGATCGAAAATTTTCCAAGACAAAGACTGCAGCAAGCATTTCCTTTTCGGTCACAGTGTAATTTTTCTGAGCATGGTCTAAAACTTTTCTTACATAGTGAATAGCATACGGGATTCCATCTTTTCTTTGTCCTAACACAACCCCTACTGTGAAATCGGATGTGTCTGTCATGATCTCGAAGGAAAGAGACCAGTCGAGGGATTGCAGGATGGGAGTCTCAATGATCCTCCTTTTGAGTAGTTCATAGGCTTCTAGACACTTATGATCTACTAAGAACTCAGTGTCTTTCCCTAGGAGGTCAGTTAGCGGTCGGACAATTTTTGAAAATTCCTTAATAAATCTCCTGTAAAATCTGATATGCCCCAGAAAAGACCGTACCTGATTCACATTGGTAGGTGGCTCGAGCTTCTTGATCACATCTACTTTGGCAGGATCAACCTCCATTCCCTTCTTGGAGATGACATGCACCAATAAAATGCCTTCTTTTACCATGAAATGGCTTTTCTCCCAAGAGAGCACCATATTCACTTGCCTACACTTTTGGAGGACTCGATCCAGGTGCGCTAGACAATCATCAAATGAATCACCACAGACAGAGAAGTCATCCATGAAGACCTCTAGGAAATCTCCAACTATTTCGATAAAAATCGCAATCATGCATCGTTGAAAAGTGCCGGGGGCATTGCAAATCCCCAAAGGCATGCGTTTGAATGCATATGTGCCGAAAGGACATGTAAAAGTAGTTTTTTCTGATCTTCAGGGGCGATGGCTACCTGATTGTAGCACTAGTACCCGTCTAAGAAGCATAAGTATTCTCTCCCTGCCAATCTATCCAAGATTTGATCAATAAACTACAACGGAAAGTGATCCTTCTTTATTGTGGCATTCAGGCGCATGTGATCCACACAAACATGCCATGACGTGGGTATCCGTGTCGTGATCTCTTCTCCCTCCTCATTGGTGATAATCTGAAGTCCCGACTTTTTCTGAACGGCATGCAAAGGTGACACCCACTTGGAGTCTGAGATGGAATATGTGAAACCAGCCTTATACCATTTTTCAATCTCAGTCTTAACCACTTACCGTAAGTTTGGATTCAACCTACGTTGGCATTCATGGGAGGGTTTAGCATCATCCTCCAGGTAAATATGGTGTGAGCAAAGGGCTGGGTTTATCCCTGGAAGATCAGACAATCTCCAGCATATAGCCTTGCGATTATTTTCTAAAATATTAAGCAGGCGGATCTCTTGCTCTTCGGTCAGATATGAACTGATGATGACCGGAAACTGTCCCTTATTTCCTGCAAGGAAGGCATACTTATGCGTAGGGGGCAATGGTTTGAGATCAAATAAGTTTGTAGTGTTAATTGAATCTGGCCCTCTCACTTGTGCTTCTTGTTGTGATGTGGATACTTGCAGTATATCAATATCGACCACCATCGTGGTTGTTTCTGGGATCGGATCGCTAATGATGGAATGTGGTGTGTCAAATGCCGCGTCCGATATGTGTACCTCACTTTGGGATTGTCCATAAGGAGAGTGGACTGATAGGTCAAGAGGGGTCTCTGAGTCTTCGAGAGTATAGGTAGACACATAAATGAGCTGGCAGACTAAATCATTAATAATTTCCTCTCCAGATGAGGTTGATTCTATCATAGCAGTTGGGTTTTGTCTCCAGGGCCCAAATGTTGCTTCTGTATATTCTCCCTCAGTTTCTGATTTTTCAGACTCGATGCTCGACTCAGTGTCAGGTCTTTGAAACCTAGTTTGCTTAATTTTAAGGTCAAATTTTCCAAACTGGATTCTCCCGAGTGTATAATCGGATATAGCTCCTGCGGTCCTAAGGAAGGGTCATCCTAATATCATTTGGGAGTCTTTCCAATTTTTAGGGACATCCATGTCTAGTATTGTGAAATATACTGGGTAATTTTGTCCCTCTATGTTGATGACAACATTTCAAATCTCCTCCTTAGGTCTCTTAGTTGATGTATTTGCGAATTGAAGTACAACTACAGATTGCTTGAGAGGACCGAGATTCAGATGCTCAAATAGGGTTGTGGGCATGAGATTGATGGATGAGCTATTGTCTAACAATGTTCTTGCAAACTTGATTTCTTTGATTTGGCTAGTGACAAAGTGAGCACCCATGTCTCTTTTCTTCCTTGACAGCTCATTTTTTATAAGACGAGATGTAGCAACAGAGAGTATGTGCTTCTTTTTTTGGCTAGGAGTCCTTTTGCTGGCTCTTGTTGGTGTGCATCCCACCTTAAGGTACTTTCAAAAAGCCGGATCTCTTCTATCATCTCGCCTAGGGATAGAGTGACCTTAATATTTTCTTTACAGAAGCGGGCCATCTCATTATCATTTTTTTGGTTTTTTTATGTTTTTCTTCTTTCCGGTCGTAAGAGCACGGGGGATAGGGATTGACTCTTTGTGATAAAAAACATCACTTTTATTAAATGAAAATTTTTTACAGGACTCGGACTAAAAGCATTGAAATTGATCGTCGATTGTTGCGGATGTCTTGGTGGTGCTTCTTCGTCAGACTCAGATTCTGACTCTCCACTACCTCTAGTGGCGTAGTGTATTACGGGTGGTGTGGGTGGGTCTTCTTCTTTCTCCTCGTGTCTCTCTTCCTCAATTCCCCTAGGATTGTATGAATTTGTAGACACTGGGCTATGTCACCGTATTCTTTCGCTCGATCAGGCATGGTTACGGTCCTTCCGCTCCTAAGAGAATTATGATAAGCATCCTTATTCGATAAGATCTCGTGTTTAGGTAAGGAATATTCAGAGATTAATACCTGATTATGTCTGAGGCTATTTGGGTTAGCTTGGACTTGAGTTGGAATCACGGTTTGGGGTACGGTCACCTCATCTCTCCATTGAAAAAGTCGATTTATGTCGACTCTCATGTCATGAAGTTCGTCCAGCACTCGCTGGAGTTCCGGATAGATAGAAGAAGAGGAGGACCCCTGTCCCTGCCTGGCCTGAGGCTGTTGATATTGTCTGAATTGGCCCTGCTGGCCTTGGCATTGATTTTGTTGTGGTTATAGTTGCGGGTTCTGATAACCCGTGCGGTACTGTTGACGTTGCTGCTGTTGAGGCTGGTAGGTGGGTCGGGCTTGTGGTGGACGAGGGTTCGGAGTAGAGTTTTGATCTGAACGGTTGACAGGTTCCAGGTTATGCCAAACTCTTTTTATCTCCATGACTTGTGGAGGTTCCTCGTAAATAGTTTGAGCGGAGGTTTCTTCAGTTTGACGGAATAAGACTTGGTCTCCACCCCAATGGTTCTGTTGCCCTACCCCTTGACCTTGAATGTAGTGAATTTGGTGTATGGGGGCAGGGGGTGAAGTCAGGGCAGGTATCTGAATCTTAAATACCCTATCAGCCAATTCCTCCATTTGCTTCGGCAATTTAGCCAATTTCTCCATATCGGGTGATTTATGGAGTTCGTCCACCTTTTTATAAACTGTTCTACCATAGTTAGCTAATCAACTATTATTCCCATATCAGCACTCGGATCGGTCGTCAGATTATACATCATCTTTTTTGGAGTTTGTAATTTTTTGGTGGTTTTAAAGAGGATAAAAATCTAGAAAAAAATACGACACAATACAAGAAAATTAATTACACACTAATCTAATTTTTTGAATTTTTAATAAATAAGAAAATAGGAAAATAAAATAGAAGTGCAAAATAAGGGATTTTTGTACAGACTCCCAACGGACACTTGGACACGGTAAGTTTCTTTGATTTCAGCCTTGATCTAGATTTGAATTTTCGTGTCGCTTAATAAAACTTTCATAAAAGAACACAAATGAAGAAGAAATAAAATTAAAAGGATTAATTATGTACATAAAAACTTCGGTCAAAAATAGCAAAAAGTTAAAATGCGCAAAAGTTGCCCAAAACCCAACTTTCACATATGAGCTCCAAATTTTATGAAATTGGTCTTGTTTTGAAGGTATTTGAAAATGGAGTACTTTAAAAGTGAGTAGACTAAAATCAGACTCTGTATGAGGGAGATATGCTCGTTTTAGTCTGTCAGATATGAAATTAGACTTTGGGATTATTTGACACTTATTTAAGTTAGTATTTTTTGTATTTTTTATTTATTCTTGTTGGTAATATCTACACAATGGGGTGATTTGAGGTCTATCGGAGTTAGGGTTAATTAATTAAAAATATGAGAAGTTAACGGCTTTTTAGGCTAATTTACACTTGGAATTTTTAATGCAGTTATGCATGATGAAATGCAAATATTATTTACACATGTATGATTGCTAATGTTGCTCTATTAATTATTAAATGCATGTGGATTTCAGAGAATAGAGCCTCATTGACCAATTTTAGCATGATAAATACGGGCTTCATGAGGGACCTGATTGAAGAGCAGGTTTCCCTGAAAAGTGCGAGAAGAAGGATATCGGGATATGGTCGTGGAGAATGGGTTGGAAGACCAATGTGCCGATATCTTCTCAAGAGAGGGATGGGATGATTTGCGAACCACGATTTGTTTGCCGATATCTTCTCAAAGCACTTGATTTGGGTGAACTTGAAATAGGAAAATGAATAAATCAAGAAAAAATGTCTTACGCCTAGGTGATACACGTTGGGGTTCACATTACAACTGCCTAGTAAATTTGATTGACTTATATCCGTCAATGATTACGGTGTTGGAGTTCTTGAGAGAAAATAAGAATTTGGATAAACATGGAGAGGCACTTAAATATTTACGCAAGTGGCAAGATTTGAGTATATTTTTTGCTTGCATTTAATGGTTGATATTTTTGGTGATACATATGCATTTTCACAATCACTTCAAAGGAAAGATCAAGACATTATCAATGCAATCTCATTAATGTCTACGGCAAAATAATATTTGCAGGGGATGAGAGAAAGTGGATGGACTTCATTAATAGAAAGAATTTCTTTATTTTGTAAGAAAAAACAATATCTATGTTCCAAGTGAAGATGATTTATATGCGGCTGCAGGACGATCAAGATGTGATGTTGACAAAATTACATTTTTGCATCACGACCGTATTCATGTTTTTATACAGTCATTGATATGCAAACTCAAGAGTTGAATGATCGCTCCACAGAAGCTAACACAGAACTTCTTTTTTGTGTGACATGTTTAAGTCCCAAAGATTCATTTGTATCATTTGATATTGATAAGCTTATCCATCTAGCACAGTTATATCCGATGGATTTCTCTTCAACAGATTTATTGTTTCTTCGAAATGAAATGTTGACATATATTAAAGATGTAAAGCAAAATACAGAGTTCTCAATGTTAAATTATGTGCCAG
Source organism: Ottelia alismoides (assembly GCA_037367405.1). NCBI lineage: Eukaryota > Viridiplantae > Streptophyta > Magnoliopsida > Alismatales > Hydrocharitaceae > Ottelia > Ottelia alismoides. Next base: position 380,274 of record JAZKJV010006535.1, on the reverse strand, counting down.
AGCTTGCAGAAAAAAATGGTGAAAACTCAAAAAGATCGTATTTATCTACTGGTGACACTACCAGTTGCAACAGCTAGTGTTGAAAGAGCATTTTCAGCATTGCCTATTGTCAAGACTCGATTGCGCAAAATGGGAGGTGAATGGATGAATGATGCTTTACTAGCATATATTGAAAGATATATTTTTTTATTCTATTGCTAATGGTGATATCATGAATTATTTTCAAAATATAAAAACTAGACGCAGCTAAGTTTAAGTAAAGATATGTATTTTTAAAATTTGTTTTATGTACAAAACAACTCTTTATATTTATCTATGCAACATGGAAGTTTACGTTGATTGTTTTGTATTGCGATCTTATTATTATTGTTATAACTATTACTATTATTTGTTATTGTGCCCCGCCTAGTCTGTAATCCTAAGTCTGCCCCTAGTCATACAAACATAAACATATTTTCCGACCACATACATATATAAAACATGGAGATAATGACACGATATATATATATATATATATATATATAGATATATAGATGTTGATTGGAAAATGAAGATATGACCCATCTAGCGTCATAACTTACTAGCTCGAAACATATATATGATTATCAAAATATATAACTACTATTGCACGATTGTAATGAGTTACGAACTCAGCATATTTATGGCATGTTTGGCAACATGATTTGATTTGAGTAAGTCCCTTGGAATGTAATCCTTTAATGAAACATGAGTATCGGATTGGTTGACTATGTATGATATAATTTGAGGTGATATCGTTAATACCCTGAATTGAATGGATGTGTGATTGTTCTGTGATTTGATGTTGAGTTTTATTCGTATATTAAAATATATTGTTTCTATTACGTATATAAAATGGGGGAAATGTGATAAATCTATGTAAGTTTACAAATAAATTACTTTATGTACAAAATTATTCATGATATATTTTGTATCTAAGAAACATAAATTCAAGGATCTACTTGCATTTTTGTAACAAAATAGTAATAATTGAGACATCTAAACGACTAATTCTAATAATTAAAATCGCATGGCTATTGATAACTTTTAATAACTCATTCTATGAGCTTTTATCCAACCTAACAGATGTACACTAAAAAACTTATGATATGATGTCTGTAAATATTAACTTTCATATTTTTTTGTAATTAATTATTTAACTAATATAGTTGTAGCTTTGATTCGTAGATTTTAGAATTATAGACATGTATTACAAATGTATTTAAACAAATCAACATAAAATTTGATCTTTCAATCAAAACATTTTAATTTGGGATTTTACACCTATAATCTTGAGTAATTCACAATTACAATCATAACCTCGCATAATCTTGAATTACACGAGAAATCCTAGATAGTCCCTCCGTCTCACAGCTATAACCCTCCGTTAAGGGGGTAGTTAACTCAACCATATCGTGGGTTAATCTAACTCAACTTCTATCATGACTATTAAAAATTTTCAAAAAATAAAAAATCCTCTAGGCCTGTTGCCCCCTCCCTCCAGGCCATCATCACCTCCCCACCTCCAGGCCCGCCGCCCCTCCTCCCTCCTCTAGCCATCGCCGCCTCCCCCACTCTAGAGGAGAGTCTCTTGGACGTGAACTTTGGGTGATGTCTCGACTTGTCTCTCATAAAATACAGTAGATTAAAAGTCATATCCTTATATTATACGTACAAACAGAGAGTATGATAAATATAGAAGTTGGATTCCTTTTGATAAAAGCATGGTTGAGCCCATAATTTTAGGATCACTCAAATTAAGGGTCTTCGATGAATTGAGCTTTGAAAATTCACATGCACAGTCAGTGATTTATCCAACTAAGTCATTCATTCATTGATGCTCGGGAACGAGCATGGTTTAAGTATAGGGGTATGATGATTCTCGTATTCATCATTCTAAAATTGGTCAATTAAGCTCCGTTCCCCAAAGAATTCATATGCATTTAATAATTAATAGAGCATCATTAGCATTCATACATGTGTAAATAATATTCGCATTTCATCATGCATAATTGCATAATGTTTAAATTGGCCTGAAAAGCTGCTAACTTTCCATATTTTTAATTAACTCATCCTAACTCCGACTGACCCCACCACCTCCATTGTGTAGATCTTACTAACAAGATTAAATAAATAATACAAAAAAATTACTAACTCAAATAAGTGTCAAATAAACCCAAAACTAAAATTCACATCTGACGGACTAAAACGCCATATCTCCTTCGTACAGTGTCCGATTTTGGTCTACTCACTTTTAAAGTACTTCATTTTCAAATACCTTCAAAAGAAGATCAATTTCATAAAATTCCGAGCTCATATGTGAAAGTTGGGTTTTGGATCTCTTTTGCACATTTTATCTTTTTGCTGTTTTTACCTAAGTTTTTATGTACATAATTAACTCTTTTAATTCTATTTCTTTTTCATTTGTGTTCTTTGATGAAAGTTTTATTAAACGACATAAAAATACAAATCTATATCAAGATTGAAATCAAAGAAACTGACTGTGTCTGAGTGTTCGTTGTGAGTCTCTACAAAATTCTTGTATTTTGTACTTCTATTTTATTTCCCTACTTTCGTTTTCATTAAAAATAAAAAAATAGATTAGTATGTAACTAAATTTTTTGTATTTTATCGTATTTTTTCTATAATTTTTATCCTCTTTAATACCACCAAAAAATTACAAAACTCTAAAAAAACAGTTTTCTGTACACTTGGAGTTCACCAAAAACATCACTTCGCACAGATGATGAATCCGCGATTCATCATCTCAATATCTTGATCTTAGCAAAATCCCTAAGTAAAATCTCAAATAAATGTACATAAAATCATTAAATTAACAAAATAACTCTTATAAATAAAACATATTTATTTATTGTATATTGGATTGTACAAAATAAATTAACAATAAAAAGTCGCAAAAATTAAAGGAGTTTTTCACTTGTAAATAGCCCAAAACTTCATGTATTTTTAATAAATTCATTTCAACTCCTTTTTGGCTAATTCTTTCTCAAACTTGTTCATAAATACGAATATAAAATACAAAAATACAAAACAAATTTCAGCTCAAATAAATGCTCATAGATCCTAAAGAGAAAAAACCGTAAAGTCCAACTTCCAGGCCAAATTCCCGCTCCGTATGAACTCCAAATTCATCAAACTCACTTTTAAAGTTCAAGTTAGAAAATTATCTATCCAAAAGAAGTGGTTTCATTAAAATCGGAGCTCATTTGCAAAAGTTGGATTTTGGGACCTAGATGTACTTTGTATATTATGTATATATTCATTCTTTCTTCATTTTTATTTTATTTTTCTTCATTACTAAAAGTACAAAAAAATCATGCTTGTGTTGTATTTCGATTGTAGTATTTTATTGTATTTTCTTTATTTTCTTGTTGTGAATATCTTTTATTAAAAGTATAAAAAAATTAAAATTAGAAAAGCAAAAAAAATTGTACATGTTGTTTGTCTTCTTTTGTAAATTCTCCACTATTTATTTTCTTCTCTTTTATTCTATTGTATTTAAAGTAGCCTACTTTATTTTATTTTATTTATTTATTTATTTTACATTCTCTACAATAATCACCATTCAACTCCATTCTACCACCTGAAGGATACGGTTAGATCCTCAAGCGCATCACGGAAGCGTGAGCGTCGTATCGAATACGACGAGGAGCGACTAGTCGGACTAGTTGCTCGATGCAGCGGAATTTAAAAATTTTATACGACGAAACCACATGATCCAAGAACACTTCTCGAATCATTTCGTCTAAACCACAAACAAGTAATAGGATTACCTCTTGAAGCGTGGTTGCGATCGAGTCTCTAAACGAAGAGACCTCCTGTCTCAAGTCCGATCCGACGGAGGAGACGCTTGCGAGCGCCGGGATAAACCGCGTGCTTCTCGCAATCCATGTTGATGATCCAAACGGCGGATCTCCTGATCTCGACACACGAGATCCGATGTCTTCTTTACGAGCGAGGCGCACTGAAGGAGACGGAGATCCACGAGCAGAAGAACGGGCAGCATAACGACGATGCCGCGGCGATGGAGAACCTCTCCATGGCATCCATGGTGGACGACCATGAGAGGGAGAGAGAGGGCTGACGTCTCTTGAGAGAAAGAGAGAGAGAGAGATGCTTCTCAAGCATTATGTGTGTAAAATAGAGAGCAAGGTATGCCTCTCTATTTATAGGGTTTTGGGATCCATGGATCTCAATCCATGTGACATATAAAATCAATGGATGAGATTGATTTATGTCAATCCAATGGTCAAGATTGTTGTTGGTAAAAACCAACAACTTGTGATTTAATTTGATAAAAATATATTTGATAAATCAAATAAATATTAATACCATATTAAATCAATCAAATAAGGAGAGAGGAATAAAGAGAGATCAACCTTCCTCTTTGGAAGGGGGGGACGGCCACCAATTTTACAAGGAAATTGGTGCCGCCCCCATCTTTCCAAAAGGGAGGGCAATCTCATGGCAATCCATGAGATTGCACATCTCCTTGAATTTCTCTCTACTTATTTTCCAACAACAATTTGTTGGTATTTTAATTCACCAAAATAATTCTCAATTAATTTTGGGAATATTGCAATCTTGATATTGGAATATTGTGAATCATATTCACAACCCAAAACCAAATGTAATTTACATTTTCAATTAATTAGACAATGTGTATCCAATACACATTAATAATTAATCTACTAATATAAATTATATTTAACTCTCTCTAATACATTATAAATCACATTTATAATATATTATGGATAATTGGATATTACTATCCACATTATTCTTATCCTTGACAATTAAATCATATTTAATCATCTTGGATCTCTTTATCTCATGTGTTTAAATAATATGAATCACATTCACATTATTCACATCTTTGATAATCAAATCACATTTAATTATCTAAGATAACTCTCTTTATAATATGAATCAAATTCATATTAATCTTGATAATTAAATCACATTTAATTATCCATTTTCTCAATGCTCGGATACATAGATCAACAATAGAATTATCCGTGAACTCTTTCAAGGATAATGCGCTTTCTCCGCGAATACTTGGAGATAAGGACAAGGTGATTGTATTGTTCCACGTATAGTGACATGGATATTGAGATCATATCTCAAATCCAGATCGCGAGCCTCCCATAGTTGCTTGATTAAATCAAGACCACAAATCTAATCTTCTCATTGCATCTGAATCATATTCAGATCAATGTCCAATAATTAGACTAAGATAAGATTACTTCTCTACTGAGAGGAGTCACTAAAATCCAGACCCGTTTCATCACTCCCTAGGAATGGAAGCGTCATGGTTATACAATCGTTTATGATCACATCACCCTCAGGTATTCCTAATACATGTACATCCTGCATACTGGAAGACCCAGATTAAACCCGAAGTATTGGATCAACTTTATACTGTCTACTTCATTGTTTTATCAGTAAGTTTCTCATTCGATCATTGGGAGTCGGTATTGATCATATACTTTCCAAAAGCATATATCTTACGTAGGTCTTGATCATATACTTTCCAAAAGTATATATCAAACCAACAAATTCAGTCAAGCTTCCAAAGCGAGATGACCGTGCGCACAGAATTTGATTCTTCCCAATATCTCATGAGTGAGCTCATGTCTTCCGGTTCAGTAGTGAACCTGTATGATCCCTTTGAGAGATTGTATTACTCATATGCCCTTATATGCACACCAGCGTGTCGGTGTATAGACCTTGATTAGGCCATCAACCTATTGGTCTGCCAAATGTACATACTCAGACATATAGTAACACATCTGTCTCCGGTCAGAGGATGTGTGCCTATATCATGACAGCATATGATATAGGACTTTGGTTATCTCGATCTCGTTAAGTCAACTCTTTGACCTAACTAATCTGACACCTCCGAATCTCTATTCCTATGCAGAGGACCTGCATCAAGAAGTCAGTCAGATATCAGCCTAACTGAGAAAGGATTGCCATCTCCTACTTAGGCTGGAGATCATCTCTTAATAATCATTTGACGGTGCTTGATGAGTCCTCAATCTAACTCATTAGATATTCATCTAAGCACCAGCCTCTATGATTCAATAATTGAATCAACAGCTGTATGATCATTAAGATGGCCATGGTACATAACCCTAATTGCACTAAGGACCTATTATGCAAACTATGTACTCTTATTTCAGATTAAGGAGTGAATTGCAATAACATTTATTGCATAATGGCTCGCCGTGGGCTCGCATGTCCAACAATCTCCCACTAGCCCAAAGAGCCATTAATGGGCTAATCATTTAAACCCACACTCATGTGACAATCATAGGCTATTTAGAAAAATAGCTAGGTAAGCTGATCAGTCACTCTGTTCCCAAGAGACTACGCCAAGTCCTTTTACGGCACTTGTATATCTCCTAGTAACAGTGCTTGCATCCAATGCGAATGTTGCATCATATGCAACCAATACTCAATTTTGTCGGTTATAGTGTCATTGACACTAGATCTTATTAATTATCATAACCAGTATTCCCATAATCCTTATTAGAATACCTTCATTCCTGGAGATCTCTATCTCCTAAGGTATCTACAGTTAAGACCATCATAGATCACTATCTACAAGGTCTTAAACTTTTTGAAGATAAGACTTTGAGATCACTATCTCTAAGTTTCATCATCTTTGACGATATTGTTATTACTGCAACTAAGTGTTTTATTTCCAGAGTAGGATTAGTAACAGTTTTACTACTCCCACTGCATGGCAGACATCTGGCTCTTGTACACATCTAGTATACACCCAGCTTCTCATAATTGATGCACAAGTGCAAGCAGTTCTAGCATTCTCTTCCTCAACTCTTTGAGGTGCTATCCCTCTAGACAGGAACATTTATAATTTCATCAAATCTTATGTTCCAACTACAGGAAGCTTATTGGAGTCCAAAGATGGAGTTCTTCAGCTAGCACACCTTGCTTTCCTCAACCATGAAGCCATAGGGCTACTTCATATGAATATCCTCAGGGAGGTATTCCATAGAGGAATGCAATCTTGACTCACATCATGAAGATGTCATAAATAAGTTGTCTAGCTATAGTTAGCAATATTCTGATGGGTTAAAGCAAGGTCACTGGAGAGCAAGTCTTATCGCAAGCGATGCCTTCTCTTCGGTGTGTAGCTCATGGCTACGAACCATGCTTTGAAGGTCTATACCTTCTCATCAGGTTCCCTCTTTCTCTTGAAGATCCATTTACACCTTAATGGGTCTGACCCATATAGATGGATCCTCGAGGGTCCATATACAACACTTGTATATAAAGTCTACATTAGACTTTTATTGCTAACATCCATCTTTCCATGTCATGATCCTCAGGAGCTTCATCACATGAAGTCCGATCATTTTCAGATTTAACTGACACATGGAATCCGTCCTCAAACTTATTTGAAGAGGTATTAATGTTTCATCTTTAATTATCTATTTTAATTTTCCTATTTCAGGAGCCTCATTATCTTTTCAAGATTAAATGAGTTCCTTTACTTCATTTTCATCTTGATTCTCAAGAGAGTCATCCTATAAGAATCATATTCTCAAAGATGAGATCTTTTAAGAATCTCAAGGTCATAAAGTAGGTATCTAATACCATCCTTTATTTTCCTAATGAAGTAGCACTCTTTGGTGCTAGATTCCAGCTTACCAGCTTGGGACCTTATTAAGTGTATAATGTAGTCTCTACCACATATACCTGGAAACTAAGAGATAATTATGCTAGGACTAATCATTGATTAAATCATGTCACACACGATCAATTGTATCTCCCTACAACTCCTTTGAGTTAAGGTTCATTAGGAGGATTGAGATAGGAATGATATTCATATCTCCATAAGATATTTCTTGAATTCATCTAATAGGTACAGGCTACCTTGGTTAGATCAAATTCATTTCATCTTCCTTCAAACTTTGGTTCTAAACCAAAATTGCAAAGTCTTTGAACATTTCAAAGGTTTCTTAGGTGAAGAGAAGAAATCTCATATCATACATAATCATTAACATATATCACATATCCATAATGTTTACTATGATATAGATGATCTGCATACATCAATATGTATGAGATGCTTAATACCTTGACATCTTACACCTTTCCCAAGGAAGGGTGTATTGGACATTTTACTTTGAATACAATATTCACAAGTATGTGAGATTTGAATCTTTAGACAATTCAAAGTTTCATGTCTTACTAGTCCATTGATCTCATCAACAGACATATGTCCAAAATTTGATGTCAGATCATTATCAAATGATCTTTATCCTCCTATTGATCTTTTTTAATTCTCAGTATTAAAAAACTTAATGAATCATTCATTAACTTTCTAATTTAATAGAGTCCACTAGATCTTAGATTACTATCTGAAATATCTCCATCATAACTCTTTATGATAGATTTATTACAGAATTCATGTTTATATCCAACAATTAGAAATAAACAATGAGTGTATTCTAATATCTAGGTCATAGAGACATTCTCTAAGACTAAGGGCTCCCACTGAAAATATGAAGTCTATTGATCTCATGGAAATTGTTGCAACACTTGCATCACTTTCAACATGGATGACCAATAAACCTTAAGATCAAATTTCTAATACATATGCAACCAATTGTAAGTGTCATTAGAAAATTTGAGACACAATTATTAGACTTTATCTTATCAAATAAGTAAGTCAATATCAATGATTATATGTAGATTATACTGATGCTCCATCCGAGTCCTTTTCTGAGGATTCTAGACAGACTTGATAGTCATACTATCAACACATCAACTTATTGCAGTATTGGCATTCATCCAACTCTTTGGATGTCATATGGAAGTCACAAAAGTACAGTCAACTCTTTGACTATACCTCTTACTTGGGTCCAACCCATGCTTCCACTGTGCTCCCTTTGTCTATAAGCAACCATTGCTCAAAACCAAGGATCTCTTATGTTAAAATCAAAAATTTCAATATAAGAGTATTTCAACATTTATACAAGCTTCATTTAAGTTCATACAATATGAATATTATGAAGCTTCATGAATGACTAGAGTATAGACAGTAGAATGATGACATTCATCGTATCTACATCCATCTAGACTCTTAAAATATTGGTTCAGGTGGATACTCAAACAATTTGAATACATCATCTCTTATAGAGCCACGATTCTGCATGATGCAGAGAACCACATCATTCATGATTAAATGTCGAGAGCACATATGTATGCCAGAATATCTTTATTGATTTTATAAGGATTAATTTGACAATTACGATCATTATCGACATGTCACTTCAAAAGTACATTCGATGAGATCAAGACTTATAGAGACATGCAAACCCTAGGATTTTAGTCCTATTGTCTAATTTAATTATCACTTCTCATTATTATGAGGAAACTTGCACATTGCAACCACATACATTATGTGTTCAATTGCAAGTACAATATCTGGATCAAGGGTCCAATCCATGATATTCTACTGGTTATTATTGAGTATAACATTGAGTGGGTTTAATGAAGGATTATCTGAAATAAGAAATTTGCATGAGTGTATATATTTATATATATACAAATTATACTTTGATTTAGGAATTTTTATATCAAAGTTGTCTTGCCTTGTCAAGGACACTGAAAGTTCATTCCCTTAATCACTTTCAATGTAAGAGATATACTTACCATTATATCTCAGCAAGATCTGGGATCTCTTCTTTATCTTTGTTACATCCCAATAATATGAGAAACTGCAACTCCAATAAAGAGAAGCGGAAACACATTCCGCCTTGCAAGTCCAACTTGCATTTCCCAATTCGGTCTTTAACACCCGGGCCCACCACCCCTAAGGTGATGTTGACCCGTTGTTAATTGAACCAACCGTCAACAGGAATAGAACTCGCTATGCACAATCCAATATCGCCCCAATAATATGAGGATCCGATATTGGGGTCACTACGCATACGGCCTTACTCTTTCGAGAAGCAAAGAGTCTGATCCAGATGCGCTTGTATATAGGAGCTGTCACTACGTACAGGCGTCTCCTATATACAATCCCTGGCGACGGAAACCCTTCGCCTTGACGGGAGACCATGGATGTCACTTATGTGATCCTCCACCTCTTATTCAAATTTAATTAATTACTATGAATCACATTCATATAATTAATTCTTCCAAGGGAATTATTAACTCTAATCATATTAGAGTATTCTTAATTGGATATAATTAACTTAATCATATTAAATTAATTATCAATCCAATTTAATCAATCAAACTTAATTTTATGCTTGAATATATATATGGTATTATTCTCAAAGTACTTATTAATTCGTATTTTAATAATTAGAAAAATACATCATAATCCTTCGGACATTATCCCTGCCCTACCCGCTGTCATGGCCAGTACCGGCGGGAGTGGGACGGACTGCATACGTTGCAACCCGCTACCCCAGCGATCCCCGACTAGACACCATATCCGCCTCGGGAAAGGATAATGCCAAATTGATTAATTTGTACTTGAGATGATCATCGGTTCTTCAACCGAAATTATACCATATAGTAATCAAAACAATTTTGATTATAAGGAAATTTGCTAGACAATTCCCAATCCTATTCAAGCAAGAAGTTTGATGATTGTGACACCAATTAAGATTTAGATCAAATCTAATCAATTAATTGATTGGGGCCAAGTCAATTAAGGAAATAATCATCTTCTAATATTTCTCAAATATTTTCCATAATTATTTCATGAAATTAACAATTAATTTCACTAATTGACAATCACATGGTTCTTGATTAGGAAAGTAATTTCAGCAGTGACCCCTACTTACTAAAATTAGCATATCTCAATCAATTTAAATCCAAATTAAGCAAAGTAAGTTTCCATAGTTTTCTAACTTGATTTACAACATAACATATGTGATTTGCACGCATTTCGAGGCGTCTCTAAACAGTAATTAACTCCTTAATTACGTTAAGATTCGCAGTTCCCGTAACAGTGAATACATGTTCATTAAAACAACCATATCTAGATCAAACGAAATCCGATTTACGCAAACTCAGATCCTATGGTTTCCTTATTTAATGGGGAACAAAATCCAAGTATTAAATTCATGTTTAAACAATTTAAACAGTGCCGAATTTATTTACTAAACAGATCTGCGAAATCAAATGCGATGAAAAAATTTCGCGACCTTAACGAACCCAAGTCGTCCTCGGTTAGCAAATCATATTCGAAACCGTCGACCTAAGGCTCTGATACCACTTGAAGGATATGGTTAGATCCTCAAGCGCATCACGGAAGCGTGAGCGTCGTATCGAATACGACGAGGAGCGACTAGTCGGACTAGTTGCTCGATGCAGCGGAATTTAAAAATTTTATATGACGAAACCACATGATCCAAGAACACTTCTCAAATCGTTTCATCTAAACCACAAACAAGTAATAGGATTACCTCTTGAAGCGTGGTTGCGATCGAGTCTCTAAACGAAGAGACCTCCTGTCTCAAGTCCGATCCGACGAAGGAGACGCTTGCGAGCGCGGGGATGAACCGCGTGCTTCTTGCAATCCATGTTGATGATCCAAGCGGCGGATCTCCTGATCTCGACACACGAGATCCGACGTCTTCTTCACGAGCGAGGCGCACCGAAGGAGACGGAGATCCACGAGCAGAAGAACGGGCAGCATAACGACGATGCCGCGGCGATGGAGAACATCTCCATGGCATCCATGGTGGACGGCCATGAGAGGGAGAGAGAGGGCTGACGTCTCTTGAGAGAAAGAGAGAGAGATGCTTCTCAAGCATTATGTGTGTAAAATAGAGAGCATGGTATGCCTCTCTATTTATAGGGTTTTGGGATCCATGGATCTCAATCCATGTGACATATAAAATCAATGGATGAGATTGATTTATGTCAATCCAATGGTCAAGATTGTTGTTGGTAAAAACCAACAACTTGTGATTTAATTTGATAAAAATATATTTGATAAATCAAATAAATATTAATACCATATTAAATCAATCAAATAAGGAGAGAGGAATAAAGAGAGATCAACCTTCCTCTTTGGAAGGGGGGGGATGGCCACCAATTTTACAAGGAAATTGGTGCTGCCCCCCTCTTTCCAAAAGGGAGGGCAATCTCATGGCAATACATGAGATTGCACATCTCCTTGAATTTCTCTCTACTTATTTTCCAACAACAATTTGTTGGTATTTTAATTCACCAAAATAATTCTCAATTAATTTTGGGAATATTGCAATCTTGACATTGGAATATTGTGAATCATATTCACAACCCAAAATCAAATGTAATTTACATTTTCAATTAATTAGACAATGTGTATCCAATACACATTTATAATTAATCTACTAATATAAATTATATTTAACTCTCTCTAATACATTATAAATCACATTTGTAATATATTATGGATAATTGGATATTACTATCCACATTATTCTTATCCTTGACAATTAAATCATATTTAATCATCTTGGATCTCTTTATCTCATATGTTTAAATAATATGAATCACATTCACATTATTCACATCTTTGATAATCAAATCACATTTAATTATCTAAGATAACTCTCTTTATAATATGAATCAAATTCATATTAATCTTGATAATTAAATCACATTTAATTATCCCTTTTCTCAATGCTCGGATACATATATCAACAATAGAATTATCCGTGAACTCTTTCAAGGATAATGCGCTTTCTCCGCGAATACTTGGAGATAAGGACAGGGCGATTGTATTGTTCCACGTATAGTGACATGGATATTGAGATCATATCTCAAATCCAGATCGCGGGCCTCCCATAGATGCTTGATTAAATCAAGACTGCAAATCTAATATTCTCATTGCATCTGAATCATATTGAGATCAATGTCCAATAATTGGACTAAGATAAGATTACTTCTCTACTGAGAGGAGCCACTAAAATCCAGACCCGTTTCATCACTCCCTAGGAATGGAAGCGTCATGGTTATACAATCGTTTATGATCATATCACCCTCAGGTATTCCTAATACATGTACATCCTGCATACTGGAAGACCCAGATTAAACCCGAAGTATTGGATCAACTTTATACTGTCTACTTCATGGTTTTATCAGTAAGTTTCTCATTCGATCATTGGGAGTCGGTATTGATCATATACTTTCCAAAAGCATATATCTTACCTGGGTCTTGATCATATACTTTCCAAAAGTATATATCAAACCAACAAATTCAGTCAAGCTTCCAAAGCGAGACGACCGTGCGCACGGAATTTGATTCTTCCCAATATCTCATGAGTGAGCTCATGTCTTCCGGTTCAGTAGTGAACCTGTATGATCCCTTTGAGAGATCGTATTACTCATATGCCCTTATATGCACACCAGCGCGCCGGTGTATAGACCTTGATTAGGCCATCAACCTATTGGTCTGCCAAATGTACATACTCAGACATATAGTAACACATCTGTCTCTGGTCAGAGGATGTGTGCCTATATCATGACAACATATGATATAGGACTTTGGTTATCTCGATCTCGTTAAGTCAACTCTTTGACCTAACTAATCTGACACCTTCGAATCTCTATTCCTATGCAGAGGACCTGCATCAAGAAGTCGGTCAGATATCAGCCTAACTGAGAAAGGATTGCCATCTCCTACTCAGGCTGGAGATCATCTCTTAATAATCATTTGACGGTGCTTGATGAGTCCTCAATCTAACTCATTAGATATTCATCTAAGCACCAACCTCTATGATTCAATAATTGAATCAACAGATGTATGATCATTAAGATGACTATGGTACATAACCCTAATTGCACTAAGGGACCTATTATGCAAACTATGTACTCTTTATTTCAGATTAAGGAGTGAATCGCAATAACATTTATTGCATAATGGCTCGCAGTGGGCTTGCATGTCCAACACAACCAACCTCCATTCAATCCCACCATTTCTTAAACCTCCCATTCAACTCCATTAATAATATAACCTCCCACCGCTATAATAACTTCTCATTTCGTCCTCTTTATATACATCCCATCCTCCTCAATTTACACTTGATCCATCTTTATGTGAAGAGAGCCTAGTTCCCAGAGTTGAATCGGTGACAGCGACGCAACCGCGGTCGAGCGATGACAGCCCTCTCTCCGGTGAGATCTGTTGGTATTTTTGGCCAACATCGCAGCCGCCTCCGTGCGCTGCTCGAGCTCATCGCTCGCCGGCGATTCGAGCGAAGACCGTACCCTCGTGAGCACTTCATAGGCGTCCACGTTCATCGTAGGTAATTTCTCTTTTTATCATTCGACATCGTTGTTATTTTTGCATCACATGACCATCCACATGTCCCCATTTGTTTAGTTCATATCATCTTCACACCACCATTTTCCCCCCTCCTTTTTGTGTACATATTATTTCCTGTTTAAAGAAAATTAAAAAATATATATAAAAAATAAAACAAGAAAAAGGGTTTCTTTTATTACAGTAGAAAAAGAAAAAAAAAGAAAAAAAATTAAAAAAAGAAGAGGAGCAGCAGGCAGCCGCCTGCCGCCCCCCTTCCTTCACGGCGGCACCGACCATCGCACCTCCACCAGCGGCTTAGCCGCCGATCCTCCACCTGCGGCTCACCGCCCGCACCGCCAGCAACTCGTCCACCCGCGCTCCCTGCGCACATCCTCGTCGCCGGCCAGCAGCTCCCACAGCAGCCCCCTCTGCCGTTCAAGCTGCGCTCACAGCGGCGCACCACCATCACCGCGTACGGCCGCCGGTCACCATCCGCCACCCCGTGCCTCTCACAGCGGTGCTGCCCCTCCGTCAGCCGCCTTCGCGCGCCGGCACGTCGCGCGCCTCCACGCCCCATCTCCCACCGCGTGCCTCACCTGCAAAACGAAAGAGAATGTGTTTTCTCATATTTTTTTATTATGTACAAATTACATTTTGTTTATTTCATGTTTCTCTTATTACAAAAGTGTCCTTGTACATAGTTTGTATTATTTAAGCTCATTTCTGTTTTGCATGGATAACCTTGTGTTTGCATTTTAATTTGGACCTCATTTATGCATCATTTTATTCAGGAAAAAATGTCATGGTATTGAGTAACTAATTGTCTACTTTCTGAATATTTATTTATTTTTTTATGCTTTGTGGGTGATTAATTAAAAATGTTTAACTAAAATTCTGCTTATTTTACCCAATCAGTGATCTTTAATTGATATCTAACTCATGGTTGCTCTAAAAATACCACAAAAATTAGATATGATGCCTTAAAGAGTGTTTAACTTACTGTCCTAATTTCATCTAAAGTAGACTTATCTTGTGCGTGAAATAAATCATAGAGTGATTTTTGTATTTGATTTTTAATTAAATCCACATACATCCTTTTCACAAAATTTAAAGTCTCCTATATGCCATATGAAAATATCTATTTGGGATAATTCTCACTCTGATTAATTTGATATTGTGGATTAATTAGGAATTAGTTACTCACCGTCACTCTGTTTTCACTAAAAAATCCACAAAAAATTCATATTTTGTCAAAAAAAATCAAAAATATTATTGTAGCTTCTTTCTATCATGTTTTCATTCCAGTAAAATTTTCATAAATTGTCCTTACTATTTATATGAAAAATTGTGAAAAAACCCATAAAAGTGTGCTTTTTTTCTTTGTTGCATTTTAACCCTGAAAATTCCAAAAAAATATATGTTGCATTCATCATTGGATTAAGTTTACTAGAAAAAATATAATTTAGCTAAATCGGATTAATTTCTCATTAAAATTAATTTGGCTAAGTTGTGTGATTTCTTAGTAGCTTAATCCAGCCGCATCTTGTATTTGTTATTCATTTTGCATTAAAAAAATCTTGACTAGTGATGCTCAAGAACACTTGGTTTATGAGATCTTGAGATTTTGAGTTAACCTGCCTTAGTCATTAGGGTCTTTGACTTAATTATTCACATTTCCCTAGTTTGAAAGATTCATGTGCTATATTGCATACTTAGTCTCTACCTTAAGAATATGATCAACACCTCACATACACGACTGCAGTTATGATGAGATGAGTTGAAATTTCACTTGAGGAACTGGGATGAGGGATCTGAGTTTGGACCTGATTTGATGATACTCGAGGATGGGATAAAATCAATGAAGACTTCATGAAACCTGAGTGTCAGCATATTTAGCCAGTATGAGAACATGGTTCGTGTACTATCTCTTGATATTTACCTATGTGCCAGGGTGTGATAAAATAAAAAATATATTGATCAGTATGCGCCAACTCTTGGTAAAAGCAGTGGAGCTAGCAAAAAATACTACAAAGTAATGAAATTTCAAAGAAAAGCTCTCATTCCACAAAGTCAAATATCAAAGAGCTTCCACCAAAGGCGAGCGCTCCCAACCATTTCAAAGTGTTCACTTGGACCACCGCTATTAGGACCAGGAGTCGGGCTTGCACCAAAAAAGGGCTCTGCATCATAAATGCTACAAGTATGGGTGTAGAAGGTACGATAGGTACTCAAAAAAGGCACACCCCGGTGTACTCCAAGGAAAACAAGTGCAGACGACTCCAACTTCTCTTGACGAACGCACTGATCAACACCAAAAAATACGTTGAGTAATAAGGCACTTGAGAGAATCCTTGTTTCAATGAGAGGGAGAGAAGAAATAACACAATCTTATGCCCTCCATCATCTGGCCTTCCATCTACACTTTCAAGTCTGACAATTAAAGAGACGGTGGATTGGATGCAAGAAATGATTATTCCCTAGTGTTAAGGATCGGGTTCTTAGGAGAGTCTCTTGGACTGGAACCTTGGGTGACGTTGTGACTCTACTCTTATAACTGCAGTCCACACTTAAGTCATATCCCTACCATATATGTATACAGAGAGAGTCTGATGATTAGGGAAATTGGATACCTTTTGATTAGAGTTTAATTCAGCTTAGAATTTTAGGATCTCTGAAACCGAGAGCTCTAGAACAGATCAAGTCTTGTATTTGCATGCACAGTCAGGGGTTATTCTAACTTATTCATTCTTTATTTGCTCGAGGACTAGCAAAGTTTAAGTATAGGGGGGAGATGAATCCGTGATTCATTATCTCAATATCTTGATCTTAGCAAAATCCCCAAGTAAAATATCAAGTAAATTTACATAAAATCATTAAATTAACAAAATGACTCTTGTAAATAAAATACATTAATTATTGTATATTGGATTGTACAAAATAAATTAACAGTAAAAAGCCGAAAAAATTAAAGGAGTTTTTCACCTATAAATAGCTCAAAACTTCATGTATTTTTAATAAATTCATTTCAACTCCTTTTTGGCTAACTCTTTCTCTAACTTGTTCATAAAAATGAATATAAAAATACAAAACAAATTTCAGCTCAAATAAATGCTCCTAGATCCCAAAGAGAAAAAGCCGTAAAGTTCAACTTCCAGGCCAAATTCCCGCTCCGTATGAACTCCAAATTCACCAAACTCATTTTAAAGTTCAAGTTAGAAAATTATCTATCCAACGAAAGTGGTTTCACTAAAATCGGAGCTCATTTGCAAAAAGTTGGGTTTTGGGACCTATATGTACTTTGTATATTATGTATATATTTATTCTTTCTTCATTTTTTATTTTATCTTTCTTCATTACTAAAAAACAAAAAAACATGCTTGTGTTGTATTTCGATTGTAGTATTTTATTGTATTTTCCTATTATGAATATCTTTTATTAAAAGAAAAAAAATTAAAATTAGAAAAGCAAAAAAATTTGTACATGTTGTTTGTCTTCTTTTGTAAATTCTCCACTATTTATTTTCTTCTCTTTTATTCTATTGTATTTAAAGTAGCCTACTTTATTTTATTTATTTATTTATTTATTTTACATTCTCTACAATAACCACCATTCAACTCCATTCTACCACCAACCTCCATTCAACCCCGCCATTTCTTAAACCTCCCATTCAACTCCATTAATAATATAACCTCCCACCACTTTAATAACTTCTCATTTCATCCTCTCTCTATATATCCCATCCTCCTCAATTTGCACTTGATCCATCTTTATGTGAGGAGAGCCTAGTTCCCAGAATTGAATCGGTGACAGCGACGCAACCGCGGTCGAGCGACGACAACCCTCTCTCCGGTGAGATCCGTTGGTATTTTTGGCCAACATCGTAGCCGCCTTCGTGTGCTGCTCGAGCTCATCGCTCGCCGACGATTCAAGCGAAGATCGTGCCCTCGTGAGCACTTCATAGGCGCCCGCATTCATCGTAGGTAATTTCTCTTTTTATCGTTCGACATCGTTGTTATTTTTGCATCACATGACCATCCACATGTCCCCATTTGTTTAGTTCATATCATCTTCACACCACCATTTTCCCCTCCTTTTTGTGTACTTATTATTTCATGTTTAAAGAAAATAAAAAAAATATAAAAACAATAAAACAAGAAAAATGGTTTCTTTTATTACAGAAGAAAAGGAAAAAAGATTTTTTTTTAAAAAGAAGAGGAGCAGCAGGCAGCTGCCCCCCCTTCCTTCACGACGACACCGGCCACCGCACCTCCGCCAGCGGCTTAGCCGTCGATCCTCCACCTGCAGCTCATCGCCCGCACCGCCAGCAGCTCGTCCACCCACACCCCTGCACGTGTCCTCGCCGCCGGCCAACAACCCCCTCCGCCGTTCAAGCCGCGCTCACAGCGGCACACCACCATCACCACGCACGACCGCCGGTCGCCATCCGCCACTCCGCGCCCCATCTCCTACCGTGTGCCTCACCTGCAAAACGAAAGAAAAGGTGTTTTCTCATATTTGTTTATTATGTACAAATTACATTTTGTTTATTTCATGTTTCTCTTATTACAAAAGTGTCCTTGTACATAGTTTGTATTGTTTAAGCTCATTTCTGTTTTGCATGGATAACCTTGTGTTTGCATTTTAATTTGGACCTCATTTATGCATCATTTTATTCAGAAAAAATGTCATAGTGTTGAGTAACTAATTGTCTACTTTCTGAATATTTATTTATATTTTTATGGTTTGTGGGGAATTAATTAAAAATGTTTAACTGAAATTCTGCTTATTTTACCCAATCAGTGATCTTTAATTGATTCTAACTCACGGTTGCTCTAAAAATTCCACAAAAATTAGATATGATGCCGTAAAGAGTGTTTAACTTATTATCCTAATTTCATCTAAGGTGGAGTTATATTGTGCATGAAATAAATCATAGAATGATTTTCGTATTTGATTTTTAATTAAATCGACATACATCCTTTTCACAAAATTTAAAGTCTCCTGTATGCCATATGAAAATATCTATTTGGGATAATTCTCACTCTGATTATTTTGACATTGTGGATTAATTATGAATTAGTTACTCACTGTCACTCTGTTTTCACTAAAAAATCCATAAAAAAATCATATTTTGTCAAAAAAATCCAAAAATATTACATAGCTTCTTTTTGTCATGTTTTCATTCCAGTAATTTTTTCATTATTTTTTCTTATAGTTTGTGTGAAAAATTGTGAAAAAACCCATAAAAAGTGTGTTTATTCTTTGTTGCATTTTAACCCTGAAAATTCCAAAAAAATATATGTTGCATTCATCATTGGATTAAGTTTACTGGAAAAATATAATTTAGCTAAATTGGATTAATTTCTCATTAAAATTAATTTGGCTAAGTTGTGTGATTTCTTAGTAGCTTAATCCAGCCGTATCTTGTATTTATCATTCATTTTGCATTAAAAAAATCCATAAAAAACCACATTGGAAATCTAAATTTTAATTTTAGAATTAACCTCAAAGTTGTTCCTTTGCCTCCCTGTGTTCGACCCCGGACTTGCCAGGGATATAAATTAAGCTGAGACACTCTTCACGGAGATCTTCTCTCGGTTCTGATTGAATCGCTAAGTACACGTGCTACAACGTACCTTAATTATAACACGTATCCAGCGACTCGTCAACAGATGACCTCTTTTGCTCCCAAATTCTTCATGAATTGTAGATCTCATCGACACGAACAACTTTCGTGAAGAAAATTTTTCGATCCGAGGTTTCCTTCTATTTCTTTTCTATCTTTCTTCCCTTTTGAAATTTTGAATTTTTTTAGAATGACAAGTGGCAGCCCCAGGGTGTACCACGTGTCATCCCATTTCCTCTCTCCCCCATCCCGGTCACATGCCCCCACGTGACCTTTCCTCCTCCTAGGTCACTTGTGGCACATGACCCATCCCCCCTCCCCTTCCCAACAACACTCGCCTCACATCACCCTCTCAACCGTTTCTCCGCCGCGCCCGCTCCCCTTCTCCGGTCGTTACGAGGCCGACCACCGCATGTAACCCCCCTCCCCTTCCCGGTCGTTGCACCTCTCCCTCTTCGTTACACCTCACACATCTCTGCTCCTCCTTGCCATAACGCTCCTTCGCACCTTCCTATAAAACCCCACCACCTCGCGCCTTGCTCCCTTCATCTGCCATTTCCATACATGAAACCTTCTGCTCCAGGTCTCAAGGCAGTGACAGCCCCTTGGACCTCCTGTTGAGCAAAGATGAAGATCTTCGGTATTCCCTCACTCACCTTCGTCTCTCTCCATTGTCGCACTCCGCCTCGCTCGCCCTTACCCCTCTGTGCTCGGCTCTCGACTGCTCATCCTCGATCCAACGCCTCAACCCGTACTACACCCTTTCACGCATCACCAACCCCTTGAAACTTCGACACTCGATCGCACCTTCATCTACGATAGTCATGGGAAAACATCACCTCTCTCTCCCGACCTCGCTCAGGTTGGCGATCAAGCCTCGTCCACCTTCCTTCCTTGGTGCCCGTTTGTCTAACCCTTGCTGGTAGTCACCGACACACAACTCCATCGTTGCTCGCCCTCGACGGTTGTCTGCTCTGCCCTTCGTGCCACCTCCAACTCTACCTAGCCACGACAGTCGTGACCCCCCTCCGTACCACAACCAGTCCTTCAACAACCTCCATCATCCTCTACCATAGCGGAGGCCCTCCACCCGACACTGCAGTCGTTAGATCAAGGGATTGCCCTTGATCCTACGGCCCATCGCGCGCCACGCGTCCTATTCTGAGCCTCGACCCCAGCCTCGAGGCTCGGGTCGTCCCGGACCTCCTCTTGTCACCACGTGTAGGCTTGGTCAGAGCCTCAACCCCGCGCATCTGAGCCTCAGCCTCCGTCACCCGAGACTCCAAGTCTGTCCAGACCGCACGTGCCCAACACGTTCTATTTGGAGAAATTGCAACCAGGCCTCCACGGGTTTCGGAAATTATAGAAACACCCCCACTGGGGGTAAATTACAAAGGAACCTTTCTGACTTTTAGAAATTGTAGATAAGTCCCCAAGGACCAGTTTGAAAGAAAAATAATTGCTTTTATTACATTTTAGTCCCTGTTAGTTCATTTCATCATATCTTGATCATTTGAACTCTGAATTTTATGCATAATATGTCGTTTTGAAAATATTTTTTCATGTTCTTTCATACTACATATCTTGTGAACAAATTTGAGGTTGTTTCTTGGTGATTATTATTTGAGGAGCATTTTAATTTATGCATGCTTCTTCTTGACATATTTGTGTCATTCTTAACTGAGAAGATCATTGACGTTATTTGTAGGGGATTAAGTGCGAATACTTGAAATTATTTGAATCTCTTATACTGATATTCTTGAGGATTTAATCTTTGCATGGGATTAATTAAGATTATTCCTTTATTATTATTATTGCCGACTATTTGAGGAAGAAGATCATAGAAATTCTGAGGGTAATTATCCTGCTTCTAAATTATTACGATTGATCTATTTACCTGACAAACTGGAATTAATTCAAATATATCTTGAAATTAATCGATCTGTGATATTTTTTGAGAATTTATTGATCATATTATTTGAGGACTCAAATTGTGTAAAATCACAGATCTCGCGCTCATTCGCTCTGTTTATTTCTCATTGCATTTTTTCATCATATTTTCCATTTGAATTTCTGACATAGAAATTAACCTAGCATTTAATTAATTATTTAAATTAATTTAAAACCACGAAACTAAAAATCACCGTTCCCTGAGTTCGACCTTGGTAGAATTGCTAAGTAAAAATACTTCACAACATTCAAAGATTGTGATTTTTGTTGAACCAAATTTGCCTCATATACTACGACAATTCTTGATTATTGAAGATGCAAATTTGACGTTCATCACCTGGTAAGATTAACGTGGATAGTACTGTCAACAATAATATTGCATGGTGTAGATAATATTCACACTATCTTATTGAGACTTAATTGTAAATAGGATTCATAATTTTAATGTTAAAGTGAAATGAATTCACATTATACTATAAATATAGATATGATATTTACGTTTAGTTTTGGGCCTATTAATATGATTAATATTTGTCAATAATATATTTGCAAACATCACAAATAAATTGGAATTATTAATGATGATTGAATTTCAAAATCAAAAAACAAATAATAATATGATTGTTGAAATACTACAACCATGATAATTATAAAAAAAGGAAAAAGGAGCTCCCTTAAAAAGGGGAGGGAGGAGGTGGGAGGGGGCGACCATATTTGTTGCAACCATAATGGCTATCCCCATCAATTTAGGGAGCATCCTACTATTCTTTTCCTTTTTAATAATTAATTATTTGTTGGTTAGTTTGTTGAAAGGATTGAGTAAATAATATAGTTTATATTTTTTTATCAATTCTTATCCAAGCAAGTTATATTGAAGGTATTTGCGAGCTCATTCAATCGTGGTTATTGATTAAACAAACATGATTAAAATCCTGATCGCCCAAGAGGGCATAAAAGGAGAGGCATAAATGTCTTCCTTAAAACAAGTTATTTTCAAGAGTTGAAAACAATAAACTTTCCCTCTTTCTCTCTTTAGTCATACACCTACTCGTCTTCCCTTTTATGATCGCCCCCTACTTCATGGTTGACGACATACACGTCTAGGGCAACCATCATGGCCTTGCCTACTATCATGTTGCCGGATTGGTTTGACACTTTTGACCAATCCCATATGGAGGATCTTCCTCTTCGATGCTCTGTGCTCTGAAGGAAGAAAGAGTATTTTGTATGAAGAAATCAAGATTGAAGATATAAAGATTGTCTCTTGGATTGTGGGAAGCTCGTGGTTCATCCTCACGTCCACAAGTGCTATTTTTGTTGGATCAAACTTGAGACATGAATTTCTTACTTTAGACATATCGTTTCATTTTATGGTTATACTTAAGATGACCATATCCTAAGTATAGGGAGGAGTGACCCGAATCTCTTCACCATTCTATGTATATTCTCCAGATCCCATCGGTTTTTACACTCACTCATGTCCTATACTTAGGCTGACCAGAGCCTAAATATGGGGGGGGGGCGATGCCCGCCATGTATATATTCATCCATTCTACTCCTGACCTCGACCGCCCCGTTACTATCTTCTTCTACTCTTAGGCTATAAAATCCAACTTTCACACATGAGCTCCAATTCACTTGAACTTGGTCTTGTTTTGAAGGTAATTGAATGTGCATTACTTCAAAAGTGAGTAGAATCAAATCGGACATTGTGTGAGGAAGATATCAGCATTTTAGACCATGATCACACTTCATAGGTATATTCTGAACTCGTGTGATCATGATGGAACAGATTGAGAATGGTTCCCGACCCATGTGCTTCCGTCTATTTTTCAAAATTATGTTGCTATCACAACTTACACGATGAGTTAGTTTTGATCACATATGGTCTGATCCACACGCCTACATGATACACGAGGCCTATAAAACATCCCTTCAAGTGGTATTAGAGCCCTGGTCAAAGACCTTGTATATGATCCAAAGTCCTATGAATATAAGGATATAGGTATCGGCTTGCGGGAACATTGTTTTTTACATGATTATGTGATTCTGAATTATTTTTGCAAATATTTGTTGTTATTGCTATAGGTTCCTCTTATGAACGTGACATGAAATATCACGTCAATAGATGGCTATGATCGAATGAATATCAAGATACAAAAGTTCACGCAATGTGTTGTTTTTGCATGAATTTCGTAAATATAAATTACGAATTCTAGTTATTATTTTTCCATCATGAAACATGTTGAAAACTTTATAAATGTCATAAAAGTAACATACTACACACATTTATTTAGCGCGATTACGAGTCCAATCGTGAAAATGCTTCACTCGCCCATGTCACGAGACTAGTAGACTCTTTGTTGCATGCTAATAGTGTTGTTATATGATGTCACGAACAATCCTTCCAAGGGAATTTCAGTCATTTTATATATAAACTATGAATAATTAGGTCATTAGTCTAATAATATTAAAATTTAATTACAATTCAACCAATAAACAACTCTTGCTTCGTATTTATTATACAACATATGCCTTCAAAAGTATGTCTTGTTTCAATTTTAGTTGTTAGAGTACGCATCGACTTCCTCATGATGCCTCCTTAAAACATGCATGGGTTGAGTTGGTTAAGTAATTGACACCTTGAAATTGTCTAAGTGTTCAGATATGTTGATATGTAGCACTTCCTTGCATTGAAAGGTGTCGATTACTTAACTAAGTCATAGCTTAGACAACACGTTTCAATACGGGAACACATCTGGATCAACTTCTACTTGTGGTTTTATTGATCATTTGACTGTGCATTAAACTAAATACTACTCTCTCACATGAATTCGGAATTAAAACTATTTTAATATCCACAAATCTTTAATATACCAAGCAACAATTTGTTTTTACATATGAATTATCTAGTTACAACAATTGCAGTTCAAATTCGATTTCTACCATGAAACATTAATTCAAAAGTCATTAGCAATGTAAAAACTTCTCCAAATATTTATTCAACAATAAGTCATGGTATATTTCATATTTCATGATTTATTTTGAATGATAAATACAAAAAATATCAACAAGATGATTTAATTATCCTTTGATTGTAACTGACTGTATATCGGATATCTCGAGCTTTCGGACTCGGAATCATGCGGAATAAAATCGTGTGATTTGATGATTTAATTTATGACATTTATAAAGTATTATAAACATATTTCATCACATAAAATATTAACTAAAATTTTGTAATTATCAGCTATGAAATTCACGCGAACAATTTATTGCAAGAACTTTTCGTATCCGAATCTTTATTTGATCAAAGCCACTATTAACTTGACCTTTAGGGGAATATCTAGACATTCTAAATACGATAAATCTCAAAATATATTCATAATGGGAGATAATATCAACAACATCAAATGTTTGCAAAGACAAATCAGAATCTCATTATCGTGGAAAAATAATATTCCCGTAACCCAATATCCAAAAGCTTATCATCCTTGGATTGTAGATCATATCCAAGACCCCTGACCACGACTCTTATACCACTTGAAGAAAGGTTTTATAACCTTACGCATCATGGAAGAGGAATTGTCGAACTAAATTTGACAAAAATAAAGGCTCATCATATGAACCACACAACACTTATAAAAGGAAATGTAAATTAGAACTGTGAAACCATGCAAAAAAAATCGAATCATTTCGTTGATCGTGCATATGACAATAGGAACCATATCGTTGAAGCATGATCACGAATGTAATCTTAAAAGTAGAACACCTCATGGCTTGAGTCCGATCCAACAGAGCTTGCACTCGCAGGCACGGTGATGAACCATGTATCTCCCATGAACTTGAGAGATGATCCCTCCTCCCCACCAATAAGGCATTTCTATGCGTGATATCCGGTAGACCATCGAGAGGAGGAGGAGAGAGAGAGAGAGAGGTCGACATCCCCCTCAAAGGTGAAGAAGAAATAATTCATCTCCTCCTCTTGAGAGATACTAAAGAATGAGAATTCAGTGTGTCAGATGTGAGCGGATCGGGTTCGGGGCGGGTATTAGTATTATCAAACCCTACCCATTTATAAAGCCACTAACCAAACTCACCCATCTATTAAATGGGTAGTTCGAAGCAGATATCCATATACCCATCGAGTATCTATGTACCAAAATGAGTATCCACATATCTAATATAAAATTGGTCATAAACTAACCATCCATACAATATATTTTTAGTAAAAGACAGTAGAAGCGAGTTATATAGAAACTTCACACACATCTAATACAAAGTTAATTCTAAAGCAATTAAGGGCATATTTTGCAACGCTGGAGATATATATTAAATGGTAATATTGAAGATGCAAAACACGTTGGCATGTTGTCATTTAGTTGCTGCATAACACATAATTTGTGAAGTCAGAATGGGGATTTCAAGTATATGCAACACATGTGCAGCAATACCACGGACTTGTAATTAGATGGTTTGTCTTTTTGATCAAATTATATGTATGTTAGAGGTAAAAAAATATAGTGAATATGAATTTGTGAATGGACGGTGAGAAATATTACAAAATTTTTGTATATGTGAGTTGAAAACAATTGGATATGGGTTTGATTTGATAAGATTAAATAACGTAAAACATATAAACACAACCACCTATATGTATATGTTTATGTATATTCATATGTACATGTTTATGTGTATGTATTCGGGTTAGGGTATCCCTAGGGGAATCCCAACGAAAATCCGAACCTGCATGGGTAGTAAGATCCAAATCCAAATCCATCCTAAAACAAATGAGATGGGTTTTGAGCCATTAAATGCATCAACTTCGGGTTTGGTACCCAACAGATACACAAACATTGACATCCCTATGTGTCATTCGATGGGAGTTCAAGCCCATCTTATATAGGAAATGTGTGACCAGGATTTCGATCCTTGTTCTTGGAATAATAACTAGAAATTAATTCTATTTCAAATAAAGTGGAAAAAAATAAAGAAAAGGGAAAGAGAATATCTCCATTCCAAAAAATCACTCTTTTTATCAAAAGTAGAGAGAGCCGTGGACATCCACAAGGAATAACTCATTTCCTCGTGTGGACATTGATGAACCGTAGAATCGACCCTTTAAGAGTGTTGTTTTAACACTTGAATATGTCATCGCAGTCGGGCCGAAATGGGCTCATCAAAGACCATCTCATTTAAATATAGCAATCAAAATCAATTGGTCGTATTATTTTTTTTATTTTACTTGGTAAGAAACCAAGGTCGAACTCAGGGACACGAGCCTCTCTCGTATTATCAAGATTCTTATCTATTTTAACTAAGTGCTGAGTTAAAGAAGCATAGGTCAAATTATGAAGACATAACAATGCATTAAAGAAATAAACATGCTTTTTTTATTTTATTTTCATCATGCAAATGAACGTTATGAAATGCAATGCAAACAATATGCCCTAAATCAGAATGATGAGCAATAAAAAAATGAATTAATTTCAGGTTTAATTTCAAGACATAAATGTGATGGATTTGAAGCAAGGCATGAATTTAAGCACCTAGAGACACTTGGATATTATCAATTAATCATCAAAATTTTCAGAGTCCAAAATAGAAATTAAACATGCCATTAAAAAGTACATCAAGCAAGCTTCGAAATGAAACTGAAATCAACTCAATTGGAAATACGGTGCTCAAGATATGCATGGAAGAACCCAAGGGCATAAAACATGAAAAGATAACTACAAACATGTCCCTGGGATGGACTAAAATGTAATAAAAATAAAGAGCGATGCCTTCCTTGTAAAATACCTGCACACAGGGGTATTTTTGCAATTTTGAAAACCCGTGAGGGTATCAATGCAAAATACCCTAAGCACGCGTGATGCTGCACGTGACAGGGACTTGGTTGCAAATTGAATAAGTCGGTGGGGCCTCATTGCAATTTACCCAGAGTTGCACGTGCTGTGCGCGTGCTCTTCCAGGCTCGGGACAACTCGGAGGCTCGGAGAAGGCTCGGGGTGCCTCGGCTAGGTTTGGGGGCTGGCTCGGGCTCGACGTAGCTTCGGCTAGGCTCGGGGGCTCCAAGCCTAGCGGGTCGAGGGCGAAGGCTCAATGCAGCTCTGGTATCGCCACATGGCTGAGTGAGGTCCATCCGATCATGACGATCGGATGGCTGATGTGCGCATCTACTAGAGTGACGTGACTGCTTTAAAGCCGTCAGATCTTAAGGATCTGACGGCTCCTGTACAGTCGGCCAAGGGATACGTGGCTGAAGGTTGGCCGTTAGATAGGCACTGCGAGGTGCTATCCAATGGTGCATGTGTGTCGTTGGTCATCTTCCTCAGCCGCAAGGATGGTGGCGCGTATGGAGCTCCGGCGAATTGCTCTGAGCGACTCCCCCGTCCTCCTTGTTCGCTGAGAGTCTGAGAAGACTCCCGAGATTATCGCGAAGACAGTTGAAGCTCGGAGATGGCCTGAGGTGGAATAATGTCTCCTGTCGATTAGGCGTAGTCGATGGCTGAAGAGGAGATCGGAGGCGGCTTTGATTTTCCGACCAGTGAAGTCTCGAGCATCTGCATGCGTTAGTGTGTAGCCGAAGCAAAGAGACGTGTGTGCGTGAGTGGGATGTGAGCTCGGCAAGCGAAGAAGGCGGGAGCTCGAAGCTCCTCCCCCATGGAAGGCGGAGGAGATGGGTCAACAGTGGCTGAGGTTGCGAAGGGAGAGATTGGTGATCGGAGAAGCTCACGTGGAAGGGTGATGTATGGCGGAGCTCGTGGAGTGAGCGATGAGAGTCGAGAAGGAGGAGAACGACCTAATTAATTTAAGGAAATCAAGAAAAAAGGCAAGAGAAGAAGAAGGGCTTTACCTGGTCGGAGATGGAGCAGAGGCTTGGGCTGGGGCTCGATTCGAGCCTCGGGTCGTCGCTGGACACCTGCAGCCGGTCGGTGCAACTCGAGCGGGCTTGGAGCTCCGCAACTCCGCCATGAACGGCAGAGGGTCCTCACCAGAAGGGCATGTCGTCATCGCTCGATCCGCTATCTCCCCCTGTCACAGGAAGATGGCGGAGGGCTGGGCCTCCCTCCGTATAAAGGTGGATAAGTTTGAACGAAGGAGCTGACGGAGTATTTAAGGAAAGAACACGGCGGTTCCAGTGGGCGGCATCGTGGGTTGTGATAAAGATATGGGCCGATTGGAGAAGGATCGTGGATGGCTTAGTCACTGGCGAGGGTCGTGGGTGAGTGGAGAAGGACGTGGGCTACTGAGAGTATGGAGAGGACGGCTGGAGTTGTAGAGAAAAAGGGAAGGGGGGAGTCGCCGTGTGAGGTGGAGAATGTGTGGACGAGGAGGGGCCGGAGGTTGACGACGAAACCCTAGACGTTGGATCGTGAGATCCAACGGCTACCAGTGAGGCGCTAAGAGATGGCTGAGATTAAATCACGGCGGCATGATCAAACAGCGAGCGGCGCGCCACGTGGCACGCTAAGGTACAAGCGCTGGCGGACGGCTTGGATATGATCCAGGCTTTATCAAATGGCTGAGGCGCGAGGTGTGGAAGCAGCGGCTGTGATAGAAAGTTGAGGGTGCGATCAAGCGGTGTTCAAGCCGCCACGTGGCGTGATGAGGGAGAGGCAGCAACGGGTGGTGGTGATGAAAGGCGGGGATGATCAGACGGTTGAGGGTAATGAGTGTATGTGGAAGTACTCTGGCCGTTGGATCAAGAAGAGATCCAACGGCTGGAGATGGGGGCGGAAGAGACAAAGAGGGCGGGCCACGTGGCTCCACCAGAACGGGCCATGTGGCCCAATCAGATTATTCAGGGTAAGAATTTGAAATATGAAGATGAAGATGGCCGAATTTGAGAAAACTCAAAACATGAAAGTTGTAGATCTTGATGAGATCTACAAGTTTCATGTTGACCAAAAATGGAGATGAGATCAAACAAAGACTTGAAATATTTTTAAGGGTATTTTTAAGGCTAAAAATACCACAGATTTTACTTTTGCTATTTTTTGTGATTTTTAATCTTTTAAGGACCCTGATAATTACAGGACATTATCAGGAATTTATAGGCATAAATTTAAGCAAGGGAGTTAATAATAGGAAATTAAGATGATGAAATCGGGTTTCATCACCCCCCTATACTTAAACTATGCTCGTCCCCGAGCATCAAAGAAAATGAATGAGCTGGTTTAACCCCCTTGTGCATGTGAGTACAGTATCCAATTTATTCAAGTCCACTCAACTTTAGAGGTCCAAAATTCTAGAGTTCAACCCAGCCTTAATCAAGAGGCACCCAATTCCTCTAGTTCTCCAGACTCTCTCTGATATACATATAATCTAAAGGATATGGAATTTAGTGTTGACTGTGATTTCGAGAGTAGAGTCAAATCGTCACCCAAAGTCTTGGTCCGAGAAATTCTCCTAAGGACCCAATCCTCAACACTAGGGAATAAATCAAATCATACACCCTTCCACCGTCTCTTTAGTTGTCAGACTTAGAAAATGAAGATGGATGGCCAGTAATGGAGGGCATGGGATTGTGTCATTTCTTCTCTCCCTCTCATTGGAACAAGGATTCTCTCTAGTGCCTTTTACGCAACACATTTTTTTGGTGTTGATCAGTGCGTCCGCCAAGAGAAGTTGGAGCCGTCTGCACTTGTTTTCCTGGGAATACACTGGGGTGTGTCTCTTTTGAGTACCTATCATACCTTCGACACCCATACTTGTAGCATTTACGATGCAGAGCCCTTTTTTGGTGCAAGCCCGACTCCTGGTCCTAATAGCGGTGGTCCAAGTGGATACTTTGAAATGTTTGAGAGCGCTCGCCTTTGGTGGAAGCTCTTTGATATGTAACTTTGTGGAGTGAGAGCTTTTCTTTGGAATTTCATTGCTTTGTAATATTTTGGCTAGCTCCACTGCTTTTACCAAGAGTTGGCGTACATTGATCAACATTTTTTTATAATTTCACACCCTGGCACTTAGGTCAATATCAAGAGATTAGTATAAGAACCAAGTTCTCATACTGGCTAATAATTGCTGACACTCAGGTTTCATGAAGCCTTCAATGATTTTATCCCATCCTCGAGTATCATTAGATCAAATCCAAACTTGAATTCCTCATCCCAATCCCTCAGATGAAAAGTCAACTCATCTCATAAAAAACGCAGTCGTGCATGTGATGTGCTGATCATATTCTTTATGTCTGAGACTAAGCATGGAATATAGCATGCAAATCTAGAAACCTAGGGAAATGTGGATGATTAAGTCTATGACCCTGATGGCTAAGGCTGGTTAACCTAAAATCTCAAAGACCTCAAAAAAACTAAGTTTCCTTGATCATTTCAGATCCTGGGTGGAAGTGTAAAAGTAGAGGATTAATCCAACTCCTTCATTCAAAAACAAGATTTTTTTTCCGACTTCAAGAGATATTATGACTTCCTAAACTCAATTAAGCATCTGCATTCCGCCAGTATGGATGTAAGTACAGGCCGAAGCCCGTTGCTTGAGGACATGGCCTTACGCGATGTCCTCTAAACCATCCAATCTGCCAAGAGCGAACCCTCACTGAACACGGCTACTTAATTGGGCTTAGTAGTCACTGATGGCTCCTAAAGGATTTTTTGGTTTTTCTCATTTTTAAGGATTTTAATTAAAAGGTTAAAACACAGGTTAGACTCAACTTTCCTTAAAAGAGAGAAAATTTTCAAAACCATGTCACACAAATAAAAATTTTTCAAAACATTTTCAAAAGGGTTTTTCAAAACAAGGAAAAAACATTTTCAAAAATATTTTTATCAAAATAGTGTAACATAGTATAGAAAAAGCCGTGAAAAAAATTTGAGTCCACTTAGTCCAAAGAATTTTACTTTAGCCAAAAAAATTTAATTTTTTCAAATTTTTCAGATTATAGCTAAAGTATGTATATTGTATATACGCTATACCCCCCTATACTTAAACTTTGCTATGTCCTCATAGCACTAGATGATACAAGTCCATAGGTCCATTTAAATATAGAGAACTATACGGGAGCTAAGAGGGGCTCCCCCTATACTTAGGTTAGAAATAACCTAAGTATAAAGGCAAGGAAAGAGGAGTAGAGAAAATCACGGGGACTCGGGCCCCCCCATACTTAGGCTGAGATTAGCCTAAGTATAAAGATGGAATTTGATGTTGGAGAGACCCAAGGTGAACGAAGAAGATGGATGGATTTACAAGTGAGCGGATGAATCTACGGAGATGGATGGAGTGACTAAGGCTCTGGGGAGTGTATCGAAGCAAACATGGCTCAATCAAGCAAGCAAGACCCTCAATTTTACCAACTCACACATGAAACCAACCGAGGTTGGTTTATTATCTTGTCGGTTTTATTGGTGATAAAACATTTGATGTTTACGTAGAGAAAAAATGTTAAGTGAAAATCAATGCGTAAATGAGGGTGTTGCTCTCCCAAAACTAAAATTTTACTCCATTTTAGGTTGACTTGCAATTAACAGCCTCGTTATTATTTAAGGTTGTCACTGAATTAAGGTTAACATAAAATCAAGCAATCATCGTCTACCGTTCATTCCCATATTCCGTTTAACCTAGGTGATCAAGCTAGGAAAGAGAAATCGAGAAAAACCATGTATTCGATAAAAACCGCTATCTAGGCTAAGCGATAAAACACGCAGTGATTTGGCGAAAATTCGTGAAAAACTTGGGATGTTTTGAAACCAAAATCAATATGTATGCAAGTCGATCAAAAAGCTGTACCTTAACATGCTTCTATTAGCGGTGAAGAATTTCTTTTAAATTTGTCTAAGTGAGGCGATGCTACGTGCGTCTTTATTTATAGTGTGTCCTACCTACGAGCAAGCACGTAAAAGATGAAAAATGAAAATATGCTCAAAGAGCCGCGTGCCTGGTCCTAGGTCGACACTCAAGTGGGGACGATCCCCACACAACCACATATAATCGTTCATTTACAAACGCGAGTCTTCGATCGAAGACCGTTGTAAAGACGGTTATTACATGAATAGAAATAAAAATGCGAGATAATTTTTTTTTCTATTTGCTCCAAGCAAGCTTCTGCGGCTCCTCGTAGCGGGAAGCACCAGCTCCTCGCCTCCTTGAGTGATCAAGGGCCCTGCCACAGAAACGAAGGTTAGAGATCAAATAAAAAGACAAATTTTATAATGCAACATAAATGAACAAGTTGACCTATAAAAATAAAACACTTAATTAAATAAACAAAATTCCAAATAATATAAGAAATGAGCCGTGTCCCCGGCAACGACGCCATTTGATGAACCGCGAAATCGTCCCTTTAAGAGTGTTGTTTTAACACTTGAATATGTCATCGTAGTCGGGGCGAAATGGGCTCATCAAAGACCATCTCATTTAAATATAGCAATCAAAATCAGATGGTCGTATTATTTTTTTTATTTTACTTGGCAAGAAACTGAGGTCGAACTCAGGGACACGAGCCTCTCTCGTATTATCTAGATTCTTATCTATTTTAACTAAGTGCTGAGTTAAAGAAGCATAGGTTAAATTATGAAGACACAACAATGCATTAAAGAAATAAACATGCTTTTTTTATTTTATTTTCATCATGCAAATGAACGTTATGAAATGCAATGCAAACAATATGCCCTAAATCAGAATGATGAGCAATAAAAAAATGAATTAATTTCAGGTTTAATTTCAAGACACAAACGTGATGGATTTGAAGCAAGGCATGAATTTAAGCACTAGAAACACTTGGATATTATCAATAATCATCAAAATTTTCAGAGTCCAAAATAGAAATTAAACATGCCATTAAAAAGTACATCAAGCAAGCTTCGAAATGAAACTGAAATTAACTCAATTGGAATTACGGTGCTCAAGATATGCATGGAAGAACCCAAGGGCATAAATGAAAGAAAACATGAAAAGATAACTACAAACAGGTCCCTGGGAGGGACTAAAATGTAATAAAAATAAAGAGAGAGGCCTTCCCTGTAAAATACCCACACACACAGGGGTATTTTTGCAATTTTGAAAACCCACGAGGGTATCAATGCAAAATACCCCAGACGCGCGTGATGCTGCACGTGACAAGGACCTTGGTTGCAAATTGAAGAAGTTGGCGGGGCCTCATTGCAATTTACCCAGAGTCGCATGTGCTGTGCGCGTGCTCTTCCAGGCTCGGGACAGCTCAGAGGCTCGGAGAAGGCTCGGGGTGCCTCGGCTAGGCTCGGGGGCTGGCTCGGGCTCGATGTAGCTTCGGCTAGGCTCGGGGGCTCCAAGCCTGGCGGGTCGAGGGCAAAGGCTCGGTGCAGCTCTGGTATCGCCACATGGCTGAGTGAGGTCCATCCGATCATGACGGCCGGATGGCTGCTGTGCGCATCTACTGGAGTGACGTGTCTGCTTTAAAGCCATCAGATCTTAAGGATCTGACGGCTCCTGTACAGTCGGCCAAGGGATACGTGGTTGAAGGTTAGCCGTTAGATAGGCATCGCGAGGGGATATCCAACGACGCTTGTGCGTCGTTGGTCATCTTCCTCAACCACAAGGATGGTGGCGCGTATGGAGCTCCGACGAATGGCTCTGAGCGACTCCCCGGTCCTCCTTGTTCTCTGAGAGTCTGAGAAGACTCCTGAGATTATCGCGAAGATGGTTGAAGCTCGGAGATGGCCTGAGGTGGAATAATGTCTCATGTCGATTAGGCGTAGTCGATGGCTGAAGAGGAGATCAGAGGCGGCTTTGATTTTCCGACCAGTGAAGTCTCGAGCATCTGTATGCGTTAGTGTGTATCCAAACAGAGAGACGTATGTGCGTGAGTGGAATGTGAGCTCGACGAGCGGAGAAGGCGGGAGCTCGAAGCTCCTCCGCCATGGAAGGCGGAGGAGATGGGTCAATGGTGGCTGAGGTTGCGAAGGGAGAGATTGGTGATCGGAGAAGCTCGCGTGGAAGGGTGATGTATGGCGGAGCTTGTGGAGTGAGCGATGAGAGTCGAGAAGGAGGAGAACGACCTAATTAATTTAAGGAAATCAAGAAAAAATGCAAGAGAAGAAGAAGGGGCTTTACCTGGTCGGAGATGGAGCGGAGGCTTGGGTAGGGGCTCGATTCGAGCCCCAGGTCGTCGCTGGACACCTGCAGCCGGTTGGTGCAGCTCGAGCGGGCTTGGAGCTCCGCAACTCCGCCATGAACGACGGAGGGTCATCACCAGAAGGGCAGGTCGTCATCGCTCGATCTGCCATCTCCCCCTGTCACAAGAAGATGGCGGAGGGCTGGGCCTCCCTCCGTATAAAGGTGGACAAGTTTGGAGGAAGGAGCTGATGGAGTATTTAAGGAAAGAACATGGCAGTTCCGGTGGGTGGCATCATGGGTTGTGATGGAGATATGGGCCGACTGGAGAAGGATCATGGATGGCTTAGTCACTGGCGAGGGTCGTGGGTGAGTGGAGAAGGACGTGGGCTACTGAGAGTATGGAGAGGACGGCTGGATTTGCAGAGAAAAAGGGAAGGGGGGAGTCGTCGTGCGAGGTGGAGAACGTGTGGACGAGGAGGGGCCGGAGGTTGACGACGAAACCTTAGCCGTTGGATCGTGAGATCCAACGACTACCAGTGAGGCGCTAAGAGATGGCTGAGATTAAATCGCGGTGGCAGGATCGAACAACGAGCAGCACGCCATGTGGCACGCTAAGGTACAAGCGCTGGCGGACGGCTTGGATGTGATCCAGGCTTGATCAAATGGCTGAGGCGTGAGGTGTGGAAGCAGCGGCTGTGATAGAAAGTTGAGGGCGCGATCAAGCGGTGTTCAAGCCGCCACGTGGCGTGATGAGGGAGAGGCGGCAACGGGCGGTGGTGATGAAAGGCGGGGATGATCAGACGGTTGAGGGTAATGAGTGGATGTGGAAGTACTCTAGCCGTTGGATCAAGAAGAGATCCAACGGCTGGAGATGGGGGCGGAAGAGACAAAGAGGGCGGGCCACATGACTCCACCAGAACGGGCCACGTGGCCCAATCAGATTATTCAGGGCAAGAATTTGAAATATGAAGGTCAAGATGGCCGAATTTGAGAAAACTGAAAACATGAAAGTTGTAGATCTTGATGAGATCTACAAGTTTCATGTTGACCAAAATTGGAGATGAGATCAAACAAAGACTCGAAATATTTTTAAGGGTATTTTCAAGGCTAAAAATACCACAGATTTTACTTTTGCTATTTTTTGTGATTTTTAATCAATTAAGGACCCTGATAATTATAGGACATTATCAGGAATTTATTGGCACGAATTTAAGCAAGGGGGTTAATAATGGGAAATTAAGATGATGAAATCGGGTTTCATCAGACATCCACCATATATGGTGAGATATTTTCTCCCTCTTTCTTCTTTCATGCTTGAATTATAATTAATAAATCGATTATTTCCACAATTCAATTATGATAATTCTTGATCCTCCTCCAAGAATAATGAATCACATTCATTAACGAAAAAGTGTAAATCAAATTTACATTTATGTTCAGTATGAATCCTGTTCACATTAACATATTATAATTCTTAATGTAAATGCAAAACACATTCACTTTAATGACAATTAATGTAATATAATATTTACATCAATTTTTTGTCTACTTATGTGAATCTTATTCACATAATATCAATCAATATCGACAGTTAGTCTCTCGATGTATGAGTCTTGATCCAATTAGAACTCGTGTACAACATCTATGTATACTTGGAGATACAGTCAAGTATATTGTATAATCCATGTATAATGACTTGGATACTGGGATCCAATCCCATGTCCATATCTAAAAGGCCTCTCAATTTTGTCTGATCATGTCATATTATGTATCTCATCTTCTCATAGTATTTGAATCTAATTTAGAACAATGTCTAATGTTTGGACCAAAATATGATAACCAATCCACTGAACGGTATTACAAAAATCCAAACATGTTTCATCACTCCCTCAGGATGGAAGTGTCATGGTATACGATCGATTTAAGATTACATCATGCTCGAGCATTCCTTGCACCTGTACATCTCGGAAGAATACGATTAAACATAAAGTTTTGATCTAATTTGAATTGTCTTCTTCATAGTCTTATCATTAAGGTTATCATTCGATCATTTGGAGTTAGTATTGATCATAATATTTTTCAAAAGCTTATATTATATTTAAAAGTCATGTATTATTTCCAAAATAAGATGACCATCCATGGAATTTGATTTATCCCAATATCTCATGAGTGGGCTCATGTCTTTTGGTTCGGTATTAATCTGTATGATCCCTTTGAGAGATCGTTTCACTCATATTCCTTTATGTCTACACTAGCGTGTCGGTGCATAGACCTTGATTATATTATCGACCTAGGGGTCTGCCAAATGTACATACTCAGACATGTGGTACTTCTTTCTCTGGTCAGAGGATGTTGCCTACTGATGAATCTCAGATTCATCACTCTAAAAGTCATTAATTAAGCTCTTATCCCTAAAATTCATTAGCATTTCTTTATTTATTCTGCATAATTAGCATCCATGCATGTTTTGATAAAAATTACATTTTATCACTTATTTTTGCACAAAATAAGAAGCCAATAATCCCAGCCAAAATGACCTGTAAAATAGCCTAACTTCCCTGATTTTTAACTAATTCATGCTCACTCCGATTGACCTAAATCACCTCCACTGAGTACATATTACTAACAAGAATAAATGAAAAATACAAAAAATCACTAACCTAAATAAGTGGACCAAAAACCCAAAACCTAATTCTAGGATTTCGGAACTAAAAGCTCGATATCTTCCTCATCCAGTGTTTGATTTGATCCTACTCACTTTTAAACTAATGTACGTTCAATTACCTTGACCAGGTTCAAGTGAATCGGAGTTCATATGTAAAAGTTGGATTTTGGGCCTCTTTTGTACATTTTATATTTTAGCGGCTTTTGACCTATTATTTTATGTACATAATTAATCCATTTTATTTTATTTCTTTTTCATTTATCTTCTTTGATGAAAGTTTCATTAAAATGCGCAAAAATTCAAATCCAAACTAAGCTTGAAATCAAAGAAACTAACTAAGTCTGAGTCTTCACTATCTGTCTGTGCAAAAATTATCTTTTTAGTCTTTTATTTGATTTCTTCTTTTTCTTAATTAATAAAAATCAAAAATAGATTAATATGCAAATATTTATCTTTGATTTTATCATATTTTTCTAGATTTTTATCTTATTTAAAAATGAAAAAAATTAGAAAACCCAAAAATCAAGGTATTCTATGTACATGGGATACCCCAAAAATCACTTTGCACAAATGATCGATTTTGATTTTGGTGCCTTCATGAAAGTTGTAAATCTCATCAAGACAAGCAATATTTGTGAAGAAACTTTTTCGATCTGAGGTCATTTACTATTTATTCAAGAATTATCTTTCTATTTTATTTTCGATTTTTCTAGGGCTGACATGTGGCGGCTCCTGGAGCCGCCACGTGTCACCTATTTTTGGACTTTTTATATTTTGTTTTTTTTAAAATAAAAGGCCCGCACGTGCGGAGCACGTGCCTCCTGCGCACGTGCCCTACACGTGCTCCCCTCAGCCCTCCTCTTGCTGCCACGTGGCGAGATCAGGGGCGTCCGATCTCGGCCAATCGGACAACCCCTGTACGTCGTCTCCTTCCTCCCCCTTTCCCAATTGTGCAGCACCACCCCACGATCTCCGCCGCCCATGTTCGCGAATCTTGCGACCGCCACCCCTTCACCGATCTCCTTTCCTCCGCGAATCTCACGGTCGCCAATCATTCTCCAATCACACCTCTGATCATCCCGATTCTCCTTTCCAATCCAATCGTATCCCAATCAAATCTACCATTTAATTCCGAAGAGCCCCCCCTATCTACCCATCTGCCGATTGCACACGAAGAGGACCCTGGTGGTGACAACCCGGAGCCCCGCTCATCTACGGTGAGATCCGAGCTTCGTAGCTCGTCGCAGCCTATGGCCGAGCCCCCATCGTGTTGTTGCTATTGTGCTCCGACCCAAGCCGTAGAGCTGAAGCTTCTGGCTTCTCTGCTTCATCGTCATCTCCGTCAACTTTCAAGAGATCAATTCCGCAACACCACCAGCCTTCACTGCCCCAGCCGCACCGACTCCAGCTCCTCCTCTGCTCGCCTCCACCGGTAGGTCCTCCGCG
Organism: Ottelia alismoides; assembly: GCA_037367405.1. Classification (NCBI taxonomy): domain Eukaryota; kingdom Viridiplantae; phylum Streptophyta; class Magnoliopsida; order Alismatales; family Hydrocharitaceae; genus Ottelia; species Ottelia alismoides. The sequence goes on along the minus strand of JAZKJV010006535.1, from coordinate 341,208 downwards.
CAAGCTAACCGCCCAATGCCTCCACCTCCGTGCCATCCTCATCGACTCCAGCAGAGCCACCTCCAGGAGATCCTCTCGTTGCTCCTCCGATTTCTCTGCTCAGTCTCACCATCAACGGCTGGAGCTCCGTTCTCCGCCCACCTACGATGATGCTAGCCTATGACTCCAGTTGCGGCCCTTGCCTTTCTCCAACGCTTCACCAACGGTGGTCGAAGGCCCTCCACCTGCTCGCATCCACCGCCTTTGACGGCCGGATCTACCCGAGACCCTCTCCGCACGTGAGGAGCACGTGTTGTAGGGGACATCTTGCACCAGCACCCCTGGAGCTCCCTCAATTCACAGAAGAACCCAACCTATTGGTCTCATGCCTTGCACGTGACCTACTGGAAATTTACAGAATCTGCCCCGGAGTTCAGCTTATTGACAGAATTACCCCCGCCATCCATAGGAATGTGCATAACACGTGCCCCTCTGGGAGTTTTGCAGGTGTACCCCCAAGGGTATAGGTATTTACATTTTTATCAACGCCTTGCATTTTTTAATTATTGTAATTGGAGTAATACCCATGTGTTCCCTTTCTATTTTGAACCTCTTTATTGAATTATTTTTATTATTCAAAAATAACTTGATGTTCTTCAACTAATTCTCTACATCTTGGCATATGTTTCACATTTTTATGATCAATAATCAATTAAAAATTAATTGTTTTGTGGAAAATCGTATATTTTTCCCATTCTGAACTTGAAAATTCATAATTAACTAACCATTGCTCTAAAAAATGCCTAAAAGTCATGGATTGAAGAATTCGTTGTATGTAACATCGTGCCCGAAAAGAATTGCATTCGCATGCATAGCTTGTCCTCTAAAAATCATTTTACATATTTCAATATTTAATTTTAGTAGGCATTAAATCTAGTTTTTTTAGATTTAGGATTTTTCTGAGATCAATCACCTAGTGATAGATATTGGATAATTTTATCTCTTGGAAATAATTAGGTTTAATTTATTATAATTAATTATTGAAATTCATTGTGTTTCCATTCATAAATTCATAAAATATTTATTTTGCATCCAAAAATTCCAAAAAAATTATAGTACATTAATTTCATCATAATTATCAACTTGGCCAAGTTTCATATTTTTCGGACATCGTTTGATTGATATTCATTTTCTAGTCCTTAAAATCGGCTAAAGTTGCATTTTGCATCCCAAATTTGCATTAAAATATAAAAAATACCGCCTCAAAAACCATGCATTAACTTTGATAGATAAAATTCTAGATTGTTTCTTTACCTCCTTGAGTTCGACCTTGGGACTTGTCCAAGTAAAATAAATAAAAAAACCACGTGATTGAAATTTGAATAAATTTTGTGGTTATTTTCTTGACTGATTCCGATTTCCCGCCTACAATGAAACGATATTAATTCAAATGTACGATAATTCACTCAAATTAAACACATCATAATTAGGATTCGTCGGATGGTCTGGGTTGGGTTCTTCTGTAATTTGAGGGAGCTCCTGGCATAATATGTCCCCTCCCAACACGTGCTCCTCACGTGCGGAGAGGGTCTCGGGTAGACAAGTCTTTATATATGTATCCAAACACAAAGAAGCCACTACCAAATAAATATCTAACCAAAAAGGTCCAAGCTTCAAGAAAACCTGCAGATCTTGGTGGAGACTTGGCTAAACTGGTCGGCTTCACAGGGAGAGGTGACTACATTGGCCATCCTCGAGTTCTTTTCTCCTTCTTCTAACTTCTCCCCCCATTTCAATTGTTAACACAACACGACAGACCTTAGAAGGAAATACCTGACTCCCCGAGGATGAGTTACTGGAGAGGAGGTTTGCATGGTAGTCCAACATTCTGGATGGGAAGAGCTAAAACCTTTCACACACATGAGTCGATTGTTCAATGTTCATGGGGTATGCTTTGGGAGGAGGATTGATCTAAGATGACTTCTTAGCCGAAACTGTGACAATGACGTGTAGAACTTTAAGACTATTGATTTTAAAATTCTAAGTCTCACATAAGTTCCGCCACACTAATAATCCAAAGGTTAGGTCTAGTTCCATTTTCACCTTTTGCTCATGATCTTGGTATGGGACCCCATTTCACCTCATTGCATTGCTTTTGATGCACAGGGAAGAGCATGGCTTAAAGGACGAAATAGTAAAATGATTTTTACAAGGTGCGGTCAATCATGAGGCTACCGTGTATTATTGTAATTATCGTACGTTTAATTCTTTGTATTCTTTGTATTGGAAACCAAAAATACAAATTTTGAGTAATCACGAAGTCTTTAAACGGGAGGGTGGCCAGTGTAATCACGAGTCTTTAGATAAATTAAACAGGGCATAATTCTGAGTTGTATTCTTTGTATTCGGATTTTTGGACATTAAATATGTTGTCATATGTATCTTGACAACATATGATACAAGTCTTTTTTATCTCGATCTTGTTAAGTCAAATGTTCGACTTAACTTATCTAACATCTATTAATCTCAATTCCCATGGAGAGGACCTGCAATAAGAGGTCACTTGGATGTCAACCTTTCGAGTTAGGATTGCCATCCCCTTCTCATATTGAGGATCCTTTCTTTTTGACCTCATATTGTATGACGGATCCGAAAAGAGATGAAGTATCTCCCCTCCAAGTTGTACACACAACTTTCAAAGAATACAACTTTCCACAAAATTCTATATGTATATTTGAGATCGTGTATGGAATTCTATTTACTCACATTAAATTGGGTATGTGTTTCCTTCCTTTTACTACTATATTTGAAAATCTTGTATTCTACATATCCATAAGATCAAGTCATCAGATTTCCAAAATAGCATAAAGAAGTGCTTTGAATCGTTGCTATTTGACTCGTACCTATTCTAAAAAAGTTGAGATATTTTGAATTGTTTGCTGACATAGATAAAGTAAGGGAAAAACTTGAAGTAGGGGTTCAGGCAATGATGAATCCGTGATTCATTACCTTTATTCTTTCATTTGGCTAAAATCCTTGGTAAAATACATGTAAATACTCACTAATTTCCATTAATTAACATTCTAATCATAATTATTAATATTAAATATTTAACACTTATTTTACCTAAAATAAAAGAATAAATAGAAAAAGGAAATAAAAAGAAAAGAAGGATGGACATAATTATGTACAGATTGATCATAACCCTGAGACCATGTCAGTATTGACTTGGTCAGCAAAATAAATAAGTAGGGAGAGATAAGGATCCTAACCTATAAAATGTCAGAAAATCGAGAATAAAAATATAATTAGACACATTTTCCAACTTGTAAATATTTCACATATTTTGTTTATTACTTATATCATTCTGAACCAAAATACTTTCTTAGCAAAAGTTGTTTATAAAAATATAAATTGATTTATAAAAATATTAGAAAAATAATTCATCATAAAAATGAAATATTACAATGAACCGAAAAGCCGTAAAAACCGACTTTCGAGGTTCATATCTATGTATAGAAAACTCCAAATAGATCAAACTCACTTTTAAACTTCTTTTTATACTTAATATATTTATTACAAATATCAAAAAAATATTAGAATGAAATAGGTGAGTTTTGGCGTTTGGGTCACGTTGTATATACGCACAATATGAAGAAACTTCCTAGATTTTTAATTAATTAGTAGTAAATCTGATTAACTTAATTTCTTTTCTAAAAATCTATTAAAAATATATATAAAAATGCAAAAATATGACTAGTAAAAAGCCAATAAAGCCGAAGCCACGAAGACGCTACCTAAATTTTCCGGACCTCATGACTCGGCCGTATGAACTCCGAATTGGACAAACTCAGTCTTAAAATTCATATTATTTAATTATCTAGAAAATGACATCGATTTTGATAAATCGGGTTTAGTATGCAAGATGTAGGTTTCAAGACCATATTAGTATATTGTACAATGTACCGTAATTTATTAATATTTAATACATGTTATTTACTATATTTATATAATTTATTAATACTTTATTAGTAAATTAAAATAAAAATAAATTATTTAATTAAAATTATTGGTTAATTATTGTTTAATTATTTATTATTTAATTATTAATAATTATTAAATTATTCATTAAGTTGTTTAGTTATACATGTAATTAATTATTTAATCATTAATTACTTATTTAACTACTTAATTAACACTTTAATTATTACTCAAAATTAAAATAATTATTAATTTATTAATTTATTAATTTATTAATTTATTTTAAAGATCCCTTCTCTCTCCTACTTTCCCCTTTTCCTATTCATCCCCACGTTTTCTTCTTCTTCCTCCACGCACGTCGCCTACCCATCTTCTTCCTCCTCTTCTCGCTGTCCAACGCCTTCAGCGGCCTAACCTCCTGTGGTCACGCCACCCACCGGCGGTGACTGCATCAGCTTGTGTGGGCTGCACGAAACCTTCCCCAATAAAACCCCCACCATCCCCTCAGATTTCAGAAGATCCGTCGTTTTCTCTGTTTTTCCCATAAGTTACGAGAGAGATCGAAGAGGGAGTGTCAGTCCTAATCTCTCTCCATCGTCAAGCAAGGTGCGGCGAGATCGTCGCCAGTGTTGAGCATCATCTCTGCCGCGCGATTCAGCCCCCGCCTCCGCCGGGCGTTGAGGCAACGATTTGGGGTTTCGTGCTCCGCTCCACAGGCGACGTCATCCACATTCGTCCCTGGTTAGTTATCTCTTCCAGTTCTTCTTCCCGTTATCGTCTATTCTCCTCTCAACCCGATCCACTCTCTCTCTCTTCAATTCCTCTCCTTTCCCTCATTTTCTCTACAAACCGACATCAAAATCATCCAAAACCCTTCTGATCATCATCTTCATCACCTCTTGCGTCTATCCACTACTATTCTATCTTCCATCTCTGTTCATCTCCGACGAATACGCGCCTGAGTTGGAAGGTAGATCCTCCGAACCAGTAGCTTCCCCCATTCACCATTCCCCTCTGGACTTTTGGTTGAGGATTTCATCCTCGAGCCTTCTATCTTCTACAGGTCCACGACTGAAACCATTTTCATAGTCTGGATATCAACACCGCATCGAGAAGTTATCACCAGAGATATGTAGCGAATACTTCATTCCCAATCGCTAGTCCGTTCATTGATTCTCTTTTTCTCGTAACGATCGGTTGACATTTGCCATCTCGAGCTTTTGATTCACGTGCAAGACAAGCACCTAGAGCGTCATTCGCAGTTGCTTGGAGATCCATAACAGATCTACACATAATGCATCCAAGCCATCTCTGATCTGAAGCAACTGCCAATTCTTGAAGGATCAACTGTAGATCTGGGGCAATAGAGTGGCATGGAGCCATTGAACCCTTCTATCTCCATCCATTTGATGGTTCCGATCTAGACATGACAATGAAACCACCGCCTCGATTTGATCAGCACGAAAACTCGAGCTTCACCTGCAAGCTTCCGCTAGTGGAAAGTCACATGTGAATCCTCGGCCTGACCCCAAATTCGCAGTCACCGAGAGCATCATATTGAAGTCCTCCTGCACATTGCAAGTAAGCAGACCGAGCATTGATCCATCTTCAGTCTGAGCGTAGATCGAGAAATAATCACCACCGACCTGCAAAAGAGTCGGATCGCCGTTCGTCGCCATGATATGAACGATAGATCCTCCTTTGAAGCCGCGAAGAAAGCCACTGCTGCTTGGAGCAAACTGAAATTTTGGAGAGAAAAAAGACGGGCGTCCAGATCTGTTTTCAACCGTCAGGTCTAGATTTAACTGCATCCGTTGGATTCGCATCCAACACCTTTCGGCCTCCCACGTGTCAGCTCCTCGTCAAGTCCACCGCCCCACCGCTGAAGGGTGTCACATGTGAGCTTCAGGCGTGCGACCAGATTTTATCTAGGCAAATTACCAATAACCCTAGCAACTTCTTCGTATTGCAAACAGGTCCAGTTCCGGATAAGAACGCATGCTCAACACGTGTTTCTTGGCATTTTTGCAGGAGACCCCTCGGTACTTATAAAAATTTGCAGCAGGTCCAAGCTGGTGGGAACCACGTGAATCGTACGTGCTTTTTGGACATTTTTCGTTACTTCTCCAGAACTTTGTAATTTTGCAATCAAGTCTAGGCTTCGAAGCAATCACGTGAAGCGCACGAGCTTTTCTAGGATTTTTGTAACGACGCCCCTGCATTACTTGAGAATTTCACACGCACACCCCCAGTTTCTATATTAATTACACAAATATCCCTAAAAATTGTAAATAGCCATTATACATATTCTATACATAATAAATAAAATACATATATAAAAATATAATAAAAATATGTATACATATTGTATTTTATACTATATACAGTATTAAATAGTATTTTACAAAATAAAAATAGTTATATTTTAAATAAATCATTAAAAACACTATAAGATATAACAAGCTTTAAAATTCATAAAAAATTAAAATGCCTTAAAAAATCTAACAAAAATTACATGTAATATATTTTACCGTATTTTATAAAATAAATAAAAACAAAATAAAAATCTAATATTAAAATCCATAAAAAAATAAAAAATACATAAAAACTTGTAAAAATCATAATAATTTAATAAAAATCACAAAAATATGTATTACATATCATTTTAAAGATAGTTTCACCTACTTTCTAACAAAAATAAAATAAAAATATTTTCTCATTGTTTCTATTTAAAAATAAAAACACGATTTTTAATAAAATCTAATTTTCAACCTTAAAAATAAACCAAAATCAATAAAAATCATTAAAATTCCTTAAAAAATAAGAATTTGGAAACTATAAAACCTTATTTATCTATAGTTTAACCCTAGTTTCCAACTGTTTGCCTCCCTGAGTTCGACACTCCCGTACTTGACACTATACACTTCTTGTTTAGGAGTATAAATAAAAAATTAAGAGATTAACTAAAAATTAATCTTTTCTGGTAAAATTTCACCCAATCGATTCAGCGACACTATTCTTCTTTTAGAATAGTAGATTGGGTGGTTTTTCCGACCACGACCGCCTCCAACGAACCATCTTCACCACCTCACTCATCTTTCGATCGTAGAACCATCTCAGCTCCTTGATGTAGTGTTTTGTTCCCTTAAGCATGATCGTATCCCGTGACTACCCCTTCAGTTCTTGGTATGCCTTCTGATTCACCTCGCACAATGAGAATGGGCATGTGGATCTTTGCTGCTCTGTTGCACTCCAACACATGATATTCAAAGTCCCTGTGGAAAAGAAAGCTCATAATTCCCTCACTACAAGAAAGTTTGATGCAGGTCCTCTGCATAGCAATAGAGATTCGGAGGTGTCAGATTAGTTAAGTTAAAGAGTTGACTTAACGAGATCGAGATAACCAAAGTCCTATATTGTATGTTGTCACGATACATGCACGCATCCTCTGACCGGAGACAGATGTGTTACTATATGTCTGAGTATGTACATTTGGCAGACCAATAGGTTGATGACCTAACCAAGGTCTATATACCGGCGCGCTGGTGTGCATGCAAGGGCATATGAGTAATACGATCTCTCAGAGGGATCATACATGTTCATTATTGAACCGGAAGACATGAGCTCACTCATGAGATATTGGGAAGGATCAAATTCCGTGCACGGTCGTCTCATTTTGGAAGCTTGACTAAATTTGTAAGTTTTATATATACTTTTGGAAAATATATAATCAAATCAACAAGTACATAAAAATGAGGAGTGGACGAGCACACGTGTTCGCCTGTATGTTGGCGAGCACTCGGCCAACACTCATGCTCTCCTGGCTGCTCGCTCGTTCGAAATTCAGAATATTTTGTAGGTGGCGCCTCTGAAATTATACAAGCCCGCCCACGTTGTGCCCGCCCACTGTAATTTCAATTAGGCGTCGTGTGGCAAGATAACTTTTGTGGGCATTCACCCCACGTCTGTAAACAGAACTATACATGCCCTTTTTTCTCATTCTGCGTGCAATAAACCCCCAAATACCTTCCTCCAGTGACCCGTCCTTTATGCGTCCACCCTTTGACAACCTCCATTTGCATCATTCGACTACATACCCACCTTCCTTTAGGTATTTCACTTCACCTCTCTATCTCTCTCTTTTTAAACATTATATTATATATCATGTTTCTGCTCGTATTTTAGGGTTTGTGGATACCGTATTCGTTTATATTTTTAATGCTTGAAGATGTTGTTTGTGTATAAGACATAGTAGTTTGTTATGTATTTGCTGTCAATTTTGTTGATGGTAGTCTACTAAGGATGAAAATGTATATGCATGGTATGTGTATGTTGAAGTGCCACAACCATTAACATGTATCACAAGTTCGAATGCTAAATAGATGTGTTGGTTACGCTTGTTACAATACCTTTTTGGTGATTTGAAATGACTAAACCTATAAAATAATAATTCAATGTCAATATTGTGCTTAAATAACTTGGGTATAACGTGTTAAGATGATGGCATGTCTTAGAGAAAGATAATTTTAAATGATAGAAATAATATAATTAACTTGGATTAAATTGTTACTTGCCAATTAGGGTTATTTTATCTGAAAGAGTGTATATATGAAGAGGGGGGATATGTGTAGGTATGATGAAGCATGGGAATGCTATATGTTTATGTCATGAAGAGATGGAGAGTTTATGTTTAGGTATATATGAGAGTTGATATATATAAGAAGCGGTGTATGCATGCATTTGGGGAGGTGGTTGGATGGGGTTGGAAATCACGGATTCATTATGTTGTGTGTTATATATGTATTTACATTATTTTTAAATACAACTAAATTATGTTAACAATTAAGATATACTTTCTTTAATCAAAATTATAAACTACAATAAGTTTGTTTTATAAAAAAATAAATTCATTTCATATTAAATGTAATAATAACAATCGTTATTTAAGAAAACCTTAACAATTTATTTCCATTATATAATATACAATTCCGGTATTTCCAAAATTAACTACAAAAAATTTTAAAAATATGTGAATAAAAATATAATATAGATATATTGATATATTATAATAGAAAAAATAGCACATAACAATAAAATTCTACTTTTACAATGTATGCAAAATCAAATAAATTCCTTTGAACCTCAAAAAATACATTGAATTTATTTTATAATTTCCTAAAACATATTAAAATATGAAATAAGAATATATACATTTCATAAATTTCTAAATCAAAGCAATACAAAAGATGTTCATAATAATGCATTTTTTATTTTTGTAATCTATGTAAAATCAAATAAATTACTATAATTTACAAAATAATAGATTACATTTATTTAAGTAAATATCAAAACATATTAAAATATTTAATAAGAATATAAACAATTAATAATTTTGTACATTATATTAATATAAAAAATCATAACATTAATTTTTTTACTTTTACAATTTAAGAAAAAGCAATTAAATTCATTTAAATCTTAAAAAAACATACATTTATTAAAGTAGATATTAAAATATATTAAAATATGAAATAAAAATTAAAGTAAACCCGTACAAAAATGTCTCGTAACATTAAGTTTTTATTTTTATATTAGATGTAAAAGCAAAAAGATTCTTTTATGTCCCAAAAAATATATTTCATTTATTTAAGTAAACATTATAATATTAAAATACAAATGAAGAATAAATACATTTCATAAGTCTTTACATTAAATCAATATGAGCAGTCCATAACACATGTACAGTGGACTTATTGTGCTTTATTATCTATAAGTAAATGACGTGTGTTTAACTAATAGCCATATTATAAGTATTTATCACATGAACATGCCTCTATTGTTATTATTTAACACGTTAATATTTAATTAATATGGATATGTGTACCACATTACTTTGTAGCCGGGTAGTTAATAAGGTAAAAATATTAATTAACTATTAAATCACACAAAACAATACATGCACAGTGCGTCTCTCCATATCGGGTGGTGTGTGACCTTGCATAACGAGAGACGTGTGCAACATATTGGAAGATTTCATTTTTCAAAGTGTTATATTTTTATTTTTTTCATAAAACTATTGGACCCACTTCGGGATGAGATATCTCGATCTAGTGGTCGTGGATTTTGATGTGTGCAAGTGAAAGACAATTTCTTTGCAAGTGCATTCCCAATAATATCATATTAAACACTTTATTAGGCATAACTTGAGGATCAAATAGCTCCATATTGCAATCGTAAACTAGTTAAATCTATGTAAATACATGGTCAACATAAATGTATTATGTACTATTTTTAATGATAAGGATGATTTGGAGTAGATACTATAGGTCGGTATGCAACATGTAGGTTCCTTGGAAGGAATTCATATGACTCACCAAACCTAGGCGGTACATGGTTGCCAGATATGTCAAGTGCATGAAAAATTATTTGCAACGCATCGCATTAGGCTACCATTAGAGAAATTGATTGAGTGAAGTTTTGGTCTTTCCATGTAGGGGCATGTGTGGTTTAATAACGGTTGGGTCACGATAACATGTATTTGAAGTCACTAGTATAGATGATTAAATGTTATTAGCATATGATTTTAGCCAACCTAAGGATGGTGTGCCTCCATTTTTGACAAGATGAGAGTTCGAAAACCCCAGAAGAAAGAGCATTTATCACATGTGTCCTTCTTAACTACTATAATATTAGTTATGTCCATCCCTTTTTTGGAATATCATGTGTGCCCTTATGTAGTAACAATCATAGTTATTTCCTTCCTTTTGTTATGGTAAATCGGGGACATGATAATATTACAAAAGGGCATAAATGTGAATTTTGTAAAAATATAGAGGCACAGCTAATATTACAAAAAAGAAAGGGTCAAAAATTATTTTACAAAAATTAGGAAGGGCACACGTGAAAGAACCTCAAAGAAAACTACCAGGATAGTATTGGAAGATTTGTTGAGGCGACATGCAGCGACATAAGCTCATCAGAATAACACAACGTTCAATCCCAGAGTGTGCGCAACTTCAGAGTATGTGATATGTGAGGTAAATCACCTAGACTAATCTCTGATGTAGAATATAAAGAATATGACTTAATGTAACGAGGAGAAATAGAATTTTGTTGGTATAATAAGTGTTGCTAAATTACACCACTTGTTTACTTTTCTCTTATTCATTACTTAGCACTTGCTAATCTTTATTCCATAAATTCTAAAAATTCAACAGGTGTCTGAGCATGAAAAGGACCTTAGCCAGCTTACCAGCTAACCAATGGTAGTAGCTTCCAGTTTAAGATACACTACAAAAAAGCGCATTTGGCGTGCACAGACTCGCAGCCCCTGAGCGAGCACATGTGCTCGGTCGGCTCTGAGTGAGCACGGGAAGACCACATGTGCTCGTCCATGCAGCTCGCCGTTTTGAATCCTGATGAGCGGTCGGATGGCGTGCTTTTGCCAATTTGGACGAGCACCTCTATTGTGCATGTGCTCGCCCGTATGTGCTCGCCCACTTGAATTTTTATGCGCGGATAACACGAGCGCCTGGAATTTTCGGGATGAGCACCTGCGGACGGTTGGGCGAGCACTTAAGTGTGCTCTCCCAGGTCTGTAAACAGAACGACGGGTGCCCCTTTCTTCCTCATTCTCACGTGCGACCCAGGGACGGAGTTAGGGACGGGTGGGGGCTAAGCCCTCCGAGACCCATTAAAGTCCATGCAGTATATAATTTTATATTATATCCAATATAAAGTGACAAAATGGGATTGATTGACCTTAGTGCACGGATGACCCCAAACCCATTAAAATTTATACAATATTGGTGATGGATTGGTTGGCCGATGGGATTTATTGGCCTCTGTGCACAAAGATGACACTCCATCCCATTAAATTTTATATTATATCTAATAGGGGTGATGGATGACCGTTATAGACGTTTGGTTTTCCCAAACTTGACCTTTCACTATCCTGCCATTGTCTATATTAATATATACCCACAAAAACAAATGCTTCCTCTATTTATACAGATTCTTCACTAAACCTCCTTTCTATCACATTTTCATCTCTTTTATATTGTGCCCGCATCAAATTTCCAAATTTCCAATCACCATAGATTCACGACCGCACTCCGGCGCTCGTCCTCCTTCGGCTTGCTCGTTGTTGTGTGCTAACTGGCCACTGCTCGTGCTGTGCGACGTGTGCGTGTCTAACCTTGCAAGTTGCGACACGCTTCAAATCTGTAATCTCTCGTTATTCTTTCACAGGAATATTTGTATAATATTCAAAATTTCAGTATAAAATTATTTTATAGGATTTATGTTTCTAAAGTCGTTTATATGCTGCGACAAGTATATCATGTTAGAAGCATTGTTTGGAGTATTAATTTCTCTACTTTGCATGACTATACGGATCTGGTTATAGTTGCGGATCCGGTTAGCTGGACCATTATGGGCACCAACAAATGGCCCGGAGGGAAAGCCTACCAAAAGATCTCTTGAGATTTTGGACATGTACCTCTTCGGTCCTTCCAGAAACATGTATATGCTCAGATTATAATTATAATTATAATTATTGATTAGTTCACGAAGGATTAGGATTTCAAAGAAATTCAATGAATTATGTAAAAAAATTCAGTCCGAAAAGATATGTTTTATCTATAGAACACGTAACGATCATGGTAGAGAATTTGAAAACAAAAAAATTTGACTATGGCGATATGTTGAAAGAAGGGAAATTAGTTAGTGCAATAAAATCGACCAAACAATTTGCAATAACATCGGCCAAAAAATTTAATGTGTTTGGTTCTTAAGTAATTAAGAAGGTTCTTAGTCAAGCATTAATGGTGTCATCTTGAAATGTGACGGATGCTTGAATGGAAGGCATATATTATTCATATATTCGAATCCACGCCGAACGGAATGCCTTCACTGCCCCCTTTTCTTTACTTTTTAGGTGCTACTTTCTATATGTAGGACTACTGTATATTCTATAATGCTCCTCTTCAATTCTTATACTTTCCTTCTTCTATGCATGAGAAGAATTAGAATCTTTTCGGCACAACATGAAAATTCAGGGATCTATGAAAAAGAATAGTAGATGTGAGGGTATCCATAGAAATTTCCATATAGTATTAGTCACGTGTTTATGAAAAAATATGTCTATAAAATATTTTTACATATACATTGGCTCAGTTAGAAAGTAATTCTACTGGCTTTACTCCAGCAAATTTGACTATTTAACTAGATCAGTCCATGCTCAATTCATTGGTCAAAATGACCGATCCCATCTGGTTTCAAAAACATTTAGTTGTTGAGATTAGTGAAATTCGAATAGAATACTATTTTTTCTTTTCGAATTGCATATTCTCTTCGTTTCACAATCGCCTGCATCGTTTTAAATAGATTAATTTTCAAATTTCACACTATATAGATGCAACAAAGTTTATTCTACTTTGGTGGTAACTGGTGGATTACCATTGAGAGGTAGACATAGTTTGTCAAATATTGTCAATGAATTGAGATCATGATCATTGATGAAAATTTTGTTTCAAATTCTGAAAATTAATTTCAACATCATGATTATTAACTTATTCCGATGTGTGTGTATATAATATCATATTACATTTTCATACTTTCAGATTAAAAATGTCAAAACGAACAATCACTGCATATTTCTCTAAGAAGGTGAACGAAGATGTATCTGAAGAAATTTTACATGTTATAGTGCTCCTAAAGATGGTGAATATCCACAAAATAAAGTTCCACGGATAGAAATTCAAAATGTTGATGATATATCAGTAGAAAGAGATCCCGGATTGCGTCAGATGATTTGGGACTATCCCATAGAAATGAGAGAAGATGTCATACGTGCTTTTATTAATTTAGGGCCTTATCAATTTGTTATGGAAAATTATCCATATAATTGAAGTGGAAAACAACGTCGGCGATTTCAAGTGTCATGGTTTAAAAATCATTCGTGGTTAGAGTACTCTCCTTCAAAAAATGCAGCATTTTGTTTCTCTTATTATCTTTTCTTTGATAAAGCCAATTCCAAGCATGGTACAAATGCCTTTGTTACTGATAGATTCCGTAACTGGAAGAAAGTTAGTGATGGAAAAAATTGTTCATTTATCTGTCACGTGGGAGGAAAGAGATCTACCCATAATATGGCCGAAGAACGTTTGAGGAATTTAGTGAATAAGTCACAACACATTGAAAATGTATTTCTGAAACAAGATGACATGTTGATACGAGATAATCGATTACGATTAAAGACTACAATTGATATTGTTCGATGGTTAACATTTCAAGCATGTGCATTTAGAGGCAATGATGAAAGATCAAGTTCAAGTAATCGTGGGAATTGCGTTGAGTTAATCAAATTAGTTGCATCTTATAGTGAAGAATTTGATAAGGTTGTCCTAGAAAATGCACCCAAAAATGCTAAATACACATCTCCTGATGTACAAAAAAATTCTTCATATTATAGCCAACAAGGTTAGATATGCTATTGTGCAAGAAATTGGGGATGCAGCATTCTGTGTATGAGGCAAGAGATGAATCAAAAAGAGAACAAATGGCCATTGTTCTTCGATTTGTAGATAGAAATGTTATCTTACGTGAAAGATTTTTTGATCTAATTCATATACCTGATACAAGAGCTACAACATTAAAAGATAGACTATTTGAACCTCTCATGCAAAAAAAACTTGATTATAGAAGAATACGAGGACAAGGTTATGATGGAGCAAGTAACATGCGTGGTAAATGGAATGGATTGCAAGCTTTGGTTAAGCAAGATAGTGGATATGCATATTATATTCATTGCATGGCCCATCGTCTCCAACTGACTCTTGTTACAGCTTCAAAAGAAGTGATTCCTATTCATAAATTCTTCAATAAATTGAGTATTGTTGTCAATATTGTCAATGCATCTTCTAAACGTCATGATGAATTACAAGCTGATCAATCAGAGGATGTTCCTCCTTTATATTAATGAAATTCAATAAGGTACTGGATTAAACCAGATTGGTACGTTACAACGTTCAAGTGAAACTCGATGGAGTTCTCATTATAGATCCATATGCAGTTTTATTAAATTGTACAGTGCAGTGTGTAAAGTACTTTTGACAATTATAAATGAGGGTGATAATTATTTACAACGTGGAGAAGCTGATGAAGCATATGAGGCTATAACGTCTTTTGAATTTATTCTTAGCATGCACATAATGGAATATATCATGGGAATTACAGAAGATTTATGTCAAGTTTTGCAACGAAAGAATTTAGATATTTTGAATGCGATACAACTTATTTCATCGACAAAAGAGTACCTTCAAAAAGCACGAGAACATGGTTGGTTTTCATTATTTGAGAAGGTTACATTATTTTGACAAAATTGAAGCATTGATGTTCCTGATATAAATTCATATTATTCTGGAAGTCGAAGGAGGACTCGTGGTCAAATTCATCAAGTTACATTGCTGCATCATTTTCGAGTAGATATATTTACTGCTACCATAGACGCTCAATTATCAAAACTAAACAGTCGATTCAATGAGAATGCTACAAGTCTTCTTACTTTAAGTGCAGCTTTAGATCCTAGAGATGGCTACAAGCTATTCAACAATATAGATATATGCAAATTAGCAAAGGAATTTTATGTTGCTGATTTAACAGATCATGAGTTGATATTGTTAGAGAAACAATTGATACATTACAAATCAGATGTCACTACACATCATATTCTCAAAAATATCTCCAATCTTGTGGATCTTTGCCAAAAATTAGTAGAAACAAGAAAGTCAGAGGTATATTATTTGATTGATAGATTGATCCGACTTGTGTTGACACTTCCTATATCAATTGCAACTACTGAAAGAGCATTTTCATCTATGAAGATTATAAAATCTAGGCTTCACAATAAAATGGAAGATGATTTTTTAAGGAGTTCTATGTTAACTTACATCGAGAAAGATATTGCGGAGAAGTTCTCAATAGAATCAATCATCGACGAATTTGATTTGAAGTCGCGACGTGAATGATTCAAGTAATTTCTGATCAGGTATACTCAATATCTTTTGTTTCCGTATCCATTTTCATATTTCTTTATTATGATTTCATTATTTTTATCATGAAATTATCATAAAATAGAATGGTTTATATAATGAGGTTTAAGAGCAAATTTTATTTTTTCCCCAATAAAAATATCTAAATGCATGTTTTTTATAAAGTTAAAATTATTCATTATTATATAATTTCTTCATGTATGCAAATTATCTTATTTATTCTGATCACTTTTAAATTATTATGCAAGCGATGAATTCACAAAGTTAGATAACTAAAATTATAAACAATAGTAAAATAAATTAGACAATAATGGTTTATTAGCCGCCCCCAAATAGAAATTCCTGCCTTCGTCCCTGGCGCGACCCTCCCCAAATTTCCTCTCCGGCGACTCGCCAACCTTCTTCTCCGCCACCGGCGCCCACCCTTTGCGTGTTTCGAGTAGATATACATCTACCCTTCTGTATAATACTTCTTCCTCTCTCTTGTTTTTTAAAATTTCATTGAAAATTAGACTTGTTTTGATAGTTTTAGGTTTCAAGTTTTTGATTTTCCTGTTGGATATAGTGTATACAACTTACGTATTTCAATGTTTTTTACATGTTTAGGATAGGAGTGGGTTATTATATTCTTGTTATATTCGATTGTGGTTGTCTAATTACATGTAGAATTTTATGCGTTGTAGGTGTTCGATAAAATGACTCATCAACATTAGGTCTAGACTTTGTAAAATATAAAGGATAGAAAGTCCACTACAATATTTACACTTGTTAGTATAGTTAATTTTTTTATAATGACTAAAATTATGATATAAGAATATCATACCATGATATTGTATATTCGTGCTTAAATAATTAACATTAGCTATAACTTGTGAATAACATTAGGTATAACTTGTGAATAACATTAGTTAGTCAATTTCATATAGTGTGGATATGAGATATGATAAACATCCTTAATATTAGTTAGGCAATTTCATATAGTGTGGATATGTGATATGATATACACCAACATATCTTCTGTGGTAATTTATTATCACATTAAATTCTAGTTAATGTGACAAAGTATATCACATTAACTTATAGTTAGGTTGATAATAAAGCTAAAATACTAACCACTAATTATAACATTAAATCGCACAAAATCATTCACACAGTGCATCCCTCCACACCGGGTGGTGTGTGGCCCTGCACACCGGGAGGCGTATGCAACACATTGGTGGATTTGATCACCTCCAACTGTGTTTTTTTTCACAGCACTATTGAACTCACTTTGGGATGTCTTATCCCAGACCAATGATCGTGGATTTTGATGTTTGCAGGTGTAAAATTCGGTTTTTTGCAGGTACCCATCCAATACTATTGAGCCAAACACTTTATTAGGCACTAATTTAGGATCACACTTATCCCTATCCCCCATCGTTAACCAAACAAATTTACGTAAATGCCCGGATAACATAAATGAATAAATATTTTAAGATTATTTTATAGTCTCATTTGTAGCACGTACAAATGTATGACATAAAGTGATCTTAAAGTATTACGTTTATATTAGCTTTCCTTAGTTCGGAGATCCCGGACTAAGGGAGTCCGTAAGGATTCAAACTTACTAAAAGATGATCGTTGTCACAAGCTGTTTGTTTCTGATGGAAACCTCGTTCCATAGCCCCTTCCTCTTCAGTATACCAAATCAATCATAATTTACTATCAAAAAAAGCACCATTATGATTATTTTGAAAGTTGATTGTGATTGATTTTTGAGGTATACAAGAGAGGAGTATGATTATGCTGTCGAAATTTCCTCAGAAACAAACAGCTTGTGACAACGAGCATCTTTTAGTATGTTCGAATCCTTACGGACGGGTTTAAGTGATAACATAATTAAGACACTTCTATTCTCATCTTTGAAGTCAATAATGAGTTAGGTTTAGGTATTCTTCACACGTTCTCATAGATTAACTCAAAGTTTAATCTTCCCATCTCATTTGACAATTTGAATCGTTTCATTCAGGTTGTTCAATATGACTAATAGAGAGTGGATGTACAAGCGTGCAGTAGATGGACGTGTTACAGATACCTTTCAAAGTGGTGTTCAGGAATTTATAGAACTTGCTTGCGTACAAGGTTTCCATGTCGTGGATTCATACGGAACTATCTTATGTCCGTGTCAAAAATGTCGTTTAATAAACAAGAGATCGAAGAATGAAACTCAGTTACATCTTTATAAAATAGGTTTCATGGGAGGATATTAGATTTGGTGGATTACGAGGACAAGATGAATGAGTCAAAAGAAGTGGACAATATTAATCCATTTGTAGATATGGTTATGGACGTTGCGGGTCCAGATTTTAATGCTGCTTTTTTAGATGATGAGGAACCATATGGAGAGTCTGCAGAATTCTACGAGTTGTTGAAAAAAACAGAATAGCCATTGTGGTTGGGTTGCAAAACATATTCAAAACTCTGCACGGTTTCGGATATTCTATCAATGAAGATGGAGTATAATATGAATGATCGTAGTTTTGATGCAATGCTTAAGATTATCAAGAAAATGTTACCACAAGATGCAGAATTACCTGATAATTATTATAAAATGAAAAAGATGATGCAGAAGATGGGTTTCGGATCTTCTATCGATGAAGATGGGATATAATATGACTGATCATAATTTTGATGCAATGCTTAAGATTATCACGAAAATGTTACCAGAAGATGCAGAATTACTTGATAATTATTACAAAACAAAAAAGATGATGCGGAAGATGGGTTTAGCAAAAGTTTAACGGATATTTTCTTCCAAACAATCATCCATATCGAAGACAGAAGCAGTCATTTAAAAAGAATACAATTGATCTTACAGATCCACCGCCATTTAAGACAGGCAATAGGATATTATCAAGTTTGGAAGAATTAGAGAAATCAGCCTTAGAGAATGGAGATAAAATAAAAAGCCTTCCTGGTTTTGGTGACAGTTATAATTGGATTAAGAAGAGTATATTTTGGGAATTACCATATTGAAGCAAGTTACTGATATGACATAACTTAGATGTTATACATATAGAGAAAATGTCTTTGATAACATATTCTATACTGTTATGAATGTAGCCGGTCGCTCAAAGATACAGTAAAGTCTCGCCGTGATTTACAAATCATATACAATCGGCCAGAGTTGCGTATAAAGGAACATGATAATGGAAGGGATGAACTTACTGAAGTGAAATATACATTAAACAGGAATCAAGTGAAGCTTGTCCGCGAATGGACAAGTAAGTTGAAGTTTTCAGATGGATATGCATAAAAAATTTCAATTTGGTCAATTTAAAGAAATGTTCATTCAAGGGAATAAAAAGTCATGACTGTTATATTTTCATGGAAAGATTACTACCGTTAGTGTTCAGAGGATTGTTACCAAAAAATGTTGTCGATGTTCTATCAGATGTCAGCAGATTTTTTCAGGTTCTATGCTCGTCACGCGTAAACCGCACGGAGATGGAATATCTTCATAAAAATATTCTTGTGATTATGTGTAATTTGGAGAAGATATTTCTGCCGTCATTTTTTTATTCAATGGAGCATCTGATGATTCATATTACCTATGAAGCAAAAGTTGGAGGGCTGGTAAAATATCGTTCGATGTATCCATTTGAAAGGTTATATAAATATTATAATCTTCTTGCATTCTTTAATATTTGAATAAAATGTTTACTATTTCCATATAGGTTTATGTTCTTTCTCAGAAAAAAGGTCTGAAATAAAATTAAAATTGAAGGATCAATAAGTTTGCAATATATATATGAGGAAGTCGCAACATTCTGCGCTAGGTATCTTCCAGAAGATGTGGAGACAATCCACAACAGATTTAGGAGGAATGAGACAATTTACTCGGAGGAAGAACCTTGTATCAGTATATTTCGTCAATCCACTCAGCTCATAAGAAAGGCAACTAAACGTTTCTTATCAAAACAGGAGAAGGATGCTGCATAGTTATACGTATTAGACAATTGCGAAGAAATAACACCATATGTTCAGTACGTATTTGTATTACTTTATGCATATATACAAATTCAATTTCAAGTAATTCTAATGTTTCTTTTACTAATTTTAGGGAATTTAGGAAGAAAATTATCGAGGGGAATCTTGTGTATTCATATGGCGAAGTTCTGAGCATCTATAGGAATCAATTTCCAACTTGGTTTAAAGACCGCTCAAAATAGTTGGAAGGTGGTGATTGTTATGCTCATATTTTAAAACATTTTGGAGAAGGACCTGTTTATAAGGTCTGATCTTACAACTCTTGCTGCAGCAATGGTTATCATTTTCATACCTTTAATTCAGGTAAATATTTAACAACTCAGAATTATGGAGTGACGGTTCGTGGATCTTGTTATGAGGAAGATCGTATGAATTATTATGGAAATTTAAAGGATATACTAGAAGTAGAATACAATATTCCATGCTTTAATAAAGTAGTTCCTTTTTGTGTGATTGGTACGAACCCAATGGGGGTGTAGTACTCGATAGGAGAAATAACATTGTCGACGTGGTACCAAGAAAATTTATACGCAGATTTGAACCCTTCGTTTTAGCTTCTCAAGCGGACCAAGTTTGTTATCTCCCGCAAGTGTCAAAGAAGAGAAAGAGCATTGAAACTTTAACTGTTGTGAAGATAAATTCTCGAGGCTATATTTTTAATGATTACACTCATCATGGAGATGACATAGATGAAGCATTCACACCGATACATGAACGAATAAACGTAACAGAAGAAGTCACAATCATCGAATCGATTCGATTGGATGATAATGAGGTGTTATGTGTTGACCTACAAGATGATTCTGACTCCACAAATGATGATTCAGAAAATTCAAAAATCGAAGAAATATACTTTAATCCCACCGAAATAAATGATGAAGATTAGTTGTAAGTTTTATTACATTATTATAATCGAATTAGCTAAAATGTTCATTAATAACTATGAATTAACTATTACATCATCATTACAGTCATGCTAGTTTTGGACGTGGCGGATCTCATGGATCACATCGATCCAATCGTCCATCCTCCTCAGACACACCTTCGTCCAGTAGGCAGCCAACCCTGGATGTTGTTTTAGATTCACAGTCCGACGAGGTCTGACGGGTCATAGCCTACTACGAGTCCCTTGGTTATCCTCCTCCACCCTTTTATGTAGGCAGCTATGAAGAGCTATCTACCTCAGCCGCTCCTGCTGGATTCCCGATCCCGGTCCCGATACCTGCACGGACATCGATGGGTTCTGATTCTCCTTCTTCTGGACATCCGAGCACCTCTGTGCCTTTACCTACTGGAGCTGGACAGACTTTAGCGTCCTACCCTTTGTTGGAGGTTACGACGGATGGCAGGTAAGATTTTAATTAATTTTATCATTTTAATTTTACCAAACAAATAAATTGTATAATGTTTACAAATTTTACCAAATGCAGGGATTTTTTGAATAGCAATAGGGTGGCAAAGGAGATAACAACCATAATCAAGACACACTTGACTAGCATGCAATTTAGATGGTGTCGCATCCCTGCTACAGAACATGAGAGACTGTTTGAGATGTTTCTGGTAAGAATAATTTCTAAGAAATGATATAGAAATTTTTTGTCACGTTTTCTTCTGATATTTTGGAGTAATTTCCAGAGTAGGTATCGCCAAGTTCCGGGTCTAGGGAAGGAGGCTTATCGTCGAGCTTTTATTCGTTTGGTGGAGAAGAGAATGAGCGATACTTTTTTCAAGGCAAGGAGAGACTCGCATGTGAAGACGGGATGCGAGGAGATGAATTTTGAGGAGATGAAGAGGTTCCCACCAGCATGGTGTATGGAGGATAGGTATTGTATTTCTTAAATGATTTATGATATGATTTTTAAAGTAATCAATATTCATAACATATTCCTTGTAGATGGGCGGGTATCTATGACGCATTCGTTGCAGATGCGAAGTTTGGAAGGAGATCCACGACAGGAAGGACAAACTGTTAAAAACAAAGGATTAAATCGACAAGTGGATCTAAAAGCCACAATTAGATTATAGCGGAGATGGTACTTAATTAAGCTAAAAATCAATGGTCTTAAGTTACACACAAGACAGGAACTCAGTCGTTGAGTCGACCACACGAAATCTGGATTAAATCAACAATTAACCCACAATAGATAAATCAAGCAATGAAAGTAAATATGCAGAGTTAAAATTTATTATAACTCTACAACAAAAATGTGTATAGGTGCAAGTATGTGTACAGTGTCGAACATAGGCAACAAGTAGGATAGATCGGGAAATAAGCTCAAAAACGAAAGTGATCAAATGTCTATAAATGTGTTATTTTTGTGGGTTTTTAATTTTAAATTTTTTTAATTTTTGATTTTGAATTTTCTTTTTGAATTTTATCTATTTTTTATATATTTCCTTTTTAATAATAAAGTAGATACACAATAAAGAAAAGAAAGATACAATACATAGAGAAAAATAGGTAAAAATAAGCAAAAATCAGAAAATAAAATATTTTTGTGCTTTTTTTATTTTTAAAATCTTTTTGTAATTTTTTAGATTTTTCCTGATTTTTTTGGTATTTTTAAAGTCAGAAATACTGAAAACAGTGAATAAAATAAAAGGCTGAAACTAAAATGAGGATGAAAAATATCAAACCGAGTCCAAAATTCCTCAAATTAATTTTAAAATAAAGACAAGAAAATGGAGAAAATTCAAGCACATGGATTTATTTTTAGGATTTTTCTGGAATTTTTAAGATTTTTATGGAAATTTAAGGGGTATTGCTATTTTTAGGGGTTTTCCTTTGAATTTTTTAGTGATTTTTGAACTGAAGTTAAAACACATAGAGACAAACACAATGTAATTTTTTTTGGAATTTTTCGAAGGGTTTTTATATTTTTTTAGGTATTTTCTAATGCAAACAGAGCTGAAAATGCATGTTTTTGAATTTTTATAAATGTTAAAATGCAATAAAAATGCAAACTAAAAATATGGCGTGAAAGAGCAACAAAACATGAGCTTATGCTAATTTTTAAGAAATTTTTAGGATTTTATAGATGCATGAAATAAATGCAAACAATAAAGAGAAAAATCAACACTAGCAGGGGCATATATGTAAATATCCCGAAGTCCGGGGATACAGATGCAATTTTTCCCAAAATATATAACGCAATAAAAATGTTAAATCCCAAAACCACAGGGGTTACTGTGCAAATTGTCCAAAGTCATGTGCGTGAGGCACGTGACTGTCATGGACCCAGAAGCAAATATCAAAAATCTTGAGGGCTTACTTGCAATTTCACCAAAATATTACAACGTGACAAAATATTTCCTGAATTGAAACGAAATACAACAAATAGAGGGGGCCCCTGTGCAAAATTCTCACACCCCACGTGCGTGAGTCACGTGGCGTGACGTGGACATGGACCTATTGGCAAATATCAAAAGTCTAGGGTTCTTTTTGCAAAAACTACACAAAATATTAAACTGCCAATTAATTACAAGGGGGTATCGGGCAAAATTACCCCTGCTAAGGCATGATCCAACGACGGGCGTCACTTCACTAATACACGTGTCACGATGTGGACGCCCGATGACAGTTCATGCGGGAACGGCTGCGATTAGATCCTATGGCGAGGATTCGACGGTGTTGGCGTTGCGCGATCCAATGGTGGCTGGACGATCTGGTGCGGGCCCATGATCTGACAGTTGGGAAGAGTGACGAAGAACGAGGAAGAAAGCCTCGGCCGGCGAACTTCCCCGACTCCGCTCCTCCTCCTCCGTGACGATGAAGACTTCAAATGGGCTCTGCGGCTACCTGCAGACGTCCTCTGTGCGCTGGAGGCTCCAAAGGGCTCCAACGTTGGCCGGAGCACTCGTTAGGAGGCACCGGAGCTGGGAGACTCCAAGTGTTCTGGCAAGAGATCAAAATGAGCCCCAGGTCTCTTTAGTGGCTTCTGGACCTGCAAGAAATGGTGACACCGTCGAGGGCAAAATGCCTCGACGGTCGGCAAAGCAAGTGGGTGTGTGGAGCTGCTAGATTGAAGCCGGCCGGAGCCAACTCCGACGAAGGGCGCGGTTTGATGATCGAATGGGAGAAATGGGAGGTGAACGATGGGATGTGATTCCTACGACTACGGGTAACGATAGAATGCAAGAAAATAGAGTGAATAGAGAGCCTTGAAGGTGGAGTTCACCTGAGGAAGACCTCGACGGCGGGGCTCGCCGGAGGTGGTGGAACTCGCCCGAATCCACGTCAAAACTCCGCCCGAGATGGCTGGAGCTGGAGCTGTCACTACCAGCAAGCCAAAGCACACGAAAGGGGAAGAAGAACGGGACAAAATGGGGTTCAAATTTGAAAATAAAAATCGGAGGTTTATATGAAGGGTTGACGACCGAGCGAGGAAGATGGAGGTGGATTGACGAAATCGATGATCCACAGCCCACGGAGGACCCTCGGCGTGAATCACCAATATCCAAGGAAGAAAAGTCAAGAAAAGAGTTACGCAAAATTGTGCAAGTTGCGTCTCTTAAAAATTGACGAAAACGAGGAAAAATTCGTTCTGACATGCAGCAGAGGGGAGGGTCAGACAGTTGACCGGAGGTCAACTGTCCAAGCCTCCTGGTTGGTCCACATGGACCAACCAGGAAAAACCTCTAGAAAAAGATTTGTTAATTCATTTTAAAATAGTAAATAATTTTATTAATTTTAGGTTATTAAATAAAAAATGTTTATTATTTTCTAAATTATTTTATTATGACTTTTATTTATTTTTTCGAGGTATACAATAACAAGTTCCCTTTTAAGGGCTATATAGGTATGTTTATCTATATATTTTAATGTTTTATTTTTATTTTGTCTATTTAATTTATTTATTCCAGTTTATTATTTTATAAATTTATAAATTATTTTTTATAAACTTAGATAAATTTTTTATTTTATTTTTCTAAAGTGTTTTGTACACTTAATAAATTAGAAGTATTAATTATATAGGTATATTTACAGGTATATTATCTATGTATTGTATACATATATTTTATTTTAGTGTTTTCTTTATGTTTTTATTCTGTTTTGATATGTACATATATTATAAATAATATTTACAAAATTATAAAAATATAAAAATATAAAAATAATGAATAATAAATAAAATGAATATTTTAATCTGTATAAATATAAAAAAGGGGTCCAAAACTCAACTTTCAAATCGTAGCTCTGCAAAATACGAAACCACCTTCATTAAATAACTTATTAAAAATTATATACAATTAAAGGTGATTTTGATACATTTCGAGTTTTTATTTGAGAGATACATGTCTGGGAAGTTGGGGTTCTGGAATCTTATTCACGTCATAACTTTTTATCTGTATATTATTTTTGTGTGAAATCAATTTTGTATTTTTCTATATTTAATTATCTACAACTTTCATGACAAAGTTTTTTTATTTGGAGTATAAAAAGTAGAACTAAAAATAGGTCCCAAAATGAATAAAGAATGAATTGAATAAAAGGGATTTTTATTGGTATATGGCCCTTATCTCCCCCTACTTTATTCTTTGTCGACCTATTCATCCAGATGCCTAAGTCTAAGGGTTTCATGTCATAAAATATTTACAATATTTTATTCTTTTTTTCTTTTCATTATTCTATAATTTTGGCTTTAAAAATAGTATTTTGTACACTATTTACACACACATGCACGAATGCTAAAACGCATGAATTAAGGGTACTTACATGTATTTACTAGGGTTTTTAGGCCAAAATGATGAAATGTGGATTCATCATCCCCCTATACTTGCCTTTGCTAGTCCCTAGCAAACACTCATGCAATAAGTGCAGAAAAGAAAAACAAAGAAAAGAAAAAGAAGAATGATGGATTGAATTTAATGATCAAACTTGTCTTCATAAAATCAAAGTTTGGAGCTTAAGACGGACCTTTGGAATTTTAGTGCAGGCGGAACCTTAGTGAGAATCAGATTTGAAATCCAACAGCCTTCGAGAATCCCAAAACTCTGCTCAAGTCTCCTCAATAGCCAGGTCAGAAATATCTCAACTTATACGCAAACCTTATGACTATGAATCTGACTTGTACCGTGTAAGTGATGGTGGCTCTCCCCAACTAGAATGACAAAGAGACTGACTTCTCCAGTATGACAACCTAATGATTCCCCAATCCAATAACTCCTACCTCGAGGAGCGGGGTATTCCCTTCTAAGTTCAAGTAACAACCAACTCAAGAGGAGGGGGTTAAGAGAAGAATGGGCGGTAGCCAGTGTAGCTACCTATCCTAGGATGCAAAACCAGTGTAGTCAAGTCATCCGGCTGCAGGCTCACGTAATTTGACTTTGATGCTCAAGCTTGCTTATTTTCTATACAACATATGTACAATCCAGCAGGCATTTTATTTTTGTACAGGCCTGTCTACTTTTTTTGGAGTTTTTTTGAAATACTATTTACAGCAGCATATACATAGGGAGTTTTTCCTCTTGAGCCAGTAGACTATCCCTCTTTTGAAGCTTTATTGCAACCCACACTGTCCTGTCTTTAGAGTTCCTCATCACTGGATGGGTTGGGGTGAACTTCCCTCCCTAGAGGAGGACAAGCGTTTCCACTTGTGTGCGTCTCATACGGCAAATCCAATCCCCTCACCACTCCA
The DNA here is from genome assembly GCA_037367405.1 of Ottelia alismoides. Taxonomy (NCBI): domain Eukaryota; kingdom Viridiplantae; phylum Streptophyta; class Magnoliopsida; order Alismatales; family Hydrocharitaceae; genus Ottelia; species Ottelia alismoides. Next base: position 314,528 of record JAZKJV010006535.1, on the reverse strand, counting down.
ACTAAGTTGAGCCATATGAAAGGTGCAGGTGTCCAAGTTAGCTCATTATCAACAAGAGTCGTGTGTGTGTTTTGAAATACTCTACTTAGGCTGTCAAGAATCCATTGAACCAAGTCTCGTGATCCTCAAAGAATTAAGTCAACTAGACCTGAAGTACCTCAATTCCAGTTCCTATAAGGTTCCTGTTATTAAGTAGATTTTAAGGTCCAATCAAGCTCCAATCTTCGGATTTTATCTAGACTTGTTCAACTATCAAACTCAATCCGAAAAATGCTCATGCTATGAAAATGCTAAATGCAGAAAATATTTTCGTGATGCATTTTTTTCAAGATTTTGAACTTTTTATGGATTTTTGTAAAAGATGATGCATATGCATTTTTTGTATTTTTCAAAAAAATTTAAATGTTTTTGGTATTTTATTTTTGCAAATGTTTTTGGAATTTTTGAAAACAAAGATTTTTGGCTAAAAACTAGGTTAAAAGTATGTACTCGGGAATGTATCTTATATTTACAAGAAGTGGATTTTAAGAATTTACAAGGGTAAGTGGTCAATTTTATAGGTATATATATAAAGAATTTTAGTGTGATGTATGTATTCCTCAAACTTATTTGAAAAGTTTTTTCAAACAATTTTTGAAAATTATAGTCCAAAATAATCTGTACACACATTTTTACAAACCTGCACACACATTTGAAAATCATTTTGCAAAGGTTTTCCAAACAGTATATATAGATTTTTCACATATTTTTACAACCATTTTTCAAACCATTTGCAAATCATTTTTCAAACATTTTATTTCACACAAAGAAAATAAAAGTTTCAAACCAAATAATTTTACAAAGGTTGAAAACATGTAACAAAATGTTTTCCAAATAGTTTTCAAAAGATTTTTCTCAAATATTTTCAAACTATTTTTCAAACATTTTGCAAAAAACATTTTCACCTGATTTATTAATCAGTAAATACAAAAAGAATTTGAGGAATAATAGCATCTTTTTATTAAGGTTTTTAATGAATTTATAAGTGTAATTAGCCGTAATTATTAATAAAAATATGAAAGTACGAGTTATGGCTAAAGTATATACGCAGTATATACGACCCCCCTATACTTAGCTTGAGCTATGTCCTCATAGATCGGAGAAAAAATGAAGACATAACTCGTACTGAGTATAGATCAGTCTAAAGAATAAATGAATAAGAGATGAATGAATGAGAAGTCAACCGTCCCCCCTATACTTAGGATCAAATAATCCTAAGTATAGCAGACTGTACACAATTCAGGGAGGGTCGAGGGTGGAAATGAACAGATCGTACTCAGATTGTCTCCCCCTATACTTAGGGTAAGATATCTCTAAGTATAGACAAGAAGAGGAAATGGAGAGGATCAAAGAATAGAGAAACTCGGGGTACGCACCCCCTATACTTAGGACAAAGTACGTCCTAAGTATAGAAGACTGTCTACAAGGGGCAACACCTTTTTGATAGATAAATAAGATAGAAAAGGAAAAGAAGAAAAGAAGAAAAGAGAATAAACAGATCACATCTCAATGTGTGCACCCCCTATACTTAGGACAAGGCGTATCCTAAGTATAGAAAAATCATAAGATGATGACGGGGTGGCAGACATACGGAAGAATGAATGAACGATATGGACATATGGATCTATACAGTGGAAGATGGAAGTGATAATCATGTATGAGGTGCAAGTGATGTGAGTCAAGGAGCACACCTCATACCAGATGAATGGGGGCAACGCCAATGGTCGGCGGATCATGATCTAGATATAGTTTAAAATTGAAAATTTTTGTACTATATACATGATTTTGATATAAAAATATTTACAAACTATTTACACAAAAGCTTTTTACAAAAAATTTTACAAAAATAATTTGTACAACTAGCTATGTGTGTGCAATAAAAGAATTTTATTTACAAGGAATTTTTTTAATTTTTATGGATTTTTAGGTTTTAGCCATTTTTATTTATTAACACACTCACACAAAGTACGAGTTATGGCAAAAGTATATATGAAATATATACGACACCCCCCTATACTTAGCTCGAACGATGTCATCAGAGTCAAGAGCGATGAAGAAGACATAACTCGTGCTTAGTATAGGGAAGTGAAAAGGAAGGCTATATACAAAGACGAATGAAAGAATAGAAATGCAAGAGATCTCGGGGTTTCCCCCTATACTTAGGATCAAGTAATCCTAAGTATAGCAGGCTGTAAACAAAGGGAAATCCGAGTGGGAATGTACATGGTCTACCTCCCCTATACTTAGGGTAAAATATCCTTAAGTATAGGCAGCAAAACAGAGGTAGAAATGAATCAAAAGAAACTCAAAAGTCTCACACCCCCTATACTTGGGGTAAAGTGCACCCTAAGTATAGCAATGTCGAAGATGCATATGGGGTGTTGGACTAAAGAATGGTGTGATATGGACAAATGGATCTATACAAGTCGGAAGAATAGTGATAATCAGGCATGAGATGCAATAGATGTGAGTCAAGAGACCACATCTCACGCGAAATGAATCGGGGCAACGTCAATGACCAGCGGCTCATGATCTAGATATGGTTTGAGCCGCTGCCCGTTAACACGAAAGATACTCTCAGAAGACAACTCAAATATATAAATACTCCCATTGTCGTGTACCTTTCTAATCAAATAGGGCCCCTTCCATTTGCTCTGTAGCTTCCCTGAAAATAATCTCAACCTGACATCGAACAACCATACGCGTTGTCCTGGCTCAAACTGCTTGTGGCTGATATGAGAATCATGCCACTCCTTCACTCTCTCCTTGTACTGTAGGCTGCTCAAAAAGGCTGCATCACGAAGCTCTTCCAGGCTGCTAACTCTACCCTCCTATGATCTCCTACACTCACTGGATCCATAATAATGTTTGTGACTGCCCAGAGTGACCTATGTCTAAGCTCAACAGGTAAATGGCAGGGCTTGCCATAAACGAGGCGAAAGGGAGATGTACCCAATGGCGTCTTGAAGGACGTCCGATATGCCGACAAGACCGAGTCCAAAAGCTGTGACCAATCCTTTCGATCAGGGCAGACGACCTTCTGTAATATAGTCTTGATCTCCCTGTTCGACACTTCAGCAAGATCATTGGTTTGAGGATGATACGGTGTGGCAACTCGATGGTCTATGTTGAACTCGCTAGCAAGGTCCTTTACCTTGTCGTTGACGAAATGAGACCCCCTGTCAGATATCAAAACTCGAGGTACCCCGAACCATGAAATGATATTCAACCTCAAAAATCTACAAACAGTCCTAGCAGATGCGGTTCGGGCGGGGATGACCTCAACCCAACGACTAACATAATCCACGGCCAACAGAATGTACTCGAATCCCTGACTCTTAGGGAATGAACCCATGAAATCGATGCCCCATGCATCAAAAACCTCACAGAAGTGAATGGGCTGCATCGGCTTCATATCACGCTGTCCACAAGTGCCCATCCTCTGACAGTCAGTACACCTCTTCACGAACTCATCTGAGTCCTTGAAGAGGGTAGGCCAGGCTGGATTGGAGCACTTTCTGTGCCGTTCTCCTCCCAGAGTGATGTCCTCTTGCCTCAAGCTTGTGGCAGTAAGTGAGGATGATGTGGTGCTCCTCCTAAGGAATGCACCTACGCCAGACGATATCCCCTCCTTCATGATAAAGGACGGGATCCTCCCAATGGTAGAACTTGGCCTTCGCGAGGAAGGTCTCAAGTCGCTGCCTGGGCCAATCCTGTGGGACTTTCTTGACAACAAGAAAGTTCACAATATCGACGTACCATGGGAGAGATGCGATAGAAAGGATCACCTCATCTGGGAAGGTCTCACAAATAAGCTCGATCTGCTCAGTATCCTCAAGATACTCCAATTGGGAGAGATGATCCACCACCACATTCTTGACTCCAAGCTTGTCCTTAATCTCTATGTCAAACTCTTGGAGTAGAAGGATCCATCTGGTCAATCTTGCTTTGGCATCCTTCTTTACCATGAGGTATCGGACGGTGGTATGACCAGTGAAGATGGTCACTCTAGATCCAATGATGTAAGATCTGAACTTATCTAGGGCGAAGACTACGGCTAGCATCTCCTTCTCAGTGATGGTGTAGTTCCGCTGAGCGCCATCCAAAGTCCAGCTAGCGTAGTGAATAGCGAAGGGGACTCCATCCCTCCTCTGTCCCAGCACGGCCCCTACGGCAAAATCGGAGGCATCCGTCATCATCTCGAGTAGGAGAGACCAATCAGGCGGCTGCAGGACAGGAGCCTCTACAACTAGACTCTTGAGAGTCTCAAATGACATTAGACCTTTATCATCCACAATGAACTCTGTGTCTTTCATTAGCAGATCAGTTAACGGTCGGGCAATCCGGCTGAAATCATGAATGAATCATCGGCAGAAACCGACGTGCCCCATAAAAGACCGTAATTGCTGCAAGTTGGACGGTGGACTGAGTTTCCTAATGATATCCATCTTGGCCGGATCAACCTTCATGCCCCTGTTGGAGATGATATAGCCAAGCACCATCCCTTGAGTCACCATGAAGTGACTCTTCTCCCAAGAAAGCACCAGGTGCACCTCAATACATCGCTGGAGGACGCGGTCTAGGCAGTCAAGACAAGAATTGAATATGTCGTCGTAGACCGAGAAATCGTCCATGAAGACCTCCAAGCACTCCCTCGCCATGTCTGAAAAGATGGACAACATGCACCTCTAGAATGTTGCCAAAGCGTTGCACAATCCAAAGGGCATCCGCCTGAAAGCATATGTCCCAAAGGGACAAGTGAAGGTAGTCTTGTCCTGGTCCTCGGGCGCAATCGCCACCTGGTTGTACCCGGAGTACCCGTCCAAGAAACAGTAATGGCTCTTCCCTGCTAGCCTATCAATAATCTGATCAATAAATGACATGGGGAAATGATCCTTCTTGGTGGCATGGTTCAATCGTCTGTAGTCCATATAGACCCGCCAAGAAGTGGGCACCCGGGTAGCGATCTCCTCTCCAGACTCACTGACAACTGTAGTGATGCCCGTCTTCTTGGTTACCACATGGAATGGACTAACCCACTTGGAGTCGGAGATGTGGTAGATAAAATTGGTGCTCCACCATTTTGAGATCTCCTTCATGACAACATCTCGAAGGTTCGGGTTCAGCTACTGCTGGAACTCACACGACGGCTTCGCGCCCTCCTCGAGATAGATATAGTGGGAGCACAGAGCCGGACTTATCCCCTGTAGATCGGCTACACTCCATCCAATCGCCTTGCGGTTCTTTTCAAGAACCCCCATCAAACGGGATTCCTGCTCTCCAGTCAAATCTGCTGAGATAATGACTGGGAACATCTCATGCTCACCCACAAGGAATCTATACTTCAGCGACGATGGAAGCGGCTTCAGCTCTGGACAACACAGTGCTGGTGGATCTGGCCTCTGAAAGGTCTAAGTGAATGCGGCCAAATCCGCATGGGAGAATGAAAACTCTCGCTCGCAATCTGAATCTGGCGAAGGCTGCTCTGCTGGTGTGTCTCTGCTCTGTGTGTAATCAGCCTCCTCCCTAGCTGTAGGCTCTGTGGAAGTCAGACACGATATCAAGTCATCAAACTCAGCCTAGTCGAAATCTGACTCCGAGGGAACTGTATCAGATCACAAAAATCCGCCTCACAATCGGGAACCGGCTCCGCTGCCTGAGATGTATCCTGGACCAGGAATGCACTCCCCAAGCTCTCATCTTCTATCATCTGTGCATCAGCAAACTCTGAAGGTGAGAGGATGGCATGTTCTGCGGGGTCTGCCCAAACTGCCTCGTCATCTGTGATCATAAAGTTGCAGTCCTGGTGGATGTCTCGTCCTGCCTCTGTCATCTGCTCTGAATCTGAAGTCAACTCAGAGCAAGAGCTGAATCTCTGGCTCTATTCTCCTCGATCGCCTCTATTTGTATACTCTCACCCTCGACACGAAAGTATACCTTCTCGCTATCATGATCGGGCACTGCCTTGGTTGTGGCCAAGAACGGGCGTCCTAAAATGATGGGGGTATCGGTCACAGACTCAGGGATCTCCATGTCCAACACAACAAAGTCCACGGAGAATTTCAGGCATTGAATCGTGACGACAACGTCCTTCAGCAACCCCTTCGGCCTCGTGATAGATCGATCAGCAAACTGAAGGATCGTCCTGCTCTGTCGTAGACGGCCCAACTTGAAGCGGTCGAGTAGGGCTGCAGGGAGTAGGTTGATCGAAGACCCACTCTCTAATAGAGTACGATCGAACCTCTGCTCCTGGATGTGGCATCTGACATACGGGGCTTCTGCATCTAGCCTCTTGGCTGGCAGACGGTTCTGGATTGCAAAGCATGTAGCACGAGTGAGCACATGTATCTCTGACCGGTGGTTCCTCCTCTTCCTCCGAACTATGGTCATGTCTATAAGTGATCTCTAGAAGAGAGGTATGTGCTCCAAGGCCTCCTATAGAGCCAGCTGTATCTAAAAACGATCCATCATATGCTGGCTGAACTCTAGCTGGTGGGACATTTTTGGGTCTTTTTTGGTCCCCTTAGCCAAGCGGAGTGCTTGTGGGAAGGCGACTGCTGGGTCCTTCTCAGATGAAGGAATAGGAGAGGGTCTAGGCTGCTCAAGCACGACAGAATCCACACATACATCATCATGCAACACAGGTGGATTGGAATAAATCAAACCCTTTCCTTTATTCACAGAAACGTTCTGAGGTACATGCACAGAAGGAAAAACAACTGGTGGCCTCAGCACCACCCTCGACATCTAGATCCACGGCATCAGTACCGCGCTCTGGCTCGGCAACAAGTCTGGTGGCATCAGTACCACCTCCTCCATCTGGTGAAATGACAGCCTTAGTACCGTCAACTGGATCAATGTCTGTGGTGGCGTCAGCACTAGCGTCATCATCTCTAACGGCATCAGCACCACTCTCCTCCTCGCCTAGCGCTCCTGAAGTAGCATCGAGTCGTCGCTCAGTGCTGGCATCCTACCGCTCCTAAGTGTAACAAAGTCATCATCAAACAGATATGCAGAAATGTCACCAAGTGAATCACTAGGAGTGGTGGTCTCTGTGAACTCTACCTGCTCAGACTTCCTCTTCAGGTTGTTCGGGTTCGGCTCGATCTGGGCAGGGATGGCGGCCTTCCCTCTCACAATCTCCCTCATCTCCTGACGGAACTCGTCCATCTCCCCATCAAAAGGTGGCCTGCTGCTTGGACATGAGGCGGGCTAGATCATCTAAGGCGGGGTTCTCATAGGTCGGTCCATGAGACCTGACGGGTGGCCTCGCTGGTAATGAGGTTGTTGCGGATGCTGGTGAGGGTGAGAGGGATACTGCTGATGATACTGCTGCTGAGGCTGCTCTCGCCTCCAAGGTTGTCCCTGCTGATAGGGACGAGGACCGTACTACTAGTAGTGGAATGACTGCTGCTGAACTGGGGGCTGGGGCTGCTGGTGTTGCTCACGTTGTTGGCCGTACTGGCCACCCTGAACTGGAGGTTGCTGCTGGGAACTGGTGCCTCCAGCCGACCAGCGGAATCCGGGATGGTCTCGTCGGATACCGGGCTGGGGTCGGTCGTACCAAATCCCGTTGACATCCATCAACGGCTCCTACTCGTAAGAGGGCGGGGGGAGTACTACCAGGGGCTGATCCGGCTGATACACCACCATCTGAGTGTCCTTGGATGGTGGTGACTGGACGTACTATGGTGGCTAATGGTACGACTCTGCCTGCACAAGGTGAACCTGTCTAGGCTGACTGGAGTGCTGGGACGAGCTACCATTACTGCTCGGATCTTCTCATGACATGAGACGGGGCTGAGAAGCCGTCTCTGCCTCCCGGAGACACATGATCTGTGTCTTCAGGTCACTCAGCGTCTGTTCCATCTGGTCGATTTGCATCATGCCCTGGCACTGCTTCTTCTCTATCAGCTCGATCTGGTCCAGCTTCTCGCTGATGATGCCCATGTCGACAGCTGTCGACTCGGCCTGTGCTGCTGTCGTCGACGAAGTGGAAGGACCGGCATCGACCCGTGATATTCTCTGAAACTACACGGCCTGTGGCTGGGAGCATCCCTGAGTGTAGAGTCGGGTCTGGGACATCACGGTGTAGTTCTCAGCCATCTCCTCATAGATGGCCCAGACCTGATCCTCATCCTTGGCAAAGTAGGAACAGTCACAAGAAGCGTTCACCAAGCCCTGCAGCTCTGGCGTAAGCCCGTAAAAGAAGCTATGAACTAGGTTCAGCTTCGAGATATCGTGGTGCGGGCATCTGTATGTGAGCTCTCTAAACCTCTCCCATGCCTCATGGAACTGCTTGTTGGGGAGCATGGAGAAGTTGCTGATCAGGTCCCTCGCTGCATTGGTCCGCCCGAGTGGATAGTACTTGTTCAAGTACTTGGTGCGGAGATGCTCCCAGGTAGTCACGATCTCCCCAAATGCTTCAGCCAGTTGGCAGCTCTGTCGACCAGGAGAAAGGGAAGACAATCATCCGAATGGTATCCTCGTCCACCTGCCGATCATAGACGGTGCTGCAGATCATCTCGAATTCCCGGAGATGCAGATGGGGCTCCTCAGTCGCGAGCCCGTGGAAATGGAGAAGAAGCTGAATAGTCTGCAGGGGGAACTTGAAGTCCCCCACGATCATCGGAAGAACGATCCACCGGTGTGTAAGTGTCGATACGGGGGTTGTGTAACTCCCGCATCGGTCTGGCTGCTGTTGCTGGCTGGACTGGCTCATCGGGGCTGATCTGGTATCTCTGGTCCATCTCCTGCGGGTCTGTGCTGCTCGTGGTTGGCTCTCATCCGCTCCATCTCTCTCCTCATCTATACCATGAAAGCCCCCTGGTCTCTAATCTGTTGTTGCATCGTCTCTAGGGAAGCTATCAAGGTGTTGTTGATCGCACCCTGGTCTAGTACATATGTCTGCTCTGGTCTTAGGCCTCCGGTGCGGTCATCACTGCTGTCGGCTGATGAATACCCATTCATCACTCTTTATTCTTATATTTTAGCTACAAAAACCTTTGCAAATACATGTAGATATATGTAAATACAAATAATTACCAAAGTGCATGCATTGTGTAAAAACTAATAATTAGCATGTTTTTGTGCAAAAATAAAAGAATAAAGAATCAAAAGAAAAAAGGGAGATATTTAGAATAAATATTGAGCAACCTAATCCCAAGGGAGGGCTCAACATGGGCATGACCGCATAAAAGCCCAAGTAGAGAGAGATAAGGAAGCTCATATGTACATATACCTGTAAATATAATAAAAATATTTTCCTCTAAAAATAAAATAAAATGGGCTTGTATATATTTGTAAATATTTGTAAATACAAAATCAAAATAAAAATAGAAAAATTAAAAATAAAATAAAATAACCTTCCTTGTACCTATTCACCATGCACATGAGACCACACATATATTTATTTTACCTTGTAAATAAATAAATTAAAATCCCTAAAAATTTATATATATTCTATATTTCATGTTGTAAATAAATAAAATAAAAAAACCATAAAAACAAAAATTAAATAAAAAGAACAAAAATAAAAACAAAAAGAACATTGTATATATACCATGTATATAAATGTACATATCTATTTATTCTACCCTAGTAAATAAATAATAAAAATACCTTCTTATTCCTAATTTATGCTATAAATAAATAAATATAAAATTAAGATAAAAATGTACAAAAATAATCAATTAAAAATCAAAAATTAAAAAAATCTCTATATTGTATATATACCTATATATAGCACTATATTGTAAATACCTAATTTATATTTCAAAAAAATAATTAAAAATCACAAAAAAGTAGTTTAAAATAAAATAAACATTTTCATGTTTTGAGTTTTTAATAATTCGGCCATTTCCTATTTTAAATCGAATTTCAAATCTTTATGACATGGTCCGTCTTCTGATAGTCCGCGGGGGACGTTGACCCCCCGGTCAACTCCCCCCTGGACCACTGAGCCCCAGATCCGAGTTTTCGACCCGATATCTCGACCTTTTCCCAACTCGATCCGACCACTAAAATTGCTAACTCCGGGTCCTAATCACTCCCCGATCCACCTAGATCCTCGCCCGGCCGTTAGCCTTGGGATCCGTGGCTCCGAGCTTCACGCCTGACTCCCATCTAGTCGGACCCCTAGAGGTATTTAGCCTGAGCTCCGCCTCCATTTTCACGCATCTTTGGATCAGTTCTCTCCACCCTAGGACCTCCATAGCCCACCGCCTGAGTGACAGCTTGCGTTCGGCCGTGTTGCAGCGAGGAGGGAGCAGCTGGACCATTGATCCGGCGACATAGCGCCGTCGTGCGCCGCCCAGACGTGGTGCTCGAGCCTCGGACACCGACGGCCCTCGAGGCTAGGACCTGGAGCTTCCCCAGCTCTTCCCTAGTCGATCTCATCCATCAGGTACCCCTAGTTCGTCCTGTCCTTAGCTAATTTTCATTTACGCCCAAATCAACCCATCACCGACGAACCCGATTCCGACCACCCTAGCCCACCATTCGATCATCGGAGTCGACCAACACCTTCGCCTTTCCCCCGCGCACCTTCTCCACCCCTTCGTTCAACCCAGTTCGCCACGGAACTGGGATTGGGGGCTCCACCGCCGTCGCTTCGCCGGAGCCCCCTCATCTCGATGCACTGACCACCTACACCACCGCTAACCGGGTCGAGGCACTTTGCCCTTGACCCAGGAGCTTGTTGCTTTGCTTTGCAGGTCAATCCAAGCCCATATGAGGGCTCGGATAGTCAGGAGCAGCAGCTCCACCTCCGCCGGTGCCGCCTGAGCTCTCCGGAGCTCCATTGCACCATCGGAGGGTCTCTTCAGACGTGGGAGGCCCAGGCGTTCCTTCTCCGATCACTAGCAGCCCGCGAGGAGGGTCACCCGTGCGTGCACCAGGCTGACGAAGTTTGCCGGCCGCTTGTTCTTTGTGCATCCTCCAAAGCCGTCTGATCTCCCTCCAGCTCCAGATCAGATCGCAGATGTCCATTCGAGGAGCCGCGCCAGCCGTTCGATCATCAGAGGGGTGAATCTCGACCGTCAGTTCAGCGAGGTTTAGCCACAGCGCACAGGAGACGTCCGATCATCCACGTGGCTAAACCTCCTCCGTCCGATCCGAGCTAGGTCCCTTCGTATACCCACGTCGCATCACAGCCGCCCGATCTTCCACGTGGGAGGTTCCCAGCCGTTCGATCGCGCCGAGGGTCCCCTTTGTTGTGCGTCGCGCCTCCTCGACTGTTAGATCCAGCACGTGGCGCGCATCCAGCCCTCGACATATAATAAGGGGTAATTTCCCTTAGGCCCCTCCCTTTCTGTTTTTACAAATTAGTCCTGTAAATATTTTAGCCTGTTTATTTTATTTGGTGTATTTGCATAGTGGACCCTGCTTTTACATTATTTACGTTTTTACCCCTGTACATGATGGACACGTGCATCGACACGTGAGTTTTTGGTGAAATTGCAAGATTTGCCCTGTGCTTTTCATGTGTTATTGATTGCATGTTTAAAATAGGAATGACAAAAGGTCCTCCCAAGCCTGAGTCACGCGTATCGTGCGTGGGCCTTGGGACTTTTTACACTTTAGCCCCTATACTTTCCAGCCGTGTTACTTAAGGGGCTCCAGAACTTATTTTAGTTGCAGATAGGTCCCTGTGCATTGCGCCTTGATTTTTGATTTTATAAAATAGCAAAACCACTCCAAATTTGATGAAAATTGGACACATGGCTCCTGCCATGGTGTAAACCTTTTCTCAATTTTTTGGAGACATTTTTCACTCTTTTTACTACTTTTAAAAATTCAAAAACAAGAATTTTTCTTACTGTCCAGTTTTAAAAATCACAAAAAAATATTAAAACAACTTTAAAAATTACAAAAAATAAGATATTGTTTATTTTGTGTTGTTTGATTTTCTGACCAATTTTGGTCATTTTTGGACAAAAAAACTATAAAATTAAAAAACATTGAAAACCTTACAAAAATTCTATTAAATAATTGAAAAATCAAAAATTAATAAAACTAGTGCCTAAATTTTCCTTATATTTCACACTTTACAGGAAAATAACCTTCAGACCTTGATAGGACATTATCCATTTTATTTTGGCCCTCCAAGTCTGACTGGATAGCATCACTCTTTTCTTTTCCTGTTTGATTTTTTATGAAATTCCATAAAAATCAGAAAAACCCCCAAAATTAACAAAAAATATATAAAAAATAAAAAACATAAAACATTTTGTTTGAATTTTTGGGTGATTTTTGAGTAGTTAAATAAATAGTCCAAGTTGCTTGTTTATTTGTTTTCTTATTTTCTTTATTATTCAAAAATCCAAAAAATATAAAAAAATTAAAAATCCACCAAAAAACCCTTTTATTTATTTGTTTTTATTTCTGGACTACTTCGTAGGCCGCAAGGCCATTACGTGCTCCCTGAGTCCGACCCTGTTCGCTATACCAGGCTAATCTAATAGCCAGGGCCATTATTGAGCTTCTTTGATTTTTATCTTATTTTGGTGGTCTGCTCTCTTATTTTCTTGTTGATCGATTGATCCTCGAGCGACTGAGGTCGCAACGACCTTAGTTACTACTTTACCTTAGTTGCTCGGATTTTTCGGTCATCAGAATGGCGCCGTTGCCGGGGAGCACGGCTTAGTAGTCAATTTTGAGTTTCTTTTTTATTTCGTTTACTTTTTCGCGGTTTTCCGTGGCTCTTTCTGAGTCCGCGGTTTTTATTTTTCTTTTATTTTTGTTTTATTTTATTTTCTTTTATTTTTGTTTTTGCTTGCTTTTGCTTGTTTATTTTATTTCTGTTTTGCACATATATCCCTGTTTACTTTTCCTGCCTTTATTTGATTATTTTATCTGTTGGTAACACTTTGTTGTTTTCTTGCAAGGGCCCGAGGACCGAGGCGGCGACGCTAGAGAAGCCGGCGCAATCGCGGGATTCGGAGGTGGCTCCCTTCTGCACGGAGCCGCAGGAGAGCGTGAGAGAGTAGCTGAGTGGGAGAGGACTAGTTTAAGGTAGATTAGACTTTATTTCAGTTGAATTTTTGTAATAACACAGGGACAGCAGGACTTAGACTCTCTCAGGTCTGTTTCGCCGAGCACCGGTGTGCTCGGGGGACCCTTAGTTTTCTTTGCGGCTTTTTATGCGGTTTTTGTTTTCCACTGCCTTTTACGGTTTCTCACGATTTTCTCGAGTCCCTAGACTTAGGAATTTCTGTTTGACTGTGACGTGGCTAGTAGGATCCAAACACCTAATTCATCTACTTGTGCCTATAGTTCGATAATTGGACCTACAAATAAAAGATTAATAAAAATAGCTGACTTGCTTCCTTCGAGCCTACGTGCCGCAGCCTGCCCTGCCAAGCGCTGCTCCTGAACCCGATTTGTCGGGAGGAGGAGGGGTAGACCGAGACCGGACCCTTTGGATCGGAGGCTGGTGACCACCTAGATGGTTCTTTCGAGTAGAAATTGCCTGTTTAGGGACTCGATTTTTCGCTTGCACCATTTAGGTAGTTTTATTTCTGTCTTTCAATTCTGCGCGGATCATATTGCATGTAGACTGCTGGAGTCAGGTACGCATCTCTTACTCTGCATGCATCATTGATTTCATTGCGCATTGGCTTTTTCGTCTTCTCCCCCTGTTTTTGACTTAATAACCAGGAGAACCGAAAAATTCGTTAGGTATTTTTGTTTTTATTGAAAAATACCTAAAAAGAAAAATAATAAAATTGGGACTGCTAAAACTATCGACCCTAAAAGACACCTCACTTAAAAACTTGTCTTGGGGAGAGCAACCCCCTCATTGTCTAGTTTGATTGTGCGAGAGAGTGACCCCGAACACTAGGTAGAGCCCTCCGATATTCTTCTCGGCTGATTACCGACTATTTCTGTACGGGACAGTCGGCTGAGAACATATCGGGTATCCCAACATGTCACGTAATCGCTCTGATATCCTAACTGATCACCAAAATAAAAGTGACAAGATAAATTGGCCGAGCCTTTACGGTCTTCAGCTCGTGTTGCGTTGGTGAATTGGGGGTTTGCTTGTGATCGTATTTGTTTCCAAATCTCATCTGCCTTACTCGCCACATCAAGATGATGGGCAGACGATCTCTTAGGCAACCTCTGGCTGCACCGCTTTCGGGCGTGTCTACCCGTTCATCTAGGTTGGTTCGCGAGAGCCGAGACCCGTTCTCCGAACTCGAGTATGATTCCACCATGTTCCCCCTCGATCCCCCTTCTTCTTCTCAGACCGAGATACCAATGCCAAAGGAGAGACAGATAGATGATTTATCGGTACCTGAGTTGAGATGTTTTGATTTTGCAGAGACTATGGCCGGCAGTTCTGATGATCACACCAGAGGTCCGCAGCATGAGCATTTTGTTCTGGACCAGGGTGCGATCAACTCCACCCTGATCACCTCCCTCGAGACAGTGCAGCGGCAGTTGAGGGATCAGGGAGCATTCATGTTAGATATGAGGCGCGAGATGGAGCAGATGAGAGCAGAGCGAGAGCAGCGTAGAGACGGGCCGAGGATACCCGATGAGGTCGCAGCAACAGCCGTAGCAGCCGCAGCAGATCCACCGAGACCGATGCGGGAGCTACACAACCCCGTATCGACACTGATGCACCATTGGGTTATTCTACCAGCCATCGTGGGGGACTTCAAGTTCCTCCCGAACACTTTGCAGCTCCTCCCTCGTTTCCATGGGCTCGCCACAGAGGAGCCCCATCTCCACCTCAAGGAGTTTCTGATGATCTGCAGCACCGTCCACGACCGTCAGGTGGACCAGGATACCATCATGATGATTGCCTTCCCCTTCTCCCTAGCAGACAGAGCAACCACCTGGCTGAAGCATTTGGGGAAGTTCGTCTACACCTGGGAGCAGCTCCGCACCGAGTACTTGCATAAGTACTATCCACTCGGGCGGACGAACGCCATTAGAGCCCTTATCAGCAACTTCTCCATGCTCCCCAATGAGCAGTTTCACGAGGCATGGGAGAGGTTCAGAGAGCTGACTGATAGATGCCCGCACCATGACATTTCCAAGCTGAACCTTGTTCAGAGCTTTTTCAGGGGGCTGACACCAGAGCTTCAGGGCTTGGTGAACGCTTCTTGTGGCGGGTATTACTTCGCCAAGTATCACGATCAGGTCTGGGCCATCTACGAGGAGATGGCCGAGAACTATATGTGATGTCCCAGACCCGATTGTACACTCAGGGCAGACCCCAGCAGCCACAGACCGTGCAGTACCAGAGGATAGCACGGGTCGACGTCGGTCCTTCCAGTTCGTCCGCGGTAGTAGCAGCATAGGCCGAGTCATCAGCCATGGACATGGGGATTATCAGCGAGAAGCTGGACCGGATGGAGATCATAAAGAAGAAGCAGTGCCAGGACATCACGCAGATGGAGCAGATGGTACAGACTCTGAGTGACCTGAAGACACAACTCATGTGTCTCCAGGAGGCACAGACGTCTTCACAGCCTCGTCTTCAGGCACGAGGCGATCTGAGTAGCAGCAGCAGCTCATCCCAGCGCTCCAGCTCCCACCAGCAGCCTAGACAGGTCCATCTTGTACAGGCGGAGCCGTACCAGCAGCCGCAGCTCACCTACAAGTCACCGCCATTTCCAGACATGCAGATGGTGGTATACCAGCCGGATTAGCCCCTGGCAGTGCTCCCGCCACCCCAGTACGATGCAGAGCCGTTGATGGATGTCAACGGGATTTGGTATGACCGCCCCCAGCCCGGTATCCGACGAGACCATCCCAGATTCCATTGGGGGACCGGAGGTACCCAGCCCCAGCAGCAGCCGTCAGGACAAGGTGGCCAGTACGACCATCAGAGAGATAACCAGCAGCAACCGCCCCCAGTGTACCCACAGCCACAGCAGCAGCAGTCACAGTATGGTCCTCGTCCCTATCAGCATGGACAGTCTTGGAGGTGTGATCAGCCTCACCAGCAGCAGCATCAACCACATTCTTACCCCTCTCAGCCACAGCACCAGTTCCAGCAGCCTCACTACCAGAGAGGCTACTTGTCGGGTTCCCACGAGAGCCCCGCCTTGGATGATATAGCCCACCTTCTCACAGATCAGTAGGCTACTTTTCGACGGGAGATGGATGAGTTCCGCCAGGAGATGCGGGACATCGTGAGAGGGAAGGCCGCCATCCCTGCCCAGATTGAGCCGAATCCCAACAACCTGAAGAGGAAGTCTGAGCTGGTAGCTTGTACTGAGTATGCCACTCCGAGTGATACTTTTGGTGATATGTCTGCATATCTTTTTGATACTAATTTTGTCACACTTAAGAGCGGTAGGATGCCAGCAGGCGGCGACTCGTCTGAGCGACACCCTGAGGATACATCCAGAGCGCCAGGCGAGGAGGAGAGCGGTACTTAGGCCGCTAGAGATGACGACGGTGGTACTGATGCCACCATGGATGCTGATCCCACCGGCGGTACTGAGGTCGCCGTTTCACCAGTTGGAGGAGGTGGTACTGAGGCCACCTGTGTTGCCGAGCCAGAGCACGGTACTGAGACCGCCCGTCTCCCGGCTGATGGTGATGCTGATGCCACCAAGTCTTCTGAGATTCCTGTTGTTTTTCCTGTTACTGATGTATCTCTAACACTTCTGTGAATAAAGGAAAGGGTTTATCTTCTTCTGGTCCCACTGTGGTGCATGATGTATGTGTGGATCCGGTCGTCGAACCGTCTAGACCCTTTCCTAGTCCTTCATCTGAGAAGGAACCTGTGATCTGAAGGATATGGTTAGATCCTCAAGCGCATCACGGAAGCGTGAGCGTCGTATCGAATACGACGAAGAGCGACTAGTCGCACTAGTTGCTCGATGCAGCGGAATTTAAAAATTTTATACGACGAAACCACATGATCCAAGAACACTTCTCGGATCGTTTCGTCTAAACCACAAACAAGTAATTAGGATTACCTCTTGAAGCGTGGTTGCGATCAAGTCTCTAAACGAAGAGACCTCCTGTCTCAAGTCCGATCCGACGGAGGAGACGCTTGCGAGCGCGGGGATGAACCGTGTGCTTCTCGCAATCCATGTTGATGATCCAAGCGGCGGATCTCCTGATCTCGACACACGAGATCCAACTTCTTCTTCACGAGCGAGGTGCACCGAAGAAGATGGAGATCCACGAGCAGAAGAACGGGCAGCATAACGATGATGCCGCGGCGATGGAGAACCTCTCCATGGCATCCATGGTGGACGGCCATGAGAGGGAGAGAGAGGGCTGACCTCTAGAGAGAAAGAGAGAGGGAGAGAGAGATGCTTCTCAAGCATTATGTGTAAAGAGAGAGCATGGGTATGCCTCTCTATTTATAGGGTTTTGGGATCCATGGATCTCAATCCATGTGACATGTAAAATCAATGGATGAGATTGATTTATGTCAATCCAATGGTCAAGATTGTTGTTGGTAAAAGCCAACAACTTGTGATTTAATTTTTTATTAAATATATTTGATAAATCAAATAAATATTAATACCAAATTAAATCAATCAAATAAGGAGAGAGAATACAAAGGAGAGATCTTTCCCCTTTAGAGGGCAATCTCATGGATTCCCATGAGATTGCACATCTCCTTGATTTTCTCTCTACTTATTTTCCAACAACTATTTGTTGGGATTTTTATTCACCAAAATAATTCTCAATTAAATTTGGGAATATTGCAATCTTGACATTTAAATATTGTGAATCATATTCACAACCCAAAACAACATGTAATTTACATTTTCAATTAATTAAACAATGTGTATCCAATACACATTAATAATTAATCTACTAATATAAATTATATTTAACTCTCTCTAATACATTATAAATCACATTTATAATATATTATGAATAATTGGATATTACTATCCACATTATTCTTATCCTTGATAATTAAATCATATTTAATCATCTTGGATCTCTTTATCTCATGTGTTCAAATAATATGAATCACATTCACATTATTCACATCTTTGATAATCAAATCACATTTAATTATCTAAGATAATTCTCCTTATAATATGGATCAAATTCATATTATTCATGATAATTAAATCACATTTAATTATCCATTTTCTCAATGCTCGGATACATATATCAACAATAGAATTATCCATGAACCCTTTCAAGGATAATGCGCTTTCTCCGCGGATACTTGGAGATAAGGACAGGGCGATTGTATTGTTCCACGTATAGTGACATGGATATTGAGATCACATCTCAAATCCAGATCTCGGGCCTCCCATAGATGCTTGATTAAATCAAGACCGCAAATCTAATCTTCTCATTGAATCTGAATCACATTCAGATCAATGTCCAACATTTGGACTAAGATCAGATCACTTCTCTACTGAGAGGAGTCACTAAAATCCAGACCTGTTTCATCACTCCCTAGGAATGGAAGCGTCATGGTTATACAACCGTTTATGATCACATCACCCTCAGGCATTCCCAATACCAGTACATCCTGCATACTGGAAGACTCAGATTTAAACAAGAAGTATTAGATCAACTTTACACTGTCTACTTCAGGGTTTTATCAGTAAGTTTCTCATTCGATCATTGGGAGTCGGTATTGATCATATACTTTCCAAAAGCATATATCATACCTAGGTCTTGATCATATACTTTCCAAAAGTATATATCAAACCAACAAATTCAGTCAAGCTTCCAAAGCGAGACGACCGTGCGCACGGAATTTGATTCTTCCCAATATCTCATGAGTGAGCTCATGTCTTCCGGTTCAGTAGTGAACCTGTATGATCCCTTTGAGAGATCGTATTACTCATATGCCCTTATATGCACACCAGCGCGCCGGTGTATAGACCTTGATTAGGCCATCAACCTATTGGTCTGCCAAATGTACATACTCAGACATATAGTAACACATCTGTCTCCGGTCAGAGGATGTGTGCCTATATCATGACAGCATATGATATAGGACTTTGGTTATCTCGATCTCGTTAAGTCAACTCTTTGACCTAACTCATCTGACACCTCCGAATCTCTATTCCTATGCAGAGGACCTGCATCAAGAGGTCGGTCAGATATCAACCTAAATGAGATAGGATTGCCATCTCCTACTCAGGTTGGAGATCATCTCTTAATAATCATTTGGCGGTGCTTGATGAGTCCTCAATCTAACTCATTAGATATTCATCTAAGCACCAGCCTCTATGATTCAATAATTGAATCAACAGCTGTATGATTATTAAGATGGCCATGGTACATAACCCTAATTGCACTAAGGGACCTATTATGCAAATTATGTACTCTTTATTTCAGATTAAGGAGTGAATTGCAATAACATTTATTGCATAATGGCTCGCCGTGGGCTCGCATGTCCAACAATCTCCCACTAGCCCAAAGAGCCATTAATGGGCTAATCATTTAAACCCACACTCATGTGACAATCATAGGCTATTTAGAAAATAGCTAGGTAAGCTGATTAGTCACTCTGTTCCCAAGAGACTACGCCAAGTCCTTTTACGGCAATTGCATATCTCCTAGTAACAGTGCTCGCATCCAATGCGAATGTTGCATCTTCATGCAACCGATACTCAATTTTGTTGGTTATAGTGTCCTTGACACTACATCTTATTAATTATCATAACCAGTATTCCCATAATCCTTATTAGAATACCTTCATTCCTGGAGATCTCTATCTCCTAAGGTATCTACAGTTAAGACCCTTATAGATCACTATCTACAAGGTCTTAAACCTTTGAAGATAAAACTTTGAGATCACTATCTCTAAGTTTCATCATCTTTGAAGATATTGTTATTACTGCAACTAAGTGTTTTATTTCCAGAGTAGGATTAGTAACAGTTTACTACTCCCACTGCATGGCAGACATCTGGCTCTTGTACACATCTAGCATATACCCAGCTTCTCATAACTGATGCACAAGTGCAAGCAGTTCTAGCATTCACTTCCTCATCTCTTTGAGGTACTATCCCTCTAGACAGGTCACTACCATATCTTAAGGGAAGGAAGCTTTTCTTGGAATTTTCCAGAAAATGGAATAAGTCCAAGATGTACTACTAATGCGATAGTCCCAAATACCCTCTTCTCTTTGCTTCTGAACGACTTCAGAATTAAGATCTAAGAGGTATCGTATCTCAAGGTATGAAACAACCAAACACTTATTATTATCCTTATATCATTCCAAATGATTAGAATAATATCTACATTTAGCATGATGAACACAATGGCACTCCCACTAAGCTTCACATGGTTCATCAAGATTTTATCTGAAATTACAACATTTATAATTTCATCAAATCTTATGTTCCAACTACAGGAAACTTATTGGAGTCCAAAGATGGAGTTCTTTAGCTAGCACACCTTGCTTTCCTCAACCATGAAGCCCTAGGGCTACTTCATATGAATATCCTCAGAGAGGTATTTATAGAGGAATGCAATCTTGACTCACACCATTAAGATGTCATAGACAAGTTGTGTAGCTATAGTTAGCAATATTCTGATGGGTTAAAGCAAGGTCACTGGAGAGCAAGTCTTATCGCAAGCGATGCCTTCTCTTTGATGTGTAGCTCATGGCTACGAACCGTGCTTTGAAGGTCTCTACCTTCTCATCAGGTTCCCTCTTTCTCTTGAAGATCCATTTACACCTTAATGGGTCTGACCCATATAGGTGGATCCTCGAGGGTCCATATACGACACTTGTATATGAAGTCTACATTAGACTTTATTGCTAACATCCATCTTTCCATGTCATGATCCTCAGGAGCTTCATCACATGAAATCCGATCATCGTCAGATTAAACTGACACATGGAATCCATCCTCAAACTTATTTGAAGAGGTATTAGTGTTTCATCTTTAATTGTCCTTTCAGTTTCCAATATCAGGAGCCTCATTATCTTTTCAAGATTAAATGAGTTCCTTCACTTCATTTTCATATTGATTCTCAAGAGAGTCATCCTATAAGAATCATATTCTCAAAGATTAGATCTTTTAAGAATCTCAAGGTCATAAAGTAGGTATCCAATACCATCCTTTATTTTCCTAATGAAGTAGCACTCTCTAGTGCCAGATTCCAGCTTAATCACATGGAACCTTATTAAGGATATATAATGTAGTCTCTACCACATATACATATACCTGGAAACTAATAGATAATTATGCTAGGATTAATCATTGATTAAATCATGTCACACATGATCAATTGTATCTTCCTACAACTCCATTGAGTTAAGGTTTATTAGGAGGATTGAGATAGAAATGATATTCATATCTCCTTAAGGTATTTCTTGAATTCATCTAATAGGTACATGCTACCTTGGTTAGATCAAATTCATTTTATCTTCCTTCAAACTTTGGTTCTAAACCAAAATTGTGAAATCTTTGAACATTTCAAAGTTTTCTAAGTGAAGAAAAGAAATCTCATTTCAAATAATCACTAATAGATATCACATATCCATAATGTTTATTCTGATATAGATGATTCACATACATTAATATGTATGAGATCTTGAATACCTTAATCTTACACCTTTCCCAAGGAAGGGTGTATTGGACATTTTACTTTGAATACAATATTCACAAGTATGTGAGATTTGAATCTTTAGACAATCTAAAGTTTCATGTCTTACCAGTCCATTGATTTCATCAACAGACATATGTCCAAAATTTGATGGCAGATCATTATCAAATGATCTTTATCCTCCTATTGATCTTTTTAATTCTCAGTATAAAATAAAACTTAATGAACCATTCATTAATTTTCTAATTTAATAGAGTCCACTAGATTTTAGATCACTATCTGAAATATCTCCATCATAACTGTTTATGATAGATTTATTACAGATTTAATGTTTATATCCAACAATTAGAAATAAACAATGAGTGTATTCCAATATCTAGGTCATAGAGACATTCTCTAAGACTAAGGGCTCCCACTGAAAAATGAAGTCTATTGATCTCATGGAAATTGTTGCAACACTTGCATCACTTTCAATATGGATGACCAATAAACCTTAAGATCAAATATCTAATACCTATGCAACCAATTGCAAGTGTCATTAGAAAATTGAGATACAATTATTAGACCTTATCTTATCAAATAAGTAAGTCAATATCAATGATTATATGTAGATTAATCTGATGCACTATCTGATTCCTTCTCTAAGGATTCTAGATAGATTTGATAGTCAGACTACCAACACATCAACTTATTGCAGTATTGGCATTCATCCAACTCTTTGAATGTCATATGGAAGTTACAGAAATACAGTCAACCTTTTGACTATATTTCTTACTTGGGTCCAACCCATGCTTCCACTGCGCTCCCTTTATCTATAAGCAACCATTACTCAAGACTAAGGATCTCTTATGTTAAAATCAAAAATTTCAATATAAGAGTATTTCAACATTTATACAAGCTTCATTTAAGTTCATATAATATGAATATTATGAAGCTTCATGAATGAATAGAGTATAGAGAGTAGAATGATGACACTCATCATCTACATCCATCTAAACTCTTTGAAGCATCGGTTCAGGTAGGTATTCAAACAATTTGAATACATTATCTCTAATAGAGCTACCATTCTACGTGATGTAGAGAACCATGTCATTCATGATTAAATGTCAAGAGCACATATATATGCCAGAATATCTTTATTGATTTTATAAGGACTAATTTGATAATTACAATCATCATCGACATGTCACTTCAAAAGTACATTCAATAAGATCAAGACTTATAGAGACATACAAACCCGAGGGTTTTAGTCCTATTGTCTTATTTAATTATCACTTCTCATTATTATGAGGAAACTTGCATATTGCAACCACATACATTATGTGTCCAATCGCAAGTACAATATCTAGATTATAGGGTCCAATCCACGATATTTTACTGGTTATTAATGAGTATAACATTGAGTGTGTTTAATGAAGGATTATCTGAAATAAGTAATTTGCATAAGGGTATATATTTATATATATACACATATTATACTTTGATTTAGGAGTTTTTATATCAAAGTTGTCTTGCCATGTCAACAATGAAAGTTCATTCCCTTAATCACTTTCAATGTAAGAGATATACTTACCATTATATCTCAGCAAGATCTGGGATCTCCTCTTTATCTTTGTTACATCCCAATAATATGAGAAACTGCAACTCCAATAAAGAGAAGCGGGAACACATTCCGCCTTGCAAGTCCAACTTGCATTTCCCAATTCGGTCTTTAACACCCGGGCCCACCACCCCTAAGGTGATATTGACCCGTCGTTAATTGAACCAACCGTCAACAGGAATAGAACTCGCTATGCGCAATCCAATATCGCCCCAATAATATGAGGATCCGATATTGGGGTCACTACGCATACGGCCTTACTCTTTCGAGAAGCAAAGAGTCCGATCCAGATGCGCTTGTATATAGGAGCTGTCACTACGTACAGGCGTCTCCTATATACAATCCCTGGCGACGGAAACCCTTCGCCTTGACGGGAGACCATGGATGTCACTTATGTGATCCTCCACCTCTTATTCAAATTTAATTAATTACTATGAATCACATTCATATAATTAATTCTTCCAAGGGAATTATTAACTCTAATCATATTAGAGTATTCTCAATTGGATATAATTAACTTAATCATATTAAATTAATTATCAATCCAATTTAATCAATCAAACTTAATTTTATGCTTGAATATACATATATGATATTATTCTCAAAGTACGTATTAATTCGAATTTTAATAATTAGAAAAATACATCATAATCCCTCGGACATTATCCCGGCCCTACCCGCTGTCATGGCCAGTACCGACGGGAGTGGGGCGGACCACATACGTTGCAACCCGCTGACCAGCGATCCCCGACTAGACACCATATCCACCTCGGGAAAGGATAATGCCAAATTGATTATTTTGTACTTGAGATGATCATCGGTTCTTCAACCGAAATTATACCATATAGTAATCAAAACAATTTTGATTTTAAGGAAATTTGCTAGGCAAATTCCCAAGTCCTATTCAAGCAATAAGTTTGATGATTGTAATTCCAATTAAGGTTTAAATCAAATCTAATCAACTAATTGGTTGGGGCCAAGTCAATTAGGCAAATAATCATGTTTCAATATTTCACAAATATTTTTCAAGATTATTTCACGAAATTAACAATTAATTTCACTAATTGACAATCACTTGGTTCTAGATTAGGAAAGCAATTTCAGCAGTGACCCCTACTTACTAAAATTGGCATATCTCAATCATATTAAATCCAAATTAAGCAAAGTCAATTTCTAAAGTTTGCTAATTTGATTTAGGACAGAACCTAAGTGATGTTTCACGCATTTCGAGGCAAGTCTAAACAGTAATTAACATTTTAATCACGTTCAGATTCACAGTTCCCGCAACAGTGCATACATGTTCATTAAAACTACCATATCTAGAGCATACGAAATCCGATTTACGTAAACTCAGATCCTATGGTTTCCTTATTTAATGGGGAACAAAATCCAAGTGCTATTTTCGTGTTTAAACAATTTAAACATGGCCGAAAAATTACACCAAACAGATCTGCGAAATCAAATGCGATAAAAAATTTCGCGACCTTAACGAACCCAAGTCGTCCTTGGTTAACGAATCACTATTCGAAACCGTCGACCTAAGGCTCTGATACCACTTGAAGGATATGGTTAGATCCTCAAGCGCATCACGGAAGCGTGAGCGTCGTATCGAATACGACGAAGAGCGACTAGTCGCACTAGTTGCTCGATGCAGCGGAATTTAAAAATTTTATACGACGAAACCACATGATCCAAGAACACTTCTCGGATCGTTTCGTCTAAACCACAAACAAGTAATTAGTATTACCTCTTGAAGCGTGGTTGTGATCAAGTCTCTAAACGAAGAGACCTCCTGTCTCAAGTCCGATCCGACGGAGGAGACGCTTGCGAGCGCGGGGATGAACCGTGTGCTTCTCGCAATCCATGTTGATGATCCAAGCGACGGATCTCCTGATCTTGACACACGAGATCCAACTTCTTCTTCACGAGCGAGGTGCACCGAAGAAGATGGAGATCCACGAGCAGAAGAACGGGCAGCATAACGATGATGCCGCGGCGATGGAGAACCTCTCCATGGCATCCATGGTGGACGGCCATGAGAGGGAGAGAGAGGGCTGACCTCTAGAGAGAAAGAGAGAGGGAGAGAGAGATGCTTCTCAAGCATTATGTGTAAAGAGAGAGCATGGGTATGCCTCTCTATTTATAGGGTTTTGGGATCCATGGATCTCAATCCATGTGACATGTAAAATCAATGGATGAGATTGATTTATGTCAATCCAATGGTCAAGATTGTTGTTGGTAAAAGCCAACAACTTGTGATTTAATTTTTTATTAAATATATTTGATAAATTAAATAAATATTAATACCAAATTAAATCAATCAAATAAGGAGAGAGAATACAAAGGAGAGATCTTTCCCCTTTAGAGGGCAATCTCATGGATTCCCATGAGATTGCACATCTCCTTGATTTTCTCTCTACTTATTTTCCAACAACTATTTGTTGGGATTTTTATTCACCAAAATAATTCTCAATTAAATTTGGGAATATTGCAATCTTAACATTTGAATATTGTGAATCATATTCACAACCCAAAACAACATGTAATTTACATTTTCAATTAATTAAACAATGTGTATCCAATACACATTAATAATTAATCTACTAATATAAATTATATTTAACTCTCTCTAATACATTATAAATCACATTTATAATATATTATGAATAATTGGATATTACTATCCACATTATTCTTATCCTTGATAATTAAATCATATTTAATCATCTTGGATCTCTTTATCTCATGTGTTCAAATAATATGAATCACATTCACATTATTCGCATCTTTGATAATCAAATCACATTTAATTATCTAAGATAATTCTCCTTATAATATGGATCAAATTCATATTATTCATGATAATTAAATCACATTTAATTATCCATTTTCTCAATGCTCGGATACATATATCAACAATAGAATTATCCATGAACCCTTTCAAGGATAATGCGCTTTCTCCGCGGATACTTGGAGATAATGACAGGGCGATTGTATTGTTCCACGTATAGTGACATGGATATTGAGATCACATCTCAAATCCAGATCTCGGGCCTCCCATAGATGCTTGATTAAATCAAGACCGCAAATCTAATCTTCTCATTGAATCTGAATCACATTCAGATCAATGTCCAACATTTGGACTAAGATCAGATCACTTCTCTACTGAGAGGAGTCACTAAAATCCAGACCCGTTTCATCACTCCCTAGGAATGGAAGCGTCATGGTTATACAACCGTTTATGATCACATCACCCTCAAGCATTCCCAATACCTGTACATCCTGCATACTGGAAGACTCAGATTTAAACCAGAAGTATTAGATCAACTTTACACTGTCTACTTCAGGGTTTTATCAGTAAGTTTCTCATTCGATCATTGGGAGTCGGTATTGATCATATACTTTCCAAAAGCATATATCATACCTAGGTCTTGATCATATACTTTCCAAAAGTATATATCAAACCAACAAATTCAGTCAAGCTTCCAAAGCGAGACGACCGTGCGCACGGAATTTGATTCTTCCCAATATCTCATGAGTGAGCTCATGTCTTCCGGTTCAGTAGTGAACCTGTATGATCCCTTTGAGAGATCGTATTACTCATATGCCCTTATATGCACACCAGCGCGCCGGTGTATAGACCTTGATTAGGCCATCAACCTATTGGTCTGCCAAATGTACATACTCAGACATATAGTAACTCATCTGTCTCCGGTCAGAGGATGTGTGCCTATATCATGACAGCATATGATATAGGACTTTGGTTATCTCGATCTCGTTAAGTCAACTCTTTGACCTAACTCATCTGACACCTCCGAATCTCTATTCCTATGCAGAGGACCTGCATCAAGAGGTCGGTCAGATATCAACCTAAATGAGATAGGATTGCCATCTCCTACTCAGGTTGGAGATCATCTCTTAATAATCATTTGGCGGTGCTTGATGAGTCCTCAATCTAACTCATTAGATATTCATCTAAGCACCAGCCTCTATGATTCAATAATTGAATCAACAGCTGTATGATTATTAAGATGGCCATGGTACATAACCCTAATTGCACTAAGGGACCTATTATGCAAATTATGTACTCTTTATTTCAGATTAAGGAGTGAATTGCAATAACATTTATTGCATAATGGCTCGCCGTGGGCTCGCATGTCCAACAGATCCCCTTCCCTAGAGCCCTTCAGATGGTGAAGGGGAAGAAAAATGAAAATCCCAAAAAGAGAGAGCAGGAAGAGTTCAGCCAGCAGATGATAGATCGGTTTCACATACGGTTGACTCTTCATGAGGCTTTTCTGCACATCCCTCTTCTTCAGCGTTCACTCAGAGACAGGACTACAGTCAGGAGGAAGAGGAGGGAACCACCACTCAGAGATTCATGTGCTGACGAGAGTCACTTGTTTCGCGATCCAGAACCGTCTGCCGACCAAGAGGACAGATTCAGGAGCCCCATATGTCAGATGCCATATCAGTGAGCAGAGGTTCGACCGTACTCTATTAGACAGCGGATCGTCGATCAACCTCCTTCCGATAGCCCTTCTCGACCGCTTAGAGTTGGGTACTCTTAGACAGAGCAAGACTGTCCTTCAGTTTGCTGATCGATCTGTCAAGAGACCGAAGGAGTTGTTGCAAGACGTTGTTGTCACGATTCAGGGCTTGCAATTCCCTATGGACTTCGTAGTGTTGGACATGGAGATCTCTGATTCAGTGACCGATACCCCCATCATTCTTGATCGCCCGTTCTTGGCCACAGCCAAGGCAGTGACCGACCATGATAGCGGGAAGGTATACTTTCGCGTCGAGGGCGAAAGTGTACAAATAGAGACGGTCGAGGACAACAGAGCCAGAGATAGAGCATGCTCAGAGACCACTTCAGACACAGAGCAGCTGACAGATGCAGGGCTATACATCCACCAGGACTGTGACTTTGTGATCACAGACGATGAGGCAGTTTGGGCAGACCCAGCAGCACATGCCATCCTCTCAATTTCAGATTCCGCTGATGCAGAGATGACAGCAGAGGAGAGCTTGGAGAGCACATTCCTGATTCATGATACTTTTGAGGCAGCAGAGCCGGTTCTCAACCGCGTGATTGATTCTTGTGATGATGGTGGTGCTGATGCCACCTTGGATGACACAGATCCCTCGGAGTCAGATTCTGATTGGGCAGATTGTGAGGATTACATACCAAATCTGATTTCACCTGAGCCTGCAGATAGGGAGGAGGTAGGTGCCGAGCAGAGCAGAGATAGTCCAGCAGGGCAGCCTTCTCCAGTTTTTGAGAGTGATAGAGAGTTTCAGTTCTCCCATGCAGATTCGGCAGCGTTCGCGCAGACTTTTTAGAGGCCAGATCCACCAGTACCCAGTTGTCCAGAGCTGAAGCCACTTCCTGCATCGCTGAAGTATAGATTCCTTGCGGGTGAGCATGATATGTACCCAGTCATTATCTCCGTTGATTTGACTGGAGAGCAAGAATCCCGTATGATGGGGGTTCTTGAAAAGAACCGCAAGGCGATAGGATGGAGCGTAGCAGATCTCCAGGGGATAAGTCCGGCCCTGTGCTCCCACCATATCTATCTCGAGGATGAGGCGAAGCCGGTGCGTGAGTTCCAGCGGCGGCTGAACCCGAATCTGAGAGAGGTTGTAATGAAGGAGATATCGAAATGGTGGAGCGCCGATTTTATCTACCCCATCTCCGACTCCAAGTGGGCCAGCCCTTTGCATGTGGTGACCAAGAAGACGGGCATCACTACAGTGGTCAGTGAGTCTGGAGAGGAGATTGCTACACGGGTACCCACTTCTTGGCGGGTCTGCGTTGATTACAGGAGACTCAACCAGGCCACCAAGAAGGATCATTTCCCCCTACCCTTTATCGATCAGATCATTGAGAGATTGGCGGGGAAGAGCCACTACTGTTTTCTGGATGGGTACTCGGGGTACAACCAGGTGGTCATCGCTCCCGAGGACCAGGACAAGACTACCTTTACCTGTCCCTTCGGCACATACGCCTTCTGACGCATGCCATTTGGGCTATGAAATGCCCCTGTGACCTTTCAGAGATGCATGCAGTCGATCTTTTCGGACATGGTAGGGGAGTGCTTGGAGGTCTTCATGGATGATTTCTTGGTTTACGGTGACGGATTCGACTCCTATCTTGACTGCCTAGACTGAGTACTTCAGCGATGTATAGAGGTTCACTTGGTGTTATCTTGGGAGAAGAGTCACTTCATGGTGACTCAAGGGACGGTGCTTGGCCATATCATCTCCAACAGGGGCATGGAGGTTGATCCGGCCAAGGTAGATGTCATTAGAAAACTCGCACCGCCGTCTAACTTGCGGTAGTTACGGTCATTCCTGGGGCACGTCGGTTTCTACTGACGATTCATTCATGATTTCAGTAGGATTGCCCGGTCGTTGACAGACCTGCTGACGAAAGACACCAAGTTCCTTGTCGATGACAAGTATCTTTCGTCGTTCGAGACTCTCAAGAGGTGTTGTAGAGGCTCCTGTTCTTCAGTCGCCTGATTGGTCTCTCCCATTCGAGATCATGACGGATGCCTCTGATTTTGCCGTGGGGGCTGTGCTAGGACAGAGGAGGGATGGAGTTCCATTTGCTATCCACTACGCTAGCCGCACATTGGATTCCGCGCAACGGAACTATATAGTCACAGAGAAGGAGATGCTAGCCGTAGTCTTCGCCCTAGATAAGTTCAGATCGCACATTATTGGATCTAGAGTGACCCTGTTTACATATCACACCGCCATCAGGTACCTCATGGCAAAGAAGGATGCCAAGGCCAGACTGACTAGATGGATCCTTCTACTCCAGGAGTTCGACATTGAGATCAAGGATAAGCGTGGAGTCAAGAATGTGGTGGCGGATCATTTCTCCCGATTAGAGCATCTTGAGGATTCTGAGCAGATTGACCCTATTTGTGAGACCTTCCCAGATGAGGCGATCCTTGCTATCGTCTCTCTCCCGTGGTATGCCGATATTGTGAACTTTCTTGTTGCTAAGAAAGTTCCACAAGATTGGCCCAGGCAGAGGCTTGAGACCTTCCTTGCAATGGCCAAGTCCTACCACTGGGAGGATCCCATCCTTTACCACGAAGGAGGGGAGAGCGTCTGGCGTAGGTGCATTCCTCAGGAGGAGCACCATAGCGTCCTCACTTACTGCCACAAGCTTGAGGCAGGAGGACATCACTCTGGGAGGAGAACGACACAGAAAGTGCTCCAATCCGGCTTGTGGTGGCCTACCCTCTTCAAGGACTCTGATGAGTTCGTGAAGAGGTGTACTGACTGTCAGAGGATGGGCACTTGTGGACAACGTGATATGATGCCGATGCAACCCATTCACTTCTGTGAGGTTTTTGACACATGGGGCATCGATTTCATGGGTCCATTCCCTAAGAGTCAGGGATTTGAGTACATTCTATTGGCCGTTGATTATGTGAGTCGTTGGGTTGAGGCCATCCCTGCCCGAACCGCTGATGCCAGGACAGTTTGCAGATTTTTGAGGAAGCACATCATCACGCGGTTCGGGGTACCTCGAGTGTTGATTTCTGATGGGGGGTCTCATTTTATCAACGACCAGGTAAAGGCCCTTGCTAGCGAGTTCGGCATAGACCATCGAGTTGCCACTCCATACCATCCACAGACGAATGGTCTAGTCGAGGTGTCGAATAGGGAGATCAAGACTATTTTGCAGAAAGTCATCCGCCCTGACCGAAAGGATTGGTCACAGCTTTTGGACTCAGTCTTGTGGGCATATAGGACGTCTTTCAAGACACCCTTGGGCACATCTCCCTTTCGCCTCATTTATAGCAAGCCGTGCCATTTACCTGTTGAGCTGAGACATAGGTCACTTTGGGCAGTCACAGATATTCTTATTGATCCAGCTAGTGTAGGAGACCAGAGGAGGGCACAGTTAGCAACCTTGGAGGAGCTTAGAGATACCGCCTTCTCAAACAGCCTGCAGTACAAGGAGAGAGTGAAGGAGTGGCATGATTTTCATATCAGCCACAAGCATTTTGAGCCTGGACAGAGAGTATGGCTATTTGATGCTAGGATTCGTCTATTCCCAGGGAAGCTACAGAGCAAATGGAAGGGACCTTATCTTGTGAGAAAGGTACACGACAACAGAAGCATTGACATATCTGAGTTGTCTTCTGAGGGTACCTTTCGAGTGAACGGCCAGCGGCTCAAGCCATTTCTAGATCATGAGCCGTGGGTCGTTGATGTTGCCCCTATTCATTTTGCGTGAGATGTGGTCTTTTGACTCACATCTATTACAACTCACGCCTGATTATCACTGTTCTTCAGACCTGTATAGATCCAGATGTCCATATCGTTACATTCTTTAGTCCCACATCCCTTTCTTCATCTTTTGATTATGCTATACTTAGGGTGTACTTTACCCTAAGTATAGGGGGGATGTAGGACCTTTGGGTATTTCTTTTGATTCATTTTACCCATGTTTTTGCTGCCTATACTTAGGGATATTTTACCCTAAGTATAGGGGGGGTAGACCATGTATATTCTCCATTCAGTTTTGTCTTTGTCTACAACCTGCTCTACTCAGGATTATTTGATCCTAAGTATAGGGGGAAAAGCCGAGATCCTCTTGACATTCTATTCATTCATTCATCTTTGTATATAGCCTTCCTTTTCACTTCCCTATACATAGCACGAGTTATGTCTTCTTCATCGCTCTTGACTCTGAGGACATCGTTCGAGCTAAGTATATGGGGTGTGTATATTTCATATATACTTTAGCCATAACTCGTACTTTGTGTGAGTGTGTTAATAAATAAAAATGGCTAAAAACCTAAAAATTCATAAAAATTAAAAATTTTTCCTTGCAAATAATCATTCTTTTATTTGCACATACATAGCTATTGTACAAATTATTTTTGTAAAAATGTTTTCAAAAACTTTTTGTGTAAAGTTTGTGTAAATATTTTCATATCAAAATTATGTATATAGTACAAAATTTTTCCAAAATATTTTGAAAATCAAAAGTTTGCAAAAATCTTGTGTAAATTTGTGTAAATATTTTGCAAAACTTGCATTCACGCATACATCCATGATTTCAAAACATTTTTCAAAAATTTTGCATGTTTGTAAAAATTGTGTAAATAGCATTTTTGTATATATGTATATAGTTTTTCGGGATTATAGTTGACATTTAAACTAGCCTGGAATTAAATTGAGAAATGGAGCTTGATTAAGATCTTAATCCACCTAATTCTAAGAGGAACCTTATAGGGCTTAGGGTTAAGGCTTTTCAGGTCCATGATGACTTAATTCTTTGAGTCCACTAGGCTATGATCACATGTCATCTCAATGAGCCTAAGTAGAACACTTAACAACACACACATGACTCATATGGACAATGGCTTTACTTGGACCAGCACTTTGCACCAAGCTCTCTACGGATGAGGTGGTGAGGAGGCAGTCTTCCTTGACTTGGGGTAGCATATGAGGGTAGTACTCCAAGGCGGAACCTCTCTTCTTCTTTTAGTGAAGGAAGTGCATCTCAACTTGGTCTGGTTGCCGTGAGGTCTAACGACGGGAGTTGTGGGTTGAAATAATGCTTCAAAAGAGGGATAGTCTACTGGCTCAAGAGGAAAAACTCCTTGTATATATGTTGCACATGTATATGTTGTATAGATGCACTTGAAAAAAAATGCAAAAAGAAAATAACTCCAAAAAAATGATGGGTCTGATAGAAAATGATAATCCCACTGGAGTATGTATATAGTGCAAATAAGCAAAGCGTGATATTCATGTCCCACCTTATGTAGCTTGCAGCAGGGAGACTTGGCTACACTGGTTGAGCTCCCAAGGATACATGGCTACACTGGCCATGGTCCATTCTCTTCGTCCCCCTCTTCTTGAGCCGGTTGAACTTGAACTTAGAAGGGAATACCCCGCTCCTCGAGGAAAGAGTGGCCAGATTGGGGTCATAGAGTTACCTTGTTGGGGGGGTTGTCAAGTTGCCATTTTTGAGGTGGAGAGCTTATACTTCACATTCACAGTACAAGGAAAGATTCATGGTCTTCAGGGTTTGTGTTTGTAGACTTGTTCTGATCTGGATTGTTGAGGAGTCTTGATTATAGAATAGTGGAACTTAGAGGCTGTTGACTTTTAAACTTAAGTCCAAATAAGGTTCCGACACACTAATAATCCAAAGATCTGATCGAGCTCCATATCTCAATTTAATGAAGGCAAGTTTAATAATCAACCTTGACCCATGTACATTCTCCTCCTTTTCTTTTTCTTTCTCTTTTTCACTTCTTGTTCAAATAAGTGTTAGCTAAGAGACTAGCAAAGTTAAGTATAGGGGAGTGATGAATACCCATTCATCACTCTTTATTCTTATATTTTAGTTACAAAAACCTTTGCAAATACATGTAGATATATGTAAATACAAATAATTACCAAAGTGCATGCATTGTGTAAAAACTAATAATTAGCATGTTTTTGTGCAAAAATAAAAGAATAAAGAATCAAAAGAAAAAGAGGGAGATATTTAGAATAAATATTGAGCAACCTAATCCCAAGGGAGGGCTCAGCATGGGCCTGACCGCATAAAAGCCCAAGTAGAGAGATATAAGGAAGCTCATATGTACATATACCTGTAAATATAATAAAAATATTTTCCTCTAAAAATAAAATAAAATGGGCTTGTATATATTTGTAAATATTTGTAAATACAAAATCAAAATAAAAATAGAAAAATTAAAAAGAAAACAAAAATAACCTTCCTTGTACCTATTCACCGTGCACATGAGACCACACATATATTTATTTTACCTTGTAAATAAATAAATTAAAATCCCTAAAAATTTGTATATATTTTATATTTCATGTTGTAAATAAATAAAATAAAAAAACCATAAAAACAAAAATTAAATAAAAAGAACAAAAATAAAAACCAAAAAGAACATTGTACTTATACCGTATATATAAATGTACATATCTATTTATTCTACCCTTGTAAATAAATAATAAAAATAAAATAAAAATACCTTCTTATTCCTAATTTTATGCTATAAATAAATAAAATATAAAATTAGGATAAAAATGTACAAAAATAATTAATTAAAAATCAAAAATTAAGAAAACCTCTATATTGTATATATACCTATATATAGCACTATATAGTAAATACCTAATTTATATTTCAAAAAAATAATTAAAAATCATAAAAATAGTTTAAAATAAAATAAACATTTTTCATGTTTCGAGTTTTTAACAATTCTATCATTCCTATTTTAAATCGAATTTTCAAATCTTTATGACATGGCCGTCTCTGATTGGTCCACGGGGGACGTTGACCCCCCGGTCAACTCCCCCCTGGACCACTGAGCCTCGGATCTGAGTTTTTGACCCGATATCTCGACCTTTTCCCAACTCGATCCGACCACTAAAATCGCTAACTCCGGGTCCTAATCACTCCCTGATCCACCTAGATCCTCGCCCAGTCGTTAGCCTTGGATCCGTGCTCCGAGCTTCACGCCCGACTCCCATCTAGTCGGACCCCTAGAGGTATTTAGCTTGAGCTCCGCCTCCATTTTCACGCATCTTTGGATCAGTTCTCTCCACCCTAGGACCTCCATAGCCACCGCCTGAGTGACAGCTTGCGTTCGGCCGTGTTGCAGCGAGGAGGGAGCAGCTGGACCATTGATCCGGCGACATAGCGCCGCCGTGCGCCGCCCAGACGTGGTGCTCGAGCCTCGGGCACCGACGACCCTCGAGGCTAGGACCTAGAGCTTCCCCAGCTCTTCCCCAGTCGATCTCATCCATCAGGTACCCCTAGTTCGTCATGTCCTTAGCTAATTTTCATTTACGCGCAAATCGACCCATCGCTGATGAACCCCGATTCCGACCACCCTAGCCCACCGTTCGATCATCGGAGTCGACCAACACCTTCGCCTTTCCCCCGCGCACCTTCTCCACCCCTTCGTTCAACCCAGTTCGCCACAGAACTGGGATTGGGGCTCCACCGCCATCGCTTCACCGGAGCCCCCTCATCTCGACGCACTGACCACCTACACCACCGCTAATCGGGTCGAGGCACTTTGCCCTCGACCCAGGAGCCCGTTGCTTTGCTTTGCAGGTCAATCCAAGCCCATCTGAGGGCTCGGACAGTCAGGAGCAGCAGCTCAACCTCTGCCGGTGCCGCCTGAGCTCTCCGGAGCTCCATTGCACCATCGGAGGGTCTCTTCAGACGCGGGAGGCCCAGGCGTTCCTTCTCCGATCACTAGCAGCCCACGAGGAGGGTCACCGTGCGTACACTGGGCCGGCGAAGTTCGTCGGCCGCTTGTTCTTCGTGCATCCTCCAGAGCCGTCCGATCTCCCTCCAGCTCCAGATCAGATCGCAGATGTCCATTCAAGGAGCCGCGCCAGCCGTTCGATCATCAAAGGGTGAATCTCGACCGTCAGTTCAGCGAGGTTTAGCCACAGCGCACAGGAGACGTCTGATCATCCACGTGGCTAAACCTCCTCCGTCCGATCCGAGCTAGGTCCCTTCGTATACCCACGTCGCATCACAGCTGCCCGATCTTCCACGTGGGAGGTTCCCAACCGTTCGATCGCGCCGAGGGTCCCCTTTGTTGTGCGCCGCGCCTCCTCGACCGTCAGATCCAGCACGTGGTGCGCATCCAGCCCTCGACATATAATAAGGGGTAATTTCCCTTAGGCCCCTCCCTTTCTGTTTTTACAAATTAGTCCTGTAAATATTTTAGCCCGTTCATTTTATTTTGGTGTATTTGCATAGTGGACCCTGCTTTTTACATTATTTGCTTTTTTACCCCCGTACATGATGGACACGTGCATCGACACGTGAGTTTTTGGTAAAATTGCAAGATTTGCCTTGTGCTTTTCATGTGTTATTGATTGCATGTTTTAAAATAGGAATAACAAAAAGGTCCTCCCAAGCCTGAGTCACGCGTATCGTGCGTGGGCCTTGGGACTTTTTACAATTTAGCCCCTATACTTTCCAGCCGTGTTACTTAAGGGGCTCCAGAACTTATTTTAGTTGCAGATAGGTCCCTATGCATTGCGCCTTGATTTTTTATTTTAATAAAATAGCAAAACCACTCCAAATTTGATGAAAATTGGATACATGGCTCCTGCCATGGTGTAAAATTTTCTCAATTTTTTGGAGACATTTTTCACTCTTTTTACTATTTTTAAAAATTCAAAAACAAGAATTTTTCTTACTGTCCAGTTTTTAAAATCACAAAAAAATAATAAACAACTTTAAAAATTACAAAAAAATTAGATATTGTTTGTTTTGTGTTGTTTGATTTTCTGACCAATTTTGGTCATTTTTGAACATATAAAAATTATAAAAATTAAAAAACATTGAAAACCTTACAAAAATTCTAATAAATAATTGAAAAATCAAAAATTAATAAGACCAGTGCCTAAATTTTCCTTGTATTTCACACTTTATAGGAACAAATCAAAAATTATAAAACCAGTGCCTAAATTTTCTTTGTATTTCACACTTTATAGGAAAATTAGCTTCAGACCTTGATAGGACATTATCCATTTTATTTTGGCCCTCCAAGTCTGACTGGATAGCAGCACTCTTTTCTTTTCTTGTTTGATTTTTTATAAAATTCCATAAAAATCAAAAAAACCCCAAAAATTAATCAAAAACATATAAAAAATAAAAAACATAAAAACGTTTTTGTTTGAATTTTTGGGTGATTTTTGAGTAGTTAAATAAATAGTCCAAGTTGCTTGTTTATTTGTTTTCTTATTTTCTTTATTATTCAAAAATCTAAAAAAATTATAAAAATATTAAAAATCCACCAAAAAGCCCTTTTATTTTATTTGTTTTTATTTCTAGACTACTTCGTAGGCCGCGAGGCCATTACGTGCTCCCTGAGTCCGACCCTGGTCGCTAAACCAGGCTAATCTAATAGCTAGGGCCACTATTGAGCTTCTTTGATTTTTATCTTATTTTGGTGGTTTGCTCTCTTATTTTCTTGTTGATCGATTGATCCTCGAGCGACTGAGGTCGCAACGACCTTAGTTACTACTTTACCTTAGTTGCTCGGATTTTTCGGTCATCAGAATGGCGCCGTTGCCGGGGAGCACGGCTTAGAAGTCTATTTTGAGTTTCTTTTTATTTCGTTTTCTTTTTCACGGTTTTCCGCGGCTCTTTCTGAGTCCGTGGCTTTTATTTATCTTTCATTTTTGTTTTATTTTAGTTTCTTTTATTTTTATTTTTGCTTGCTTTTGCTTGTTTATTTTATTTCTGTTTTTGCATGTATATCCCTATTTACTTTTCCTGCCTTTATTTGATTATTTTATCTGATTGGTAACACTCTCTTGTTTTCTTGCGAGGTCCCGAGGACCGAGACGGCGACGCTAGAGATGTCAGCACAACCACGGGATTCGGAGGCGGCTCCTTTCTGCACAGAGCCGCAGGAGAGCATGAGAGAGTGGCTGAGTGGGAGAGGACTAGTTTAGGGTAGATTAGACTTTATTTCAGTTGAATTGTTGTAATAACACAGGGACAACATGACTTAGACTCTCTCGGGTCTGTTTCGCCGAGCACCGGTGTGTTTGGGGGACCCTTAGTTTTCTTCGCGGCTTTTTACGCGGTTTTTGTTTTCCACTGCCTTTTACGGTTTCTCGCGATTTTCTCGAGCCCCTAGACTTAGGAATTTCTGTTTGACTATGACGTAGCTAGTAGGATCCAAACGCATAATTCATCTGCTTGTGCCTATAGTTCGATAATTGGACCTACAAATAAAAGATTAATAAAAATAGCTGACTTGCTTCCTTCGAGCCTACGTGTCGCAGCCTGCCCTGCCAAGCGCTGCTCCTGAACCCGATTTGTCAGGAGGAGGAGGGATAGACCGAGACCGGACCCTTTAGATCGAAGGCTGGTGACCAGCTAGACGGTTCTTTTGAGTAGAAATTACCTGTTTAGGGACTCGGTTTTTCGCTTGCACCATTTAGGTAGTTTTATTTCTGTCTTTCAATTCTGCGCGGATCATATTGCATGTAGACTGTTGGAGTCAGGTATGCATCTCTTACTCTGCATGCATCATTGATTTCATCGCGCATCGGCTTTTTCTTCTTCTCCCCCTATTTTTGACTTAATAACCAGGGGAACCGAAAAATTCGTTAGGCGTTTTTGTTTTTATTGAAAAATACCTAAAAAGAAAAACAATAAAATTGGGACTGCTCACACTATCGACCCTAAAAGACACCTCACTTAAAAACTTGTCTTAGGGAGAGCAACCCCCTCATTGTCTGGTTTGATTGTGCGAGAGAGTGACCCCGAACACTAGGTAGAGCCCTCCGATATTCTTCTCGACTGATTACCGGCTATTTCTGTACGGGACAGTCGGCTGAGAACATATCGGATATCCCAACAGGTCACGTAATCGCTCTGATATCCTGACTGATCACCAAAATAAAAGTGACAAGATAAATTGACCGAGCCTTTACGGTCTTCAGCTCGTGTTGCGTTGGTGAATTGGGGGTTTGCTTGTGATCGTATTTGTTTCCAAATCTCATCTGCCTTACTCGCCACATCAAGATGATGGGCAGACGATCTCTTAGGTAGCCTCTGGTTGCACCGCTTTCAGGCACGTCTACCCGTTCATCTAGGTTGGTTCGCGAGAGCCGAGACCCGCTCTCCGAACCCGAGTATGATTCCACCCTGTTCCCCCTCGATCCCCCTTCTTCTTCTGAGACCGAGATACCAGTGCCAGAGGAGAGACAGACAGATGATTTATCGGTACCTGAGTTGAGATGTTTTGATTTTGCAGAGACTATGGCCGACAGTTCTGATGATCACACCAGAGGTCCGCAGCATGAGCATTTCGTTCTGGACCAGGGTGCGATCAACTCCACCCTGATCGCCTCCCTCGAGACAGTGCAGTAACAGTTGAGGGATCAGGGAGCATTCATGTTAGATATGAGGTGTGAGATGGAGCATATGAGAGCAGAGTGAGATCAGCGTAGAGACGGGCCGAGGATACCCGATGAGGCCGCGGCAGCAGCCGCGGTA
Source organism: Ottelia alismoides (assembly GCA_037367405.1). NCBI lineage: Eukaryota > Viridiplantae > Streptophyta > Magnoliopsida > Alismatales > Hydrocharitaceae > Ottelia > Ottelia alismoides. The sequence continues at coordinate 275,318 of JAZKJV010006535.1, read as the reverse complement.
GCAGCCGCAGCAGATCCACCGAGACCGATACGGGAGCTACACAACCCGGATCGACACTGATGCACCATTGGGTTGTTCTACCAGCCATCGTGGGGGACTTCAAGTTCCTCCCAAACACTTTGCAGCTCCTCCCCCGTTTCCATGGGCTCGCCACAGAGGAGCCCCATCTCCACCTGCAGGAGTTTCTGATGATCTGCAGCACCGTCCACGACCGTCAGGTGGACCAGGATACCATAGGGATGATTGCCTTCCCCTTCTCCCTAGCAGACAGAGCAGCCACCTGGCTGAAGCATTTGGGGAAGTTCGTCTAAACCTGGGAGCAGCTCCGCACCGAGTACTTGCATAAGTACTATCCACTCGGGTGGACGAATGCCGCTAGAGCCCTTATCAGCAACTTCTCCATGCTCCCCAACGAGCAGTTTCATGAGGCATGGGAGAGGTTCAGAGAGCTGACTGATAGATGCTCGTACCACGACATTTCCAAGCCGAACCTTGTTCAGAGCTTTTTCAACGGGCTGACACCAGAGCTTCAGGGCTTGGTGAACGCTTCTTGTGGCGGGTCTTACTTCGTCAAGGATCACGATCAGGTCTGGGCCATCTACGAGGAGATGGCCGAGAACTATATGGTGATGTCCCAGACCCGATTGTACACTCAGGGCAGACCCCAGCAGCCACAGACCGTGCAGTACTAGAGGATAGCATGGGTCGACGCCGGTCCTTCCAGTTCGTCCGCGGTAGCAGCAGCACAAGCCGAGTCATCAGCTGCGGACATGGGGATTATCAGCGAGAAGCTGGATCGGATGGAGATCATAGAGAAGAAGCAGTGCCAGGGCATCACGCAGATGGAGCAGATGGCACAGACTCTGAGTGACCTGAAGATACAGCTCATGTGTCTCCAGGAGGCACAGACGGCTTCACAGCCTCATCTTCAGGCACGAGGCGATCCGAGTAGCAGCAGCAGCTCGTCCCAGCGCTCCAGCTCCCACCAGCAGCCTAGACAGGTCCATCTTGTACAGGCGGAGCCGTACCAGCAGCCGCAGCCCACCTACCAGTCACCGCCATCTCCAGACATGCAGATGGTGGTATACCAGCCGGATCAGCCTCTGGCAGTGCTCCCGCCACCCCAGTACGATGCAGAGCCGTTGATGGATGTCAACGAGATTTGGTATGACCGCCCCCAGCCCGGTATCCGACGAGACCATCCTGGATTCCGTTGGGGGACTGGAGGTACCCAGCCCCAGCAGCAGCCGTCAGGACAGGGTGGCCAGTACGGCCATCAGAGAGGTCACCAGCAGCAACCGCCCCCAGTGTACCCACAGCCACAACAGCAGCAGTCACAGTATGGTCCTCGTCCCTATCGGCAGAGACAACCTTAGAGGCGTGATCAGCCTCACCAGCAGCAACATCAGCCACATTCTTACCCCTCTCAGCCACAGCACCAGTTCCAGCAGCCTCACTACCAGAGAGGCTACCCGTCGGGTTCCCACGAGAGCCCCGCCTTGGATGATATAGCCCACCTTCTCACAGATCAGCAGGCTACTTTTCGACAGGAGATGGATGAGTTCCGCCAGGAGATGCGGGACATCGTGAGAGGGAAGGCTGCCATCCCTGCCCAGATTGAGCCGAATCCCAACAACCTGAAGAGGAAATCTGAGCAGGTAGCTTGTACTGAGTATGTCACTCCGAGTGATACTTTTGGTGATATGTCTGCATATCTTTTTGATATTGATTTTGTCACACTTAGGAGCGGTAGGATGCTAGCAGGTGGCGACTCGTCTGAGCGACACCCTGAGGATACATCCAGAGCGCCAAGCGAGGAGGAGAGCGGTACTGAGGCCGTTAGAGATGATGACGGTGGTACTGATGCCACCATGGATGCTGATCCCACCGGCGGTACTGAGACCGCCGTTTCACCAGCTGGAGGAGGTGGTACTGAGGCCACCTGTGTTGCCGAGCCAGAGCGCGGTACTGAGATCGCCCGTCTCCTAGTCGATGGTGGTGCTGATGCCACCAAGTCTTCTGAGATTCATGTTGTTTTTCCTGTTACTGATGTATCTCGGAACACTTCTGTGAATAAAGGAAAGGGTTTATCTTCTTCTGGTCCCACTGTGGTGCATGATATATGTGTGGATCCGGTCGTCGAACCGTCTAGACCCTTTCCTAGTCCTTGATCTGAGAAGGACCATGTGATCCCCTTCCCTAGAGCCCTTCAGATGGGGAAGGGGAAGAAAAATGAAAATCCCAAAAAGAGAGAGCAGGAAGAGTTCATCCAGCAGATGATAGATCGGTTTCACATACATCTGACTCTTCATGAGGCTTTGCAACACATCCCTCTTCTTCAGCGTTCACTCAGAGACACGACTACAGTCAGGAGGAAGAGGAGGAACCACCACTCAGAGATTCATGTGCTGACGAGAGCCACTTGTTTCGCGATCCAAAACCGTCTGCCGGCCTAGAGGCCAGATTTAGGAGCCCCATATGTCAGATGCCATATCAGTGAGCAGAGGTTCGACCGTACTCTATTAGACAGCGGATCATCGATCAACCTCCTTCCAGCAGCCCTTCTCGACCGCTTCGAGTTGGGCACTCTTAGACAGAGCAGGACAGTCCTTCAGTTTGTTGATCGATCTGTCAAGAGACCGAAGGGGTTGTTGCGAGACGTTGTTGTCACGATTCAGGGCCTGCAATTCCCTGTGGACTTCATAGTGTTGGACATGGAGATCCCTGATTCAGTGACCGATACCCCCATCATTGTCGATCGCCTGTTCTTGGCCACAGCTAAGGCAGTGACCGACCATGATAGCGGGAAGGTATACTTTCGCGTCGAGGGCGAAAGTGTACAAATAGAGATGGTCGAGGACAGCAGAGCCAGAGACAGAGCATGCTCAGAGACCACTTCAGACACAGAGCAGCTGACAGATGCAGGGCTAGACATCCACCAGGACTGTGACTTTGTGATCACAGACGATGAGGCAGTTTGGGCAGACCCAGCAGCACATGCCATCCTCTCACTTTCAGATTCTGCTGATGCAGAGACGACAACAGAGGAGAGCTTGGAGAGCACATTCCTGATTCAGGATACTTTTGAGGCAGCAGAGCCGGTTCTCGACCGTGCGACTGATTCTTGTGATGATGGTGGTGCTAATGCCACCTTGGATGACACAGATCCCTCGGAGTCAGATTCTGATTGGGCAGATTGTGAGGATTACATACCAGATCTGATTTCACCTGAGCCTGCAGATAGGGAGGAGGTAGATGCCGAGCAGAGTAGAGATAGTCCAGCACGGCAGCCTTCTCCAGTTTTTGAGAGTGATAGAGAGTTTCAGTTCTCCCATGCAGATTTGGCAGCATTCACGCAGACTTTTCAGAGGCCAGATCCACCAGCACCCAGTCGTCCAGAGCTGAAGCCACTTCCTGCATCGCTGAAGTATAGATTCCATGCGGGTGAGCATGAGATGTACCCAGTCATTATCTCCGCTGATTTGACTAGAGAGCAAGAATCCCGTCTGATGGGGGTTCTTGAAAAGAACCACAAGGCGATAGGATGGAGCGTAGCAGATCTCCAGGGGATAAGTCCGGCCATGTTCTCCCACCATATCTATCTCGAGGATGAGGCGAAGCCGTCGCGTGAGTTCCAGCGGCGGCTGAACCCGAATCTGAGAGAGGTTATCGTGAAGGAGATATCGAAATGGTGGAGCGCCGATTTTATCTACCCCATCTCCGACTCCAAGTGGGTCAGCCCTTTGCATGTGGTGCCCAAGAAGACGGGCATCACTACAGTGGTCAGTGAGTCTGGAGAGGAGATTGCTACACGGGTACCCACTTCTTGGCAGGTCTGCGTTGATTACAGGAGACTCAACCAGGCCACCAAGAAGGATCATTTCCCCCTGCCCTTTATAGATCAGATCATTGAGAGACTGACGGGGAAGAGCCACTACTGTTTTCTGGATGGGTAATCGGGCTACAACCAGGTGGCCATCGCTCCCGAGGACCAGTACAAGACTACCTTTACCTGTCCCTTCGGCACATACGCCTTCCGACGCATGCCATTTGGGCTATGCAATGCCCCTGCGATCTTTCAGAGATGCATGTTGTCGATCTTTTCAGACATGGTAGGGGAGTGCTTGGAGGTCTTCATAGATGATTTCTTGGTTTACGGTGACGGATTCGACTCCTGTCTTGACTTCCTAGACCGAGTACTTCAGCGATGTATAGAGGTTCACTTGGTGTTATCTTGGGAGAAGAGTCACTTCATGGTGACTCAAGGGACGGTGCTTGGCCATATCATCTCCAAGAGGGGCATGGAGGTTGATCCGGCCAAGGTCGCCGTCCAACTTGCAGCAGTTACGGTCATTCCTGGGGCACGTCGATTTTTACTGACGATTCATTCATGATTTCAGTAGGATTGTCCGGTCGTTGACTGACCTGCTGACGAAAGACACCGAGTTCCTTGTCGATGACAAGTGTCTTTTGTCGTTCGAGACTCTCAAGAGATGTGTTGTAGAGTCTCATGTTCTTCAGCCGCCTGATTGGTCTCTCCCATTCGAGATCATGACGGATGCCTCCGATTTTGCCTTGGGGGCCGTGCTGGGACAGAGGAGGGATGGAGTTCCATTTGCTATCCACTACGCTAGCCGCACATTGGATTCCGCGTAGCGGAACTATATAGTCACAGAGAAGGAGATGCTAGCCGTAGTCTTTGCCCTAGATAAGTTCATATCGTACATTATTGGATCTAGAGTGACCCTGTTTACAGATCACACTGCCATCAGGTACCTCATGGAAAAGAAGGATGCCAAGGTCAGACTGACTAGATGGATCCTTCTACTCCAGGAGTTCGACATTGAGATCAAGGATAAGCCTGGAGTCAAGAATGTGGTGGCGTATCATCTCTCCCGATTAGAGCATCTTAAGGATTCTGAGCAGATTGACCCTATTTGTGAGACCTTCCTAGATGAGGCGATCCTTGCTATCGTCTCTCTCCCGTGGTATGTCGATATTGTGAACTTTCTTGTTGCTAAGAAAGTTCCACAAGATTGGTCCAGGCAGAGGCTTGAGATCTTCCTTGCGAAAGCCAAGTCCTACCACTGGGAGGATCCCATCCTTTACCACGAAGGAGGGGATAGCGTCTAGCGTAGGTGCATTCCTTAGGAGGAGCACCATAGCGTCCTCACTTACTGCCACAAGCTTGAGGCAGGAGGACATCACTCTGGGAGGAGAACGGCACAGAAAGTGCTCCAATCCGGCTTGTGGTGGCCTACCCTCTTCAAGGACTCTGATGAGTTCGTGAAGAGGTGTACTGACTGTCAGAGGATGGGCACTTGTGGACAACGTGATATAATGCCGATGCAGCCCATTCACTTCTGTGAGGTTTTTGACGCATGGGGCATCGATTTCATGGGTCCATTCCCTAAGAGTCAGGGATTTGAGTACATTCTATTGGCCATTGATTATGTGAGTCGTTGGGTTGAGGCCATCCCCGCCCGAACCGCTGATGCCAGGATAGTTTGCAGATTTTTGAGGAAGCACATCATCACGCGGTTCGGGGTACCTCGAGTGTTGATTTCTTATGGGGGGTCTCATTTTATCAACGACCAGGTAAAGGCCCTTGCTAGCGAGTTCGGCATAGACCATCGAGTTGCCACTCCATACCATCCACAGACGAATGGTCTAGCCAAGGTGTCGAATAGGGAGATCAAGACTATTTTGCAGAAAGTTGTCCGCCCTGACCGAAAGGATTGGTCACAGCTTTTGGACTCGGTCTTGTGGGCATATAGGACGCCTTTCAAGACACCCTTGGGCACATCTCCCTTTCGCCTCGTTTATGGCAAGCCGTACCATTTACCTGTTGAGCTGAGACACAGGTCACTTTGGGCAGTCACGGATATTCTTATGGATCCAGCTAGTGTAGGAGACCAGAGGAGGGCAGAGTTAGCAGCCTTGGAGGAGCTTAGAGATACCTCCTTCTCAAACAGCCTGCAGTACAAGGAGAGAGTGAAGGAGTGGCATGATTCTCATATCAGCCACAAGCATTTTGAGCCTGGATAGAGAGTATGGTTGTTTGATGCTAGGCTTCGTCTATTCCCAGGGAAGCTACAGAGCAAATAGTAGGGACCTTATCTTGTGAGAAAGGTACACGACAACGGAAGCATTGACATATCTGAGTTGTCTTCTGAGGGTACCTTTCGAGTGAACGACCAGCGGCTCAAGCCATTTCTAGATCATGAGCCACGGGTCGTTGATGTTTCCCCTATTCATTTTGCGTGAGATGTGGTCTCTTGACTCACATCTATTACAACTCACGCCTGATTATCACTGTTCTTCCGACCTGTATAGATCCAGATATCCATATCGTTACATTCTTTAGTCCCACATCCCTTTCTTCATCTTTTGATTATGTTATACTTAGGGTGTACTTTACCCTAAATATAGGGGGGATGTAGGACCTTTGGGTATTTCTTTTGATTCATTTTACCCCTGTTTTTGCTGCCTATACTTAGGGATATTTTACCCTAAGTATAGGGGGGTAGACCCTGTATATTCTCCATTCGGTTTTCCCTTTGCGTACAACCTGCTCTACTTAGGATTATTTGATCCTAAGTATAGGGGGAAAAGTCGAGATCCTCTTGACATTCTATTCATTCATTCGTCTTTGTATATAGCCTTCCTTTTTACTTCCCTATACATAGCACAAGTTATGTCTTCTTCATCGCTTTTGACTCTGAGGACATTGTTCGAGATAAGTATAGGGGGGGTGTATATATTTCATATATACTTTAGCCATAACTCGTACTTTGTGTGAATGTGTTAATAAATAAAAATGGCTAAAAACCTAAAAATTCATAAAAATTAAAATTTTTTCCCTGCAAATAATCATTCTTTTATTTGCACATACATAGCTATTGTACAAATTATTTTTGTAAAAATGTTTTCAAAAACTTTTTGTGTAAAGTTTGTGAAAATATTTTCATATCAAAATTATGTATATAGTACAAAATTTTTCCAAAATGTTTTGAAAATCAAAAGTTTGCAAAAATCTTGTGTAAATTTGTGTAAATATTTTGCAAAACTTGCATTCACGCATACATCCATGATTTCAAAACATTTTTCAAAAATTTTGCATGTTTGTAAAAATTGTGTAAATAGCATTTTTGTATATATGTATATAGTTTTTCGGGATTATAGTTGACATTTAAACTAGTCTGGAATTAAATTAAGAAATGGAGCTTGATTAAGATCTTAATCCACCTAATTCTAAGAGGAACCTTATAGGGCTTAGGGTTAAGGCTTTTCAGGTCCATGATAACTTAATTCTTTGAGTCCACTAGGCTATGATCACATGTCATCTCAATGAGCCTAAGTAGAACACTTAACAACACACACATGACTCATATGGACAATGGCTTTACTTGGACCAGCACTTTGCACCGAGCTCTCTACGGATGAGGTGGTGAGGAGGCAGTCTTACTTGACTTGGGGTAGCATAGGCGGAACCTCTCTTCTTCTTTTAGCGAAGAAAGTGCGTCTCAACTTGGTCTGGTTGCCATGAGGTCTAACGACGGGAGTTGTGGGTTGCAATAATGCTTCAAAAAAGGGATAGTCTACTGGCTCAAGAGGAAAAACTCCTTGTATATATGATGCACATGTATATGTTGTATAGATGCACTTGAAAAAAAATGCAAAAAGAAAATAACTCCAAAAAAGTGGTGGGTCTGATAGAAAATGATAATCCCACCGGAGTATGTATATAGTGCAAATAAGCAAAGCTTGAGATTCATGTCCCACCTTATGTAGCTTGCAGCAGGGAGACTTGGCTACACTGGTTTAGCTCCCAAGGATACATGGCTACACTGGCCGTGGTCCATTCTCTTCTTCCCCCTCTTCTTGAGCCGGTTGAACTTGAACTTAGAAGGGAATACCCCGCTCCTCGAGGAAAGAGTGGCCAGATTGGGGTCATAGAGTTACCTTGTTGGGGGGGGGGGGGTTGTCAAGTTGCCATTTTTGAGGTGGAGAGCTTATACTTCACATTCACAGTACAAGGAAAGATTCATGGTCTTCAGGGTTTGTGTTTGTAGACTTGTTCTGATCTGGATTGTTGAGGAGTCTTGATTATAGAATAGTGGAATTTAGAGGCTGTTGAGTTCTAAACTTAAGTCCAAATAAGGTTCCGAGACACTAATAATCCAAAGATCTGATCGAGCTCCATATCTCAATTTAATGAAGGCAAGTTTAATAATCAACCTTGATCCATGTACATTCTCCTCCTTTTCTTTTTCTTTCTCTTTTTCACTTCTTTTTCAAATAAGTGTTTGCTAAGGGACTAGCAAAGTTAAGTATAGGGGGGTGATGAATACCCATTCATCACTCTTTATTCTTATATTTTAGCTACAAAAACCTTTGCAAATACATGTAGATATATATAAATACCAATAATTACCAAAGTGCATGCATTGTGTAAAAACTAATAACTAGCATGTTTTTGTGCAAAAATAAAAGAATAAAGAATCAAAAGAAAAAAGAGGGAGATATTTAGAATAAATATTGATCAACCTAATCCCAAGGGAGGGCTCAGCATGGGCCTGACCGCATAAAAGCCCAAGTAGAGAGAGATAAGGAAGCTCATATGTACGTATACCTGTAAATATAATAAAAATAGTTTCTTCTAAAAATAAATAAAAATGGACTTGTATATATTTGTAAATATTTGTAAATACAAAATCAAAATAAAAATAGAAAAATTAAAAAGAAAACAAAAATAACCTTCCTTGTACCTATTCACCATGCACATGAGACCGCACATATATTTATTTTACCTTGTAAATAAATAAATTAAAATCCCTAAAAATGTGTATATATTCTATATTTCAGGTTGTAAATAAATAAAATAAAAAAACCATAAAAACAAAAATTAAATAAAAAGAACAAAAATAAAAACCAAAAAGAACATTGTATATATACCATGTATATAAATGTACATATCTATTTATTCTACCCTTGTAAATAAATAATAAAAATAAAATAAAAATACCTTCTTATTCCTAATTTTATGCTATAAATAAATAAAATATAAAATTAGGATAAAAATATACAAAAATAATTAATTAAAAATCAAAAATTAAAAAATCTTTATATTGTATATATACATTTATAGAACTATATTGTAAATACCTAATTTATATTTCAAAAAAATAATTAAAAATCACAAAAAATAGTTTAAAATAAAATAAACATTTTTCATGTTTTGAGTTTTTAATAATTCGGCCATTTCCTATTTTAAATCGAATTTTCAAATCTTTATGACATGGCCGTCTTTGATTGGTCCACGGGGGACGTTGACCTCCCGGTCAACTCCCCCCCTGGACCACTGAGCCCCGGATCCGAGTTTTCGACCCAATATCTCGACCTTTTCCCAACTCAATCTGACCACTAAAATCGCTAACTCTGGGTCCTAATCACTCCCTGATCCACCTAGATCCTCGCCCGGCCGTTAGCCTTGGGATCCGTGCTCCGAGCTTCATGCCCGACTCCCATCTAGCCGAACCCCTAGAGGTATTTAGCCTGAGCTCCGCCTCCATTTTCACGCATATTTGGATCAGTTCTCTCCACCCTAGGACCTCCATAGCCACCGCCTAAGTGACAGCTTGCGTTCGGCCGTGTTGCAGCGAGGAGGGAGCAGCTGGACCATTGATCCGACGACGTAGCACCGCCGTGCGCCGTCCAGACGTGGTGCTCGAGCCTCAGGCACCGACGGCCCTCGAGGCTCGGACCTGGAGCTTCCCCAGCTCTTCCCCAGTCGATCTCATCCATAAGGTACCCCTAGTTCGTCCTGTCCTTAGCTAATTTTCATTTACGCCCAAATCGACCCATCGCCGACGAACCCTGATTCCAACCACCCTAGCCCACCGTTCGATCATCGGAGTCGACCAACACCTTCGCCTTTCCCCCGCGCACCTTCTCCACCCCTTCGTTCAACCCAGTTCGCCACGGAACTGGGATTGGGACTCCACCGTCGTCGCTTCGTCGGAGCCCCCTCATCTCGATGCACTGACCACCTACATCACCACTAACCGGGTCGAGGCACTTTGCCCTCGACCCAGGAGCGTGTTGCTTTGCTTTGCAGGTCAATCCAAGCCCATCTGAGGGCTCGGACAGTCAGGAGCAGCAGCTCCACCTCTGCCGGTGTTGCCTGAGCTCTCCGGAGCTCCATTGCACCATCGGAGGGTCTCTTCAGACGCGGGAGGCCCAGGCGTTCCTTCTCCGATCACTAGCAGCCCGCGAGGAGGGTCACCGTGCATGCACCGGGCCGGCGAAGTTCGTCGGCCGCTTGTTCTTCGTGCATCCTCCATAGCCGTCCGATCTCCCTCCAGCTCCAGATCAGATCGCAGACGTCCATTCGAGGAGCCGCGCCAGCCGTTCGATCATCAGAGGGTGAATCTCGACCGTCAGTTCAGCGAGGTTTAGCCACAGTGCACAGTAGACGTCCGATCATCCACGTGGCTAAACCTCCTCCGTCCGATCCAAGCTAGGTCCCTTCGTATACCCACGTCGCATCACAGCCGCCCGATCTTCCACGTGGGAGGTTCCCAGCCGTTCGATCGCGCCGAGGGTCTCCTTTGTTGTGCACCACGCCTCCTCGACCGTCAGATCCATCACGTGGCGCGCATCCAGCCCTCGACATATAATAATGGGTAATTTCCCTTAGGCCCCTCCCTTTTTGTTTTTACAAATTAGTCCTGTAAATATTTTAGCCCGTTCATTTTATTTTGGTGTATTTGCATAGTGGACCATGTTGTTTACATTATTTGCATTTTTACCCCTGTACATGATGGACACGTGCATTGACACGTGAGTTTTTGGTAAAATTGCAAGATTTGCCCTGTGCTTTTCATGTGTTATTGATTGCATGTTTTAAAATAGGAATGACAAAAAGGTCCTCCCAGGTCTGAGTCACGCGTATCGTGCGTGGGCCTTGGGACTTTTTACATTTTTACTCCTATACTTTCCAGCCGTGTTACTGAAGGGGCTCCAGAACTTATTTTAATTGCAGATAGGTCCCTATGCATTGCGCCTTGATTTTTGATTTTAATAAAATAGCAAAACCACTCCAAATTTGATGAAAATTGGATACATGGCTCATGCCATGATGTAAAATTTTCTCAAATTTTTGGAGACTCTTTTCACTCTTTTTACTATTTTAAAAAATTAAAAAACAAACATTTTTCTTACCGCCCATTTTTAAAAATCACAAAAAAAATATTAAAACAACTTTAAAAATTACAAAAAAATTAGATATTGTTTGTTTTGTGTTGTTTGACTTTCTGACTAATTTTGGTCATTTTTGGACATATAAAAACTATAAAAATTAAAAAAAATTGAAAACCTTACAAAAATTCTAATAAATAATTGAAAAATCAAAAATTAATAAAACCAGTGCCTAAAATTTCCTTGTATTTCACACTTTACAGGAAAATTACTTCAGACCTTGATAGGACCATTATCCATTTTATTTTAGCCCTCCAAGTCTGACTGGATAACATCACTCTTTTCTTTTCTTGTTTGATTTTTATAAAATTCCATAAAAATCAGAAAAACCCCAAAAATTAATCAAAAACATAGAAAAATATAAAAAAACATAAAAACATTTCTGTTTGAATTTTTGGGTGATTTTTGAGTAGTTAAATAAATAGTCCAAGTTGCTTGTTTATTTGTTTTCTTATTTTCTTTATTATTCAAAAATCCAAAAAATTATAAAAATATTAAAAATCCACCAAAAAACCCTTTTATTTTATTTGTTTTTATTTCTTGACTACTTCGTAGGCCGCGAGGCCATTACGTGCTCCCTGAGTCCGACCCTGGTCGATATACCAGGCTAATCTAATAGCCAAGGCCACTATTGAGCTTCTTTGATTTTTATCTTATTTTGGTGGTCTGCTCTCTTATTTTCTTGTTGATCGATTGATCCTCGAGCGACTGAGGTCGCAACGACCTTAGTTACTACTTTACCTTAGTTGCTCGGATTTTTCGGTCATCAGGCCGGTCTCTACAATGGCAAAAGACCCAAGCTCAGGTGCCGAAATGTAATCTGTCTGTTGCTCTATCTGATCGGGAACCTCGGAACTGTCAGAAGAAACGTGATCGAGGGGGACAGGATGGAAGCGAACTCGGGTTCGGAGAGCGGGTCTCGGCTCTCACGAACCGACCTAGATGAACGGGCCGGAGTGCTCGTAAGCGGTGCATCCAGAGGTGCCTAAGGGACCTCCGACCCATCATCGTGATCTGGCGAGTCGGGCGGATGGGATCTGGAAAGCAAACAGGATGAAACAGACAAACCCCAAATTCACCAACGCGATGTGAGCTGATGACCGTAAGAGTTCGGTCTTTTATCTTGTCTTTTTTATTTTGGTGATAATACAGTCTAACAGAGCGATTAAGCGAGCTGTTGGGAATCCAACGCCCCTAGGAGATTGTCCCAATCACGAACTAGATCTTTCCCATCCAATACAAGCCGCGGATCGTTTACCGGCTACCCGATCGGCTCGCTCTGTTAAGGATATCGCGGCCCGCTTTACCGGAAACCGGAGCGATCCTCACTAGAGAACGACTAGCCCAGAAGCAGTAGTCCGAAGAAGGGTCGGATATGGCTCTACCTAGTGTGTGGGTCACTCTCTCGCCCAATCAAACCATACAAGGTGGGGGTTGCTGTCCCAATGCAATTTTTTGGTGAAGTGATTTTTAGGTCCAATTTGCTTTAGCATTCCCAAATTTTATGGTTTTCTTTTTTAAGTATTTTTCAAGCAAACAAATGCCCTAACGAATTTTTCAGGTTCTCCTGATTATTTAAGTCCAGAAAATGGGGGGAGAAGACGAAAAAGCCGATGCGCGAAGAAATCAATGATGCATGCCGAGTAAGAAATGTGTACCTGACTCCAGTACTCTACATGCAGGGTGATCCACGTATAAAAATAAAGACAGAAAGTAAACTACCTATATGATGCACAAGACGGCCTTAGACGAAGTAATTTCTACATGGGGAGAACAATAGCTAACGGGTCAACGGGAGGGGTCAGGGTCCGGTCTCTGATGCCGATCGGTGTCCGCCACAACGGATCCTGCCAGCGCTATATATAGCCTCTAGCGGCACGTGACCCCTTGAGTGACCAGGTTAGCTTTTTCTTTATTAATTAATTAATCAGGTCCAATTAGATGGTCTATAGGAACATGCAATCTACTTAGGCTGGGATCCTAATTAATTACAGTATAAACAAGGAAAATCCTACAGCTAAGGCTAAATCCGCGTAAATCAGACAAGCAGTAATAAAAGGCAAAAAATCAAAATCGGCGAAAACGCGGTGAGGTCCCTCGAGCACACCGGTGCTCGGCGAAGCAGACCCCGTAATCACAGGTCTGAACGTTTCTGAGTCTCTGTCCCTGTATTATTACAACAATATGGTCTGAAACTAAAACAAACTATCCTAAACCTCTCCTCTCTCTCTCTCCTGCTCAACTCCTCGCTCTCTCCTGCGGCTCCGTATAGAAGGGAGCCACCTCCGTCTTCCGCGGTTACTTTGGCTTTCCGAAGAAAGCTGCCTCGGTCCTCGGGCCCTTGCAAGAAATCAAACAAAAGTATCAGACTAGATTATTATAAAAATATGCAAAGGAAAATAAAATAAAATAAAATGGCAACTATATGCAAAAATAAAAAGAAAGACAAATAAAATAAAATAAAACAAACGAAAACAAAAATATAAGAAAAGCAAAAGAAAACAAAAGAAGACAAAAGCTGCGAAAAGCCGCAAATGAAAGAAAAGCCACGGGAAAAGTCGCGAAACTGAAAACTGAACAAAAATGAAAATAAAAGACTCCTAAGTCGTGCTCCCCGGCAACGACGCCATTCTGATGACCGAGAAAATTACCAAGACCCAGATGAATGTATAAAAAAAAGGGTCGTTGCGACCCAACTCTCGGAGATCGGTCAATCAGGAAGATAAGACCACCAAATGAAATAAAACAATCAAAAATCTGAATAGCGGTCTTGCTATTTATTTAACTTGGTATAGTGACCAGGGACAAACTCAAGGAGCACGGGTTGGCCTCGAAGGCCTACGAAGTAGTCAGAAATAAAATAAAGAAAAGAAAATGATTTTTGGTGGATTTTATAAATTTTTAATTTTTTTATGATTTTTATTTATGAAGGAAAGATAAAAAGAAGGTAAAAAGCACTCAAACAACAATTTATTAAACACTCCAAAATAACTCAAAAAATTCAAATAAAAATATTTTTGTATTTTATAGATTTTTAAGTGTTTTTGGTAATTTTTTCGTAATTTTTTAATTTTTAATTGATTTTATAAAAATCAAAAAAGACAAAAATAATGAACTAATGTGCAGCCAGATTTGAAAGGCTAATTAAAAATATCTAGTTAGCCTCTAAAAATCTGAAGGTAATTTTTATGAAAAATGGAAATAAAAACTAAGCTACATAAACCAAAATTGCATTTTTTTTATTTTTTTTAGGATTTTTAATAATTTTTATAAGATTTTTAGGGTTTTTCATTTTGTAGATGTTTTATAAATCCGAATTCAATAAAAATGGGACTGGAGCAAAAGGACATTAAAAGAAACATTACCTAATTTTTTGTAATTTTTGGAGGGGTTTTTATATTTTTAATTGATTTTATAAACCAAACAGTAGCAAAAATGCGTGTTTTTGAATTTTTAAAATATTAAAACTATACAAAAATGTCCTAAAAATTTAGTGAAATTTTTACACAGTGGTAGGAGCCATGTATCCAAATTTCACAAGATTTGGAATTAATTTGATATTTTATTTAACCAATCAACAAGCTGCAGCACACCAGGACTTAAACGCAAGGAAACAAACTTTCAGGGCTAAATAGAAACATGCACAGACACTATTGGGGCATCAATGTAAAATGCACATCAATTTCCACACATGCTCAAATATCTCACGCATAGGGGCATATATGCAATATCTGAAACATAAACTTCATTCCATAACATTCATAAAATCAGGCCCTAAATATGCAAAAAGCCCAAGTTCTCACGTGTCGAAGCACGTGCATCCACACAGTAAGGACAAGAATGCAAATAGCATAAACTACAGGTCCTATTATGCAAATGTTCCAAGTGTGTTACTTTATTTATGAGACTAAATAGAAACTAAAATAAACAGCAGGGTGTATGGCGCAAATTACCCAACTGAATTGCGTGCGGGGCGCGTGAGGGTGATGTGTCGGGGGGGTGAGTGGCTGGCGTGTGTATGACTCTTATGGCGCCTCCTGGAAGATCCAACGGTGCTAATGAGGCGCCGAACGTGGGGTACACGTGGCCGTCAGATCATGGATCTAACGTCCTGACAAGAGCAGGGTACGGACGGCTCGGATGATAACTGGAGGCGAGGCGCGATCTGACGGTAGAGAGATAGGCTGGATGAACTCCTCCTGGGCGAGCTTCTCCAACGAGCTGGGAGTGACCTGAGCGTCCGATGGAAGATCGGAGAGGAGGGTTCTCCTCGCGATGACGATCCGCGTCGGGTGGTGGCGTCCGATGGAGCTCCCAATGGTCCGATCCTCCGGCGGTGGAGGAGGGAGCTGGGCGACTTCGACGAAGGATGGGAGACGCGACTAAGGGGGGTATCCTGTGCTTATTCACCTGCAAGGGAAAGCTCGTGCTCGGAGGAAGACTCCAGCATGGGTTATTTGTGAAATAACAAAGGGAAGCGGCGTGGATAGGCGAAGGGGGGTTCCGGCGGAGGCGGATGAAGGAACCAGACCCGATCTTGGCTCGGATACCCAAGATCGAGGTGATCAGCTCGTGGAAGGAAGGTGACGATGAGCCGAGGGATCTATCGATACAGATGAGATGAAGTGGCGGGGCTCCGACCACTGGGGCGGAGCTAGCGGAGCGAAAATGGAAGAATCGATGCTATACGATGATTGGGAAGCTAAGGGTGATACCTGATGACCGGATGCGTCTAGGCTAGAGCTGCTGGGTCTCCTACAGTCTTCGCCTTGATGGAGCGACGCCTCTAGAGGCTCGGGCTATGCTGGCAACGGAGCTCGACGACAAGGGTCGCCGGACCTGGGGTACACACCTCCAATCGCTCTCTACAACACCCTTCGCGCTCGCTGTCACTCGAGGAAGAAGATGGAGGTCACGGGGATCGAAGATGGTGGCCGAAGGTACGTGAAATGGAGGAAGGAGGCAAAGCTTTATTATGCAGGGGTCCAAGAAAGAAGGAGATCGGGCGTGCAATCCAAAGCTCGGATCCCTAAGATGATTCCCAGGCGTGAATCTCGGATGTGAGAGCTGCAAATGGAGCCCGGGGTTTAGGTACATGGTTGGCGGATCAAGTCTGCATAAATGGGAGAATTCGGGTCAGGACATGGATCAGCAAGGGGTGTGGTCCTGGGGGGAGAGTTGACCGGGGGTCAACATCCCCCGTGGACCAATCATAGCGCGCCACTGGAAAAAGATTTGAAAAATCAAAATAAAATAGGAAACAACTTTATTTAAAATATTTACAAAATTAAAAAGGTTTATTTATTTTCAAAGTATTTTTTAGTGATTTTTATTTTTTTTTTGAAAAATAAATTATGTATTTACGATATATTACATTATATACAAGTATATATACCTATGTATTTTTTATTTTTATTTTTGTTATGTTATTTATGTACAATTATTCTAATTTTATATTTTATTTATTTACATCATAAAATTTGGAATATAAAATACTTTTTATTTGATTTTTATTAAATATTTACAAGGGTGAAATAAATAGGTCTTTTATATATATACATGGTATATGTACACTGAGGAGAGAAAAATTATTTATTTTTATTTTTCTTTTATTTTCCCATTTTTTTTATTTTTTTAAATATATACAAAATATGGGGAACACATAAGTATTTTTATTTTTAGAAAATAAAATTTTTACACTAAGAGGGGGTTTGTACAAGGCTGAGCCACCCTATCTCTCTCTACTTATTTTATTTTTGCAGTCAGGCCCATATTGAGCCCTCCCTTAGGTTCAGATCACTCAATATTTATTTTAAATATTTCCCTCTTTTCCTTTATTTCTTTGTTCTTTTATTTTTGCACAAAAACATACTAATTATGAGTATTTACACAATGCATGCTTTTTGATAATTTATTTTATACTTACAAACATATACAAGGTGTTTTGCAAAGGTTTTTAGCTAAAATAAAAGAATAAAGAGTGATGAATGAGGATTCATCACTGATCGTTAACCCGAAAGGTAAGAGGAAGATGACAACTCGGATATATCAATACTGTCATTATCATGTACCTTTCTGACCACATAAGGACCTTTCCATTTACTCTGTAATTTCCCTGGAAAAATTTCAGCCTACAATCAAACAACCATACACGCTGATCGGGCTCAAACTGTTTATGGCTGATATGAGAATCGTGCCATATCTTCACTTTTTCCTTGTATTGTAAGCTGCTCGAAAAGGTTGTATCTCTCAGTTCCTCCAGGGCTGCCAACTCTGCTTTCCTCTATTCTCCTATACTCTCGGGATCCAACAATAACTCTATAACTGCCCATAGTGACTTGTGCTTGATTTCCACTAGTAAATGGCACGAATTGCCATAGACGAGATGAAATGGAGATGTCCCTAATGGTGTCTTGAAGGAAGTCCGATAGGCCCACAAGACCGAGTCCAAAAGCTGTGGCCAATCCTTTCGGTCTGGGCGGATTACCTTCTGTAAAATAGGCTTGATCTCCTTGTTCGATCCTTCAGCAAGACCATTGGTTTGAGGATGATATGGAGTGTCAACACGATGGTCAATGCTGAACTCATCTGCAAGGGCCCTTACCTTGTCGTTGATAAAGTGAGACCTCCCGTCTGAAATCAGAACTCTAGGCTCCCCGAACCGTGAAATGATATTTTTCCTCAAAAATAGACACAAGGTCTTAGCATCTGCGGTTCGGGCGGGGATGGCCTCGACCCAACGACTCACTAATCCACAGCAAGCAGAATGTACTTAAACCCCTGACTCTTAGGAAATGAGCCCATGAAATCAATGCCCCATGCGTCAAAAACCTCACAAAAGTGAATGGACTGCATGGGCATCATATCTCTCTGTCCGCAAGTACCCATCTTATGACAGTCAGTACACCTCTTCACGAATTCATCGGAATCCTTGAAGAGAGTAGGCCACCAAAAGTCGGATTGGAGCACCTTCTGTGTTGTCCGTCTCCCAGAATGATGTCCTCCTGCCTCAAGCTTGTGACAGTAGGTGAGGACGCTATGCTGCTCTTCTTGAGGAATACACCTCCTCCAGATACTATCCCCTCCTTCATGATAAAGGACGGGGTCCTCTCAATTGTACGACTTGGCCTTCGCAAGGAAGGTCTCAAGTCGCTGCCTGGGCCAACCTTGTGGAACCGTCTTGGCGACAAGATAGTTCACAATGTCGGCGTACCATGGGAGCGAGGCAATAGCAAGGATCGCCTCATCTGGAAATGTCTCTATGATAGGTGCACTGGGTTCAGATTCCTCAAGGTTCTCTAATCGGGAGAGGTGATCCGCCACCACATTCTTAACTCCATGTTTATCCTTAATCTCAATATCAAACTCCTGGAGCAGAAGGATCCATCTGGTGAGTCGAGCTTTGGCATCCTTCTTGGCCATGAGATGGTGATGTGATATGTAAAGATAGTCACTCTAGATCCCAGAATATATGATCTGTACTTATCCAAAGCAAAGACTACAGCTAGCATCTCCTTCTCAGTCATAGTGTAATTCCGCCGAGCGACATCCAAAGTCCGGCTAGCGTAGTGAATGGCATACGACAATCCATCCCTTCTCTATCCAAGCACATCCCCTATGGCAAAATCAAAAGCATCCGTCATGATCTCAAATGGGAGAGATCAATCGGGTGGCTGAAGGATAGGAGCCTTAACAACTAGATTCTTGAGAGTCTCGAAGGACGCAAGACACATATCATCTACAATGAACTCGATGTCCTTTGTCAGCAAATCAATGAGCGGTCGAGCAATGCGACTAAAGTCCTGACTGAACCATCGATAGAAACCAACATGCCCCAAAAAAGACCGCAACTGACACAGATTGGACAATGGATTGAGTTTTCTGATGATATCCACCTTGTCCGGATCAACCTCCATGCGCATGTTGGAGATGATATGACCAAGGACCGTCTCTTGAGTCACCATGAAGTGACTCTTCTCCCAAAACAAGACAAGATTGACCTCAATGCAGCGCTGAAGCACACGGTCTAAGCATCAAACCCATCGTCATAGACCGAGAAGTCATCCATGAAGATCTCTAAACAATCGCCCACCATGTCCGAGAAAATGGACAGCATGCACCTTTAGAATGTCGTCGGGGCGTTACTGGTAACACGATAAATTCATGCGAGGGTCACAATGAATATATATATATATAAAAAAGGTGTCGCTGAAGCGACCGCTCGCAGAATACCATGTTGATCAACCATTAACCCACAATAAAAGAATGAATAGATTGAGTCCCAAAAATGTGAATTAATATTTATTACTCTACCACAAGATGTACAGTGACTAAGTATGTAGAGGCCGAACCACAGAGAGCAATACAAAAGTGCAATAGCCTAAAATGTGCATGTACCACAGAGTCATCCATGTGTGAAGCCTATTTTTGTGGGTTTTTATTTTTCATTATATATATATTTATAATATGATATGTAATATATATATAAATATATGTTATAGAATATAAATATATAAATAAATATATATATATATATCCCTAGAGGGTAAGTATATAGCATGGAATACATACATTATATATATATAAAGTTTTATTTTATTTTATTTTAATTTTAGACTTTTATATATTAATAGTTATATATATAGATAGATATACATTTTTTCCTTTTTTTTAATAGGGGAATATATATATAAAGGGGAGCGAGGAGCGATACAATATTTATAAAAATATATAAAAACACTCAAAAATATAGAAATAAAATCTTTTTGGTATTTTCATAATTTTTTTACTGTTTTTGTGATTTTTGGGCATTTTCAATAGATTTTTGGTATTTTTAAATAGCAAAATAAGGGCAAACAAGGATTAAGCTACTGGTTGCGGATAAAATGGAAATTAAAAATACATAACAGCCACAAGATTTTTCCAAACTATTTTTAAAAGAAAAAGGATAAAATATAGATCCTACAGGAGTTGAGTTTGCAATTTTTAGAGTTTTCTAGAATTTTATAATTTTTAGAAGTTTTTGAGTATTTTTGAATTTTTAAGGTTTTTCTTTTGAGATTTTTAATGATTTTTGAACTAACACTTAATTAGGATAAAATAGACCCTAGGTAATTTTTTTTGGATTTTTCGAGGTGTTTTGCTATTTTTTCGTATTTTATAAGCTAGATAGTAAATAAAATGCATGTTTTTGATTTTAATAAATGCAAAAATGCAACAAAATTAAAACTAAAAATATGGCGTGCAAGGGGAAGCTAACAGGAGATTATATCCATTTTTGCAAAATTTTTCGAATTAATATCAGGCATGAAATAAATGGACAAAGCATACAAAAATACATGGCCTGGCAGGGGCATTTTTGCAATTAAAATATTTCTCATGGGCATCCATGCAAAAATTACTACAGAAATAAACATTTACTTTTATTTTCGGGGCCATTTTACAATTAATAAAACCCGCCAGGGTTAAAGTGCAAAAATCACGCGCCTCACGTGGGACTGCACGTGAGGCGCGGAGGGACCAATATGCAAATATAAAAACTCCAGGGGGCGTACTGCAAATAATACAATTTATTTACAACGTGGTATTTTATTTTTGGCATTAAATTATAAATACAAAAAGGCGGGGGGTTATGTCTGAAATTTACCCCCAAAGGCGCGCGATCCAACGGCAATGGGCGTGCCACTTATCCACGTGTCGAGCCCTCGAAGCCCGATACCCCTTCGACGATCTTCGGCCGAGATTGCTTCTGACGTCTGATCGAACGGCCGAGTCAGCTGCTGCATGGACGGCCCTGATTAGATCTGGGGTCGTCTCCTTCATCTGACGGTGACTGCTCGTCATGAAGAACATGGAAGAACAGATGTCTTCCCTGACTTCGATCTTTGATTCCTCCGCCTCCAGACGCTCCAGGTTGATGGCGATGGGTTCCATACGTACGGCGAGGTGGTGCGCACCGTCCGAGGTACTCCAGAAGGACCAGGACCCCCTAGATCGGTTCAACGAGCTCGGAGAAGAAAGGGGGGTCCTGGAACCTCACGGGGGATTGAATCGAGCCCCAGGGGGCTCCGTTCAGCTTCTAACCTGCACCAAAAACTTGAGGGGCTCGAGGGGGTCCTCCTCGACCAGGGGTTAAGGCTAAAGAGATAAGGAACAACTGGGGGCGGCGAGGTCCGGCGAAGCGGAGGAGTTGGACCTCGATTCGCAGAGCTGGAGAAGCTCTGGATGATCTGATGCGTGGGCTAAGCGTGGAACGTGTAGGGAAATGAGATGAGGTGAAGCGAGGGGTCGAATCATGTGTCGATCAGGGTAGAGAGGTTCGCCGGAGCTGAACTCCGGCGAACTTCGATCTGGGTCTAATCGAGCACCCTAGGTCCTATTGATTACTCTAAAGACTGGATTAAAAATTAGAAACTAAAACTAAGCTAAAAACGAGATAAAAACAGCTCTTATACCTGGTGGTCGACCAGGGAGTAGGACCTCCGACGAGCGGCGACCGTGGGCACTTCCTTCGACTCCTCCGACTGACTGAGACTGCTAGGAGCACCCCGCTATCACGAGGATCCTCCAAGGGCTTGAATTGATGGTGGAAAGCGACCGAAGGGAGACCAAAATGGGGAAGGAGGTCGAAGGATTTATTTATAGACATGGGTATGTACCCTTATTGACCGGGGAACCATGAAGAATCGGTAGGTCAGATGGTCGATCTGGGTTGGTGGCGGTGATGTACAATGATCGGAGATCATTTTGTCAGAAGACATCGATGGGCAACGATGGACGAGTCGAGCGGGAAAAAAGGAGGAAAACGGAGGACTTGATGGTTCTGACGGGAGTCAGAGGCGCAGGGGGGAGTTGACCAGAGGTCAACAGTCCCTGGCCTCTGATTGGTCCACATCAGACCGATCTTGACCCAATTATTAGACATAATAAATGATTTAATTAGAATTTATTTATAAAATAAAAAATGTTTATTAATTAATGTAGTATTTATTTATGATTTTTATTTAATTTTTTGAAGTGTTTTATTATAGTTTTATTTTAATAAAGTGTATATGTGTGTATTTACATGTATTTTGTATCTTTTAATTTTTTTATTTGTTTA
This sequence comes from Ottelia alismoides, assembly GCA_037367405.1. Taxonomy (NCBI): domain Eukaryota; kingdom Viridiplantae; phylum Streptophyta; class Magnoliopsida; order Alismatales; family Hydrocharitaceae; genus Ottelia; species Ottelia alismoides. The sequence goes on along the minus strand of JAZKJV010006535.1, from coordinate 252,955 downwards.
TTTTATTTTATTATTTTATTGGCTTATTTTATAAATTTATAATTTATTTTTGTGAGTATAAAGGTATTTTTTATTTAATTTTTATGAGTTTATTTTCATTTTTAAATAAATAGGGGTAGGTATAAGTAGGTATACTTGTAGGTCTTTTACCTATGTATTATATATACTTTATTTATTTAATTTATTTTCTTGGTTCTTATTTTAGATTTGTATTTTTGATATATTATGTATAATATGTAAATCATTATAAAAATATGAGAAAAGAAAATAATCAAAGAATGTTTTCCCTTTGTGTTTTTGTACATATTGGATCATAGGTATCTTGCCTATTATCTTGCATTTAATTATTTTATTTTAGAAGTCCTTTTTAGTTTCATTCTAATTGTAATATGTACATGTATTATATGTATTATTTACAAAATTCTAAAAATATAATTTGCTAAAAATAATGGACAATGAATATATTGAATATTTTAATCAGGCAGGTTGCACAATGAAGGCCAAAAACCTAACTTTTGCAAATGGACTCCAAAAATTATGAAACTAACTTTATTAAATAGTTCTTGGAAAGCTATGTACAATTAAATGTGAGTTTGGGTGATTTGAAGTTTTTATTTGCAAGATATGGGTCTGTGAAGTTGAGATTTTGGCTTTTTATTCTGTGCATAAAATGTACACTGAGTATTATTTTTACACAAACTCAATTTTGTATTTTTATTTACATTATTATCTACAACTTTCATGAACAAAGTTTCTTTATTTGATGAATAAATAATTATGTACAAAATAGGTGTCAAAGATGCATAAATAAATGCATAAATAAATGAGGTATTTATTGTACACTGGCCCTTATCTCCCCCTACTTTATTCCTTGTCGACCAATTCCATGCTGGCCTTGGTCTCGGGGTTCGGGTCATAAAATATCTGCAATATTTTATTCCTTTTTCTTTTCTTCTCTTTATTCTATAATTTTGGCATTAAACACATTATTTAATGTATAATTAATACAATGAATGGTGAATGCTATTATGTACAATTTGATGCTCTTTACATGCATTTGCTGGGGTTTTTTAGGCCAAAATGATAGAATAAAGGTGATGAAATGGAGATTCATCACCCCCCTATACTTGCCTTTGCTAGTCCCTAGCAAACACTTATGCAATAAGTACAAAAAGAATAAAGAAAAGAAAAAAGGAGGATTAAAGAAGGATAGAGTGAATAGGGGTGCTTCAGTGCAATGCATGTCTTTTCAAAATCTGAATTTGGAGCTCCTGTCAGACCTTGGGTGAAGATGTGTGCGGAACCTAGTTGGGAACCAGCCCCAAAATACAACAGCCTTCGATAGTCACAGAACTCGGTTCGACCCACATCAATAGCCTGGTTAGAACCGGTCTACATCATACGCAAACCCTTATAACTATGAAGCTGACTTGTACAGTGTAAGTGATGGTGGCTCTCCCCAACTGAAATGACAAAGGAACTGACTTCTCCAGAATGACAACCCAATGATTCCCCAATCCAACAGCTCTTTCCTCGAGGAGTAGGGTATTCCCTTCTAAGTTCAAGTGGCAACCAGCTCAAGAGGAGGGGGTTAAGAGAAGAATGGACGGTAGCCAGTGTAGCTACCTATCCTGGGATGCAAGACCAGTGTAGTCAAGTCATCCAGCTGCAGGCTCACATATTTGACTTTGGAACTCAAGCTCGCTTATTGGCTTTACAACATATATACATACTTTGCAGGCATTTTATTTTTGTACAGGCCTGACCATTTTTTTTCAACATACTATTCACAGCAGCATTTACATAGGGAGTTTTTCCTCTTGAGCCAGTAGACTATCCCTCTTTTGAAGCTTTATCGCAACCCACAATCTCCTGTCTTTAGACCTCATGGCTATTGGACCAGGTTGGGGTGCACTTCCCTCCCTAGACGAGGACGAATGTTTCCAACCGTGTGCACCTCAGACTGGCAAATCCAACCCCCTCACCACTCCAACTGAGTTGACCCAAGTGAAAGGTGCAAGTGTCCAAGTTAGGTCACGGTCGGCAAGAGTCATGCGTGTGTCTCGAAAAGTTCTAGTTAGTCAGTTGAGGTGACTTGAACCCAGTCCTGATTTCTCAAAGAATTAAGTCTGCATAGACCTGAAGTACCTTAAACCTAGTTCCCGTAAGGCTCCAGTGCAGTTAGGTGCGGTAAGGTCTAACCAAGCTCCAATTTGAGACTTTACTGGACTGATTCAATCATCAAGCTCACTCAAAAAGAATATGAATGGTATGCTTATGCTATGCACAATGAATGATGCAATTTTTCACAAAGATTTTTCAAGAATCAAAGAATCTTTTTACACAAAGAATTTTTGCAAATAGAAAGCTTGACACATACACAGGTATACACAATTATTTACACAGGCGTACCGCCTTATTTACAAAAGGTATGGATTTTCAAAGACTTTACAAGTTTTAATGGCGTACTTTATTCAGTTTGTACAGAAAGAATTTAACGTATTTGATTTACAAGTGTTTGTAATGATGCTTTTATTTCTCAAATCTAGTTTTGAAAGTAATTTTTTTTTGCAAACTATAGTACACGATAGTTTTTGCAATCATTTACACACATTTGAAAACTATTTTTGCAAAGATTTTTTCACACTATATATATACATTTTTCATAATAATTTTGACAAACAATTTTCAAAACATTTGCACATAGGTTTTTCAAATCCTTTATTCCACACAAAGAAATTTTTTGCAATCCAAACAATTTTACACAGGTTGAAAACATTTCACAACAAATTTTTCAAACAGTTCACACTATTTTTCAAATCCTATTGTATAGGTATTTAACCTGATTTATTAATCAGTATATACAAAAGAAGAAAACTGTATTTGTTATACAATATGGTTTTTGTTTTGATAAGTTTTATTTGTGATTATTCCTTATTTACGAATGAGAGATTTTTGTGCAGACTCCTCAGACTTATTCAAGAATCATTTTCACAAGAGTTTTGAAAACTATAGTCCAAACTAATTTGACAAACATGTTCACATATTTGAAAATGATTTTTGCTATAGGTTTTTACACATCATAGATAGGTTTTTCAAAACAATTTGACAATCCATATTTTACAATCATTTGCACACTGATTTTCACGCATTTTGATTTCACTCAAAGAAAATAAATTTTACACACAAAACTGATTTTTCAAAGGTTGAATACTTGTACACACTATTTTTCAAGCGTTCTTCAAAAGATTTTTCAAAGAGAATAATTTGCAGAAAACGCTTTTCCTGACGTAATAATCAGTACAAGTACAGAAAGAGAGTCTGAGGAGCTCACAATCATCTTCTATTATTATAGAACTACTTTTTCCATTATACTTTATATTAAGGTGATATTTTATTTTTTTCAGTATGAGTTATGGCTTATAGTATATACATGGTATATACGACCCCCTATACTTAGCTTGAGCTATGTCCTCATAGATCGAAGAGAAAAGAGAAGAAATAACTCGTACTGAGTATAGACAAGTCGAAAGAATATATGAATAAAAAATGAATGAATGAGAAGTTGACCGTCCCCCCTATACTTATGATCAAATAAACCTAAGTATAGCAGACTGTACAAAAAGCAGGGAGGGTCAAGGGTGGGAATACACAGATCGTACTCAAATTGTCTCCCCCTATACTTAGGGTAAGATACTCCTAAGTATAGACAAGAAGAGGAGACAATGGAGAGGATCGGAAAGAAATGAAAAACTCGGGGTGCACATTCCCCTTATACTTAGGACAAAGCACGTCCTAAGTATAGAAAACTATCTACAAGGGCGGCACCTTTTTGATACAAAGAGAAAATAGAAAAGGAAAAGAAGAAAAGAAGAAAATCAGATAAACAGTGGTTGGAGTACATTATCTGAATCTTCTGATGCTGCAGCAGTTGTGGAAATGTCTTCATGGTGCACTAGCTGAATGGAGTCTACAACGGCCAAGAATGCATCTGGTTCGAGGTAAGGGTTCAGTAGTTGGCCGTTGACGATGAAGGGTTGTGCGTCAGAGGACAATTCTGATATGGCAATACTTCCATTGTCACGCACTTCACAAACTCGAAATGGCCCTGTTCACTTACTCTTCAATTTGTCTGGGAATATCCGCAACTTTGCATCAAATAACCACACTTTCTGTCCAATATCAAAGGACTTTCGTCTGATATGCCGGTCATGCCAGTGTTTGACCTTCTCTTTGTACATCAAGGTGTTATCGTATGCATAGTCTTGGAATTCCAAGAGTCTGTTCAGATCATCCTTTCTTTTCTGACCACTTTTGCGTGAGTCCAGATTGCAACTGTTGATTGTCCATAAAGACTTGTGAATTAGTTCCACGGGCAGATGGCACGGCTTTCCATATACAAGACGATAGGGCGACATGCCCAAGGGAGACTTGTAGGCGGTTCGGTAAGCCCATAGGACCGAGTCCAAGAGTTGAGACCAGTCCTTTCTGTTTGGCCTAACACGTTTCTGCAGGATAGTCTTAATTTCTCTGTTTGATAGCTCTGCCATACCATTGGTCTGAGGATGGTAAGGAGATGCGACACGATGATCGATGTCGTACTCCTTCGTTAACTTCTTGACCTCTTTGTTAATGAAGTGGCTACCCCCGTCTGATATGAGAATTTTCGGTATCCCGAACCGCGAGATGATGTTCTTCTTTCGGAACTGGCAGACGGTACGACTGTCGGCGGCTCGAGCAGGGATAGCTTCAACCCAACGACTCACGTAATCGACGGCAAGAAGGATGTGCTCAAAATCTTGACTGTTAGGGAAAGGTCCCATGAAATCAATGCCCCATGCATCGAACACGTCTGCTATCTGAATGATTTTCAGGGGCATTGAATCTTTGGCAGTAAGTGTACCTTTCAGTCTCTGACAGTCAATACATCGTTTAACAAATTCCGCTGCATCCTTGAATAAAGTGGGCCACCAGAAGCCACACTGAAGAACTTTAGCTACCGTACGATCTCCAGAGTGATGTCCACCAGATTCGAGCAAGTGACAATGCTCGAGGACACTAGACTGCTCCGTCTGAGGAATGCACCTGCGCCAAATGCAATCCGCTCCTTCCCTGGATAAAAGAGGATCCTCCCATTGGTAGAATCGGATGGTCGACATGAATTTGTTCTTCTGATTTTTCGTCCAATCCGCTGGTGTTACCCCAGAGGCGAGGTAATTGACTATATCTGCATACCAAGGAAGAGAATCCACTACTAAGATGGCTTCGTCAGGAAAGGTTTCTATGATGGGTGCACTGTTAAGAGGAGACTCGTGCTGCTCTATTCTGGAGAGATGGTCTGCTACCACATTTTGAACTCCAGGCTTGTCCTTGATTTCCAGATCAAATTCCTGGAGGAGAAGGATCCAACGAATTAGTCTTGGCTTGACATCCTTCTTCTGCTGGAGGTACCGGATAGCAGAGTGGTCTGTGAAAATTGTGACTTTTGATCCCAGCAAATAGGATCTGAACTTCTCAAGGGCGAAAACCACAGCCAGCAATTCTTTCTCTGTCACTGTATAATTTCTTTGTGCTTCATCTAATGTTCTGCTAGCATAGTGAATGGCATAGGGCGCTTTGTCTTTCCTTTGCCCAAGAACAGCCCCGACTGTAAAGTCCGACGCATCGGTCATTATCTCAAAGGGAAGAGTCCAGTCTGGCGGCTGTAAGATTGGAGCCTGAGTAATGAGCTCCTTCAACTGATTGAAAGCAATGAGAACCTACTGATCAACAATGAACTCAGTTTCCTTGCACAAAAGCTCTATCAGAGACTCAGAGGTCGGGCAATGCGGCTGAAATCCTTGATGAATCGCCTGTAAAATCCCACATGCCCCAAGAATGACCTCACATTCTTCACTGACTGAGGTGGTTGGAGATTTGAAATAACATCCACCTTCGTCGGGTCGACTTCCATGCCGCGTTTGGAAACGACGTGACCCAGCACAATGCCTTCAGTGACCATAAAGTGGCTCTTCTCCCATGAAAGCACTAGATTGACTTCTCGGCACTTCTGAAGCACTCTGTCTAGGTGCTCAAGACAAGAATCGAAACTATCACCATAGACAGAGAAGTTGTCCATGAACACCTCGAGAAAACTGCCTACCATCTCGACGAAGACTGCTAACATGCATCTTTGGAAGGTTGCAGGTGCATTGCACAAACCAAAGGGCATTTTCTTGAAGGCGTAGGTGCCGAACGGGCAAGTGAAGGTAGTCTTCTCTTGATCTTCAGGTGCGATCGTCACTTAATTGTACCCGGAGTACCCGTCCAAAAAGCAGAAGAACTCCTTGCCTGCTAATCTTTCCAGAACTTGATCAATAAATGGCAAGGGAAAGTGGTCCTTCTTCGTTGTTGCATTAAGACGGCGGTAGTCCACACATACCCGCCAGGATGTGGGTACCCGAGTGGATATTTCCTCTCCTTTATCATTTGTAACCACGGTAAGCCCGGATTTCTTTGGAACTACATGCAGTGGGCTTACCCATTTTGAGTCGGAGATGGGATAGATAAAGCCTGCGTCACACCATTTCGTTATCTCCTTCATGACGACGTCCCGAAGGTTAGGGTTCAGCCTTCTTTGGAATTCGTAGGACGGCTTGCATCTTCTTCTAGATAGATGTGGTGTGAACACAAGGCTGGATTTATCCCTCGGAGATCTGATACGCTCCAACCAAGTGCCTTGCGGTTCTTTTCTAGAACCTCGAGAAGACGAGATTCCTGATCCGGATTCAGCCTGCTGCTGATGATGACCGGATACATTTGTTCTCCACCCGCAAGGAAAGCATACTTCAGGCCTGCAGGAAGTGGCTTGAGTTCTGGTTTTGACCTGTCCACTTTATCTGTCACTTCAGAGACTATGCTGGTGGTGGGATGTACTTCCTTGAAGCTGCTACCATCCTCATCATTCTGCTGAGATCCCAGTAATGTGTCGAACTGTTCTGTGCTAAGCTGATCGTGTTCGATCTGGAGTAAATGCTCAAAGAGATGTGCCTGCATCTGAGAATCTGTCTCCCAAGAATCGTCGGAGCATAAGCTAACTGCGCTTTCCAAGTCCTCCTCAAGAGTGAGGATTTCTCAGGTCCATTCATCGTCCAATGATAAGGATGAGTCTCTGATCTCCGCAATAAAGTCACAGTCTGCTTCACATGCTGTCTGGCTCTCATCAGTTGTGGCATTCGGTTCTCTGTTCATGTTTATCGTGATTTGCTGGGTGTTCGAGGTGAAAGTAATCTTGCTAGACCCGTAATCAACCACGGCACATGAAGTACGAAGAAATGGTCGGCCAAGGATGATAGGGGTCTGGAGTAGAGGTGCAGGAGATTCCATATCAAGGACCATAAAATCGGCTGGGAATTGCATTTCCTGCACTTCAACTACTACGTCTTCCAAAAGACCTCGGGGTCGCTTTTGACGGATCGGTCAGCGAACTGAAGGATCATGCGTGTCTGCTTGAGCGGACCCAGCCCGAATTCTTGCATTATGGATGAGGGCAGAAGGTTGATGGAAGATCCACTGTCAAGGAGAGTGCGCTCGAAGACCTGGTCAAAAATCTCACAACTGATCAGAGGTGCTCCTGTATCTTGCTTTTTCTACGGAAGGTTACTAATAGCTGCTACCGTGGCCAAGGTGAGGACATGCTTCTCAACTTGCTGGCGTCTGTTCTTTCTTGATGGGCGACGCTTGCTGGTATATACCTCCTTTAGTCCTTTCTTCACTGATGGCATGTACTCCACGGCCTTTCGTAAGGGAATCTCAACAGTCAAATTGTCAATTAGTTCCACAACTCCTGGATCAGACAATGCACTTTTTTGTTTTGCAATTTTTTTTGGATTTTTCTATTGCATGAGGAAAAGGAATATGTACATTACTGGCAGGAAAATTAGAGTTCTTATTTACATCGAAATCATTGCCCATCAAATGTTGTACATCCGGACTATAAAAAGGAGTACAAGCTGTATCATGGCATACTGGTGCTGTAGGGCGAGCAAAAAGTGTAGCGTCTGCTCCGTCGGCTGGCGAGGGATCGGCTGCTGCTGGCGGCTCCTCCAATGCTGGTACAGCTTTGCTTCAGCTGCAAGCTTCTTTTTGTTGTTTTTGATTTTGCTGATTTTTTTGTATTTTCTGCTGGGACTGATGCTGGAAAGGCACGACGGCTGGACTGGCTTCTCCTTCTTCTTCCTCCTCACCCGCCCCTGGAGCTGGTACGGCTGATGCGGAAGATGACGATCCACCTGTTTCTTTATTCACCCCAATCTTTGTAGCAGGCGGAGGCAAGGCCCTACCGCTCCTGAGAGTAACAGCATTAGAATACACAGTAATATCATTTTCTGACACGGACAAGACATTACATTCTACCTGCTCTTTCTTCTTGAAATTATTGGGGTTGGCTTCGACCTGAGCCGGAATGGTAGTTCGGGTGGCGGTCAGGTCATCAAGCCGCTTGGTCATTTCCGCTAGCCCTTTGACAAGTTGGGCTAGACAATCCATGGTGGGGTTTGCAGGGGGTACTTCAGTGGTTTCAGCGTGCATACCACGCTACTGTTGAGTGGATGGGTGTGGAGACTGTTGCTGGTGGTGCTGAGGTGGTGCAGGAAGTTGAAGTTGTTGATACGAGGGGGGAGGATACTGTTGATATTGCTGAGAGGGAGCAGCCGCATACTGATGAAACGATTGTGGATGACGGTACTGCGGCTACTGCTGGTATGGTAGATTCTGCCTCCATTGATTCGCATACTGGGGAGACTGATGGTACTGCTGATGAGGCTGAGAGGACTGCCCAAAACGACCACCCTGAGGTTGGTGGTACTGCCGGTTGGCAAGTGGCTGACCCTGGGGTTGTCCCATAGGACGGGTCAGTTGTGCATCGTTAGTCCATACCCCATTCACTTCCTGAATCAGGGGTGGTGGTGGGAAAGCTGAATCAGGTCCTGAAAGGAACTCTGGCTGGTACACGACCATCTGCTGCTGCGGCTGGCCCTGGTCGGGTGCCTGCACGTAGTACACGTGCTGGACTGCCGGTGGTTGCTGGCTCGGCTGAGGCTGATGCTGCGGTTGCTGCTCATCCTTCTTCTCAGCTGGAGCTTCCGATGGTGTAGCCGACTGAACAGAGTTGATGGTGCCCACCAACAGTTCAAGGTACTTGTTGATCTGATCTAGCTTGTCTAAGTTCTGGGTCCTCTTCTCGATCACAGCGAGTTTCTCAAGATCCTGTGATCTCTTCTCAATGATATCAACTTTAGAGAGATGGCCCCCGATGATACTGAGGTTGGAGCTCTCATCTCTCTCTGCCTCCTTGGACGCTGCCATGTGTACTTGCTTCTGGAGGATCTGGGGCTGCTTCTGATACGCCTTGGATGAAGAGAGGGCGGCCTCTCCTTCGGACATTTCTTCAAATATCTGCCAGACTACATCTTCATCCTTATTGAAGTGTGAGCCCCCACATGCTGCGTCAATGAGCCTTTGGCTCTCAATGTTCAGTCCCCCAAAGAAGTGCTGGACCAAGCTGGTCTTCGGAATATCATGATGGGGACACTTCTTCTGCAGGTCAGTAAATCTCTCCCATGCTTCATGTATTGACTCATGGGGTCCTTGGGAGAAGTTACTGATTCGGGCTCTCATCTGGTTGAGCCGACCTAGAGGGTAATATTTGTGCAGAAAGGCGGACTTCAGATCCTCCCAGGTCGTCACAACCTTTCCTAGATGGTTGACCCAATAGAGGGCCTTGTCCTGTAGGCTGAAAGGGAAAGCCATCATCTTGACAATGTCCAGAGGGATATTGGGATAGTGAGTAGTACGGCAAATGCGGGAGAATTACTGCAGGTGAATGTACGGCTCCTCGATGGTGTTTCCATGGAATGCAGGGAGAAGAGCAATATATTGGGGCTTCATCTCAAAGTGAGCGTGTACCGGTGGAATGAGGATCCACTCGGTCATCTGGCTGTCTCCCAGATTGTATGTTTCTTTAAGTGTAGGTTTGGGTGGTGGTGGAAATTCTAGATCATCATCTGGACCACCACCTCCACCTCCACCTCCTCCTCCCCTGCCTCCTCTGCCTCTGCCTCCTCCTCCGTCGTCTCGGTTCATCATATCATTCAACATATCGTGGAATGCTGTCTGCGTGAGGGCCTGCTCGGTCAGCTGCTGCTGGATGGCCTGGATAGATGCCAGTAGCTGTGCATTGACTTGATTCTGATATGGCACCTGTCCCTCTGGTTGGGGTGGTTGTTGACCCTTGCCCTTTCCTCCTGGAGCCATGTCAGGGTCTGAGTCGGACGAAATAAACTCCGGAGTAGTCTCCAGGGCTTGCTCTGTCTTCTATCTGCATAATGAGATAGTCCGAATCAGATCACTTGCAATTGTGTTCAGCTGCCGTGATGAAGCTGGAGTTCAGGTCAACCCCAGCATGTTGTGACTGGAAAAGGATGTAGACCGTAATCGACTTCCATTCACAACGGCGAAAGCGGGACAAAAGTGATCCCAGTTTATTGGGTGGCCAAGAGAAAGGTAGAAAACGAGGAGTCTGGAGATCGATCCGCAAAGTCCGGATCGGGTTCTCGGGAATCGCCTCGAACTTATTAGCGTAATTGAGTCCATGGAATTGATGTGGGTGTCGGCATGGTCCCGACGGAAACCATCCATGGATCAACTTCGCGAAGCACAAGAGAAGGTTGGATGTTGGAAGAAAGATACAATGGTCAATGAGGAATAAAAGGAGCGTAAAACAGTAGAAAAGCTCGGTTGAACGGGGTGGTCAAAGGGAGAAACAACAAAATGTGCGCAAAGGCGCGTGACTTGATCTTTGAACCTTAATCTAGATCCATACAAACACAATACAAAATCGGGTTCATCAACTCACGCCATGTGAAGCCGTGAAAGTTCAGCTATTTATTATCTTTTCATTTTTAGAGTTGTGATTTCAGGCATATCTTATAACAAGTCCTTAGTATGCTACCCTATAGGAGAGAGAGTACTGCCAGAAGAGTATCCCGTACTTGTCCTCCTCCTGTGTAACATGTAGTCTGTACTTTTTGGAGTCCTTGTAACCCTTCCTGTATCCCTACTCAGCCAAAGAAATAGAGAGAGGAAGCCGATAGGCGAAACCAATACTTCGGTTCTCGCTCACAACGGAATCACCCGTGAGCGTGCAAGAACCTACTCGGACGCAGGACAATGAGATAGACACCCCTGTGAAGGCGTGGCCTATGCTCAATACTTCGGACAGGGTCGATGCTCTACACAACAGAGAGTCATCATTGGTGACCAAGCCCTACTCGCCTACGTACGATAGAAGCGCCATTACTTCGGAAATCTAGGCGATACACAAGGCAGTTGCAGACTGGGTTTTTGGCTTTAATCCTTAGGGGGTCGCACTCGCTCGAGGGAGTAGAGTTTTGGTCCCCCTCCAAGGTACCTGAAAACAATGAGGGCTTTATGAACCCGGTACAATGATAGTTCATTACAGATTTTAATTAAGGTCAAAGTTTATTTAGCAATCCCCTTGTTTTAATTTTTGGGTTTTCACTTTTTTTGAGTCTGTTTTCATACCAGCGCCTAACATTTTTGTAGATTCTCATTTAAGTCCTAGGTGGTCAAAATCAGAGGGAGATAGCGGAAAAGCCGTGCAAGTGGTTCCATGATGGAAATCTCACCATTGAACCGAATGATGCATGCTGAGTTAGAAGACTTACAGTGCATCCCAACTCTCTATGCGGTATGCAAAACAGAATTTTTAAACCTATCTACATGTCGGTATGTTAGGCACAAAATCACCCTAAACATTAGCTGCTATGAGCGTGAAGAACCATAAGTCGCTCATTCATCTCTAGCCCGGAAAGGTCTGGTCTTGGCTCACCCCTCCTCTGCTCAACATACTTGAGTTTAGGAGAAAGCGCTTTGCGGGGCTCGCTGTGGCACAAGGGCTAAGAGACAAATGAACGGCTTGTTTAAGTTCGACTAGATCCATACGAAGTAGACTATAGGAACATGCATTCTTATTAATGTTTGGACCTAGCTACCGAGTCAAGCAACTTATGTCTAGGGGCTCCAAGCACACAAAACAAAATAAAATAAAGGCGGAAAGCTCAAAACTTCGGAAAACAAAGAAAAGAAAGCGATGAAAACTTGAAAAAAACCGCGATGAGGCCCCCAGGTGAACAATCACCCGGGCACTGGACCTCGTTGTGAAGAGTAGAGGCCTGTTTAAATACATGCCAAAATTGTCTCTCTCTCACCATAAATTACAAAAATAATTCTAAGAGTTCTAGAACTATCTAATCCCCTTCTCCTTGCCTCCTTGGTACTCTCTCCAGATGGCCATGAGGTGAAGACCACCCTCCTCCAAGCTTGGCTGCCTTGGCCCCCTAAGAAGCCATCCTCGCGTGGCGGGCCCTCGCATCAAAGTCACAAGAAGATTGAATTAGTATAGCTCAATCAAATAAAGCAGATATAAATTAATCATAATAAATAAGTAAACAAATAAAGCATGGTGATTAACTACATTAGACATAGCTGCTCACAAAATCAATGATGAATAAAAAATTTTTACAAAAGAATGACGAAATAAATTAGGCTATGCTCATTGCTCCCCGGCAACGGCGCCATTTGGTAGCACGATACATTCATGCGAGGGTCACAATGAATATATATAAAAGGTGTCGCTGAAGCGACCGCTCGCAGAATACCATGTTGATCAGCCATTAACCCACAATAAAAGAATGAATAGATTGAGTCCTAAAAATGTGAATCAATATTTATTACTCTACCACAAGATGTACAGTGACTAAGTATGTAGAGGTTGAACCACAGAGAGCAATACAAAAGTGCAATAGCCTAAAATGTGCATGTACCACAGAGTCATCCATGTGTGAAGCCTATTTTTGTGGGTTTTTATTTTTCATTTATATATATATATATATATTTATAATATGATATGTAATATATATATATAAATATATGTTATAGAATATAAATATATAAAGATATATATATATATATCCCTAGAGGGTAAGTATATAGCATGGAATACATACATTATATATATATATTTATTTTATTTTAATTTTAGACTTTTATATATTAATAGTTATATATATAGATATATATACATTTTTTTCTTTTTTTCCAATAGGGGAATATATGTATATAAAGGGGAGCGAGGAGCGATACAATATTTATAAAAATATATAAAAACACTCAAAAATATAGAAATAAAATCTTTTTGGTATTTTCATAATTTTTTTACTGTTTTTGTGATTTTTGGGCATTTTTCAACAGATTTTTGGTATTTTTAAATAGCAAAATAAAGGCAAACAGGGATTAAGCTATTGGCTGGGGATAAAATGGAAATTAAAAATACAAAACAGCCACAAGATTTTTCCAAACTATTTTTAAAAGAAAGAGGATAAAATATAGATCCTACAGGAGTTGAGTTTGCAATTTTTAGGGTTTTCTAGAATTTTTTATATTTTTTAGAAGTTTTTGAGTATTTTTGAATTTTTAAGGTTTTTCTTTTGCGATTTTTAATGATTTTTGGATTGACACTTAATTAGGATAAAATAGACCCTAGGTATTTTTTCGGAAATTTTTCGAATGTTTTGCTATTTTTTTGGTATTTTATAAGCTAGACAATAAATAAAATGCATGTTTTTGATTTTTAATAAATGCAAAAATGCAACAAAATTAAAAACTAAAAATATGGCGTGCAAGGGGAAGCTAACATGAGCTTATATCCATTTTTGCAAAATTTTTCGAATTAATATCAGGCATGAAATAAATGGACAAAGCATACAAAAATACATGGCCTAACAGGGGCATTTTTGCAATTAAAATATTTCTCAGGGGCATCCATGCAAAAATTACTACATAAATAAACATTTACTTTTATTTTTGGGGCCATTTTACAATTAATAAAACCGCCAGGGTTAAAGTGCAAAAATCACGCGCCTCACGTGGGACTGCACGTGAGGCGCGGAGGGACCAATATGCAAATATAAAAACTCCAGGGGCGTACTGCAAATAATACAATTTATTTACAACGTGGTATTTTATTTTTGGCATTAAATTATAAATACAAAATGGCGGGGGGATATGTCTGAAATTTACCCCCAAAGGCGCGCGATCCAACGGCGATGGGCGCGCCACTTATCCACGTGTCGAGCCCTCGAAGACCGATACCCCTTCGACGATCTTCGGTCGAGATTGCTTCTGACGTCTGATCGAACGGCCGAGTCAGCTGCTGCATGGACGACCCTGATTAGATCTGGGGTCATCTCCTTCATCCGACGGTGACTGCTCGTCACGAAGAACAGGGAAGAACAGATGTCTTCCCTGGCTTCGATCTTTGATACCTCCGCCTCCAGACGCTCCAGGTTGATGGCGATGGGTTCCATACGTCCGGCGAGGTGGCGCGCACCGTCCGAGGTACTCCAGAAGGCCCAGGACCCCCTAGATCTGTTCAACGAGCTCGGAGAAGAAAGGGGGGGTCCTAGAACCTCGCAGGGCATTGAATCGAGCCCCAGGGGGCTCCGTTCAGCTTCTAACCTGCACCAAAAACTTGAGGGGCTCGAGGGGGTCCTCCTCGACCAGGGGTTAAGGCTAAAGAGATAAGGAACGGCTGGGGGCGGCGAGGTCCGGCGAAGCAGAGGAGTTGGACCTCGATTCGCAGAGTTGGGAAGCTCTGGATGATCTGATGCGTGGGCTAAGCGTGGAACGCGTAGGGAAATGAGATGAGGTGAAGCGAGGGGTCGAATCGTGTGTTGATCAGGGTATAGAGGTTCGCCGGAGCTGAACTCCGGCGAACTTCGATCTGGGTCTAATCGAGCACCCTAGGTCCTATTGATTACTGTAAAGACTGGATTAAAAATTAGAAACTAAAACTAAGCTAAAAACGAGATAAAAACAGCTCTTATACCTGGTGGTCGACCAGGGAGCAGGACTCCGGCGAGCGGCGGCCGTGGGCACTTCCTTCGACTCCTCCGACCGAATGAGACTGCCAGGAGCACCCCCCTGTCACGAGGATCCTCCAAGGGCTTGAATTGAGGGTGGAAAGCGGCCGAAGGGAGACCAAAATGGGGAAGGAGGTCGAAGGATTTATTTATAGACATGGGTATGTACCCTTATTGACCGGGGAACCATGAAGAATCGGTAGGTCAGATGGTCGATCTGGGTTGGTGGCGGTGATGTACAATGATCGAAGATCATTTTGTCAGAAGACATTGATGGGCAACGATAGACGAGTCGAGCGGGAAAAAAGGAGGAAAACGGGGGACTTGATGGTTCTGACGGGAGTCAGAGGCGCAGGGGGAGTTGACCAGAGGTCAACAGTCCCTGGCCTCTGATTGGTCCACATCAGACCGATCTTGACCCAATTATTAGACATAATAAATGATTTAATTAGAATTTATTTATAAAATAAAAAATGTTTATTAATTAATGTAGTATTTATTTATGATTTTTATTTAATTTTTTGAAGTGTTTATTATAGTTTTATTTTAATAAAGTGTATATGTGTGTATTTACATGTATTTTGTATCTTTTAATTTTTTATTTGTTTATTTTATTTTATTATTTTATTGGCTTATTTTATAAATTTATAATTTATTGTTGTGAGTATAAAGGTATTTTTATTTAATTTTTATGAGTTTATTTTCATTTTTATATAAATAGGGGTAGGTATAAGTAGGTATACTTGTAGGTCTTTTACCTATGTATTATATATACTTTATTTATTTAATTTATTTTCTTGGTTCTTATTTTAGATTTGTATTTTTGATATATTATGTATAATATGTACATCATTATAAAAATATGAGAAAAGAAAATAATCAAAGAATGTTTTCCCTTTGTGTTTTTGTACATATTGGATCATAGGTATCTTGCCTATTATCTTGCATTTAATTATTTTATTTTAGAAGTCCTTTTTAATTTCATTCTAATTGTAATATGTACATGTATTATATGTATTATTTACAAAATTCTAAAAATATAATTTGCTAAAAATAATGGACAATGAATATATTGAATATTTTAATCAGGCAGGCTGCACAATGAAGGCCAAAAACCTAACTTTTGCAATTGGACTCCAAAAATTATGAAACCAATTTTATTAAATAGTTCTTGGAAAGCTATATAAATTAAAGGTGAGTTTGGGTGATTTGGAGTTTTTATTTGCAAGATATGGGTCTGTGAAGTTGAGATTTTGGCTTTTTATTCTGTGTATAAAATGTACACTGAGTATTATTTTTACACAAACTCAATTTTGTATTTTTATTTACATTATTATCTACAACTTTCATGAACAAAGTTTCTTTATTTGATGAATAAATAATTATGTACAAAATAGGTGTCAAAGATGCATAAATAAATGCATAAATAAATGAGGTATTTATTGTACACTGGCCCTTATCCCCCCCTACTTTATTCCTTATCGACCAATTCCATGTTGACCTTGGTCTCGGGGTTCGGGTCATAAAATATCTGCAATATTTTATTCCTTTTTCTTTTCTTCTCTTTATTCTATAATTTTGGCATTAAACACATTATTTAATATATAATTAATACAATGAATGATGAATGCTATTATGTACAATTTGATGCTCTTTACATGCATTTGCTGGGGTTTTTGAGGCCAAAATGATAGAATAAAGGTGATGAAATGGAGATTCATCAGTTACACAAACCAAAGGGCATCCGTCTGAAAGCATATGTCCCAAACGGACAGGCCTTGTCTTCGAGCGCAATGGCCACTTGGTTATAGCCGGAGTACCCGTCAAGGAAACAATAATGCCTCTTCCCAGCTAACCTCTTGATAATCTGATCAATGAATGGCAGTGGGAAATGATTCTTCTTTGTGGCCTTCTGTAGTCCACACAGACCCTCCAAGAAGTGGGTACCCGGGTAGCTATCTCCTCTCCAGACTCACTCACAACTGTAGTGATACCCATCTTCTTGGGTACCACATGTAATGGACTAAACCACTTGGAGTCGGAGATGGGGTAGATAAAATCGGCGCTCCACTATTTTGATATTTCCTTCATGACCACATCTCGAAGATTCGGGTTCAGCCATCACTGGAACTCACGTGAGGGCTTAGCGTCATCTTCGAGGTAGATATGGTGGGAGCACAGAGTCGGACTAATCCCCTGGAGATCAGTTATACTCCATCCTATTGCCTTGCGGTTTCTTTCAAGAACCTCCATCAAACGAGATTCTTTCTCTCCAGTCAAATCCGTTGAGATAATGGCTGGGTGCATATCTGGCTCACCCGCAAGGAATCTATACTTCAGCGATTGCGGCAAGGGCTTCAATTCAGGGTAACTGGGAGCTGGCAAATATGGCTTCTGATATGTCTGAGTGAAGGCTACCAGATCTGCATGAGAGAACTCTCGCTGTGCATGAAAATCTGAAGAAGGGAACCCTGCTGGTATCTCTGTAAACTGTGCTGGCTCGCTCTCCGTCCTAGCTGTCGGCTCAGAAGGAATCAAACATGGCAAGTAATCATCAAAGTCATCCCAATTAATGTCTGAATCCGAGGGATCTGAACTAGAAGAACATGAATTAAACTCTGCTTCACCACTTATCCCACAACTGTCGGACTCTAATGAGTCCTCTGTCAGGGGTGTGCTCTCCAAACTGTCGATTGCCATAAGCAGTAAGTACATTGAATCTGTGGGCAAGGCGAGGGCTCTTTCTACTGGATCTGTCTAAATGGCTTCATCATCAATCATCACAAAGTCACACTCATGGTGGACGTCTCGCTCAGCCTCTATCATCTGCTCGGTGTCACTGAATTGCTCTAAGCAGACTGAATCTCGCTGATGAATCTCGTATTCATCATGCTAAAAACCACATATTAAACCCCTAGCTTAATCAATCCAATAAAAATATCCATTAATTCTTTATTTTTATCTTGTAATATATTGTGTATAATTAACCTTAATTAATTGTATTTAATTTTCTTTATTTTTCTTGTAATTATTTTATCATCAAATACCCCTAAAAATTAGTAGAATACTTGTCTATAATTCGCTAACCCTTAAAAAGACTAAAAATACAAAAACAAATCAAAAGATAAAATTCGGTGTTTTTAGCCCCTTAAAAATACCTCAAAAAATACTTTTTGTACAAATGACCTCTTTTGGCTTTTTGCCCAACATGAAACTTGTAGATCTCATCGAGATGAACAACTTTCATGTTTTGACTTTTTCCTAATTTGCTTCTAACTATTTCTTTCGTATTTTTCTTTGTTTTAACAATTTCGAATTTTCTGGTTGGGCCACGTGGCACCCTCTGGGACGCCCACGTGGCCCGCGCCTCCTTTCGCCACCTAGCACTCTTCCAGGCCGTCAGATATTCACCTCCCGTCCTAATCTAAGCCCTTCATCTCCGCTTCACTCAGAACCGTCAGATCTGCTCTAAGATCTGATTAGCACCTTTCATCACCGCCTTATTCTTAGCCGTCAGATCCTTTTCTCATCCTACGACCACTATCACTCTACGTCACCCCACTCTCGACCACCGTAGGATAAAACCCTCAGATCGCATCCCATCCCTCCATCAACGCTTAAGTCTACGCCACTAGATTAGATCTCTGGATCTGATCCACACCCTTCGATCGCGCCTCCATTCAAGCTGTTGGATCACTATATCCAACGGCAACCGATCATCGTCCTCCTCCAGCTCGCATGTTACACCTCGTCATTGCCGCACCCCCTTTCCATTTTTGCTCACCTTCCCTCCTCATCGTAACGCCGTCTACACAGCCCCTGTTCTTCCGCCATCCTCGCATAACCCCCATCAACCCTCTCCAATACTCTCCTTCGCCTTCATTCCTCTTGCAAAAATGCCTCGTCCTCAAGTAACTCCCGGCTGCCCCCCCCCATAAAACCACCTTCCATCCGCTCCGAGCAACCCATCCACCATCCACGGGGTTTTGCCCTAGCTTCCTCCGCCCTCTGGTGACAGCGGAGGGCAGTCTCGTCGAAGTGACGATGGACGGCCATCTCTCGGTGTGATCCATGGTCATCTGACCATGCTGCGACCGCCCCGTGTGTCGCTGAGCACTGAAGTCTGGCTGCCTTCGTCGCGCGATGATCGGAGCAGCGATTGCTTCTCAACCCAAGCCGCCTCCTCCACCGGATTCCCCTCTCCGACGAGGTACTTCTTCACCTTCTTTTTCTTTTGTTTCTCCCATTTATACTCCCGCCTGCAATCATCCTCGCCTTCAGCTAACCACTCCAACACTTCCACCATACATCAATCACCCTCGCCGACCGCCCCTCCCTTCTCCAGAACCTCCCTTCTGATCCGTCCCCTTCTGCTCCACTTTGCCGGAGAAGAAGATGCAGGCCACCACTCCTGTCGCTCCCCACGGCCTCCATATCACTCACTTCACATCTCGCACGTTCACAAACGTACGCTTCGGCTATCTAACATCCGCAGGACTTCAATGGCCAGAGTTTACAACGCCTCACCGATCCAAGCTCCCCTCTCTGACGAGGCTTCTCCGCCTAGATCTTCCAGACACCGACGGGGCTCCTCCACCGTCCAAGCTTCAACGCCCAGCCTCACGGAGCTTCCTCGACCATCACGCAGGCCGCCAAAGCATGGAGGAGCGAGTAGCAGGTCGCCAGAGCCTCGCCTTCTCTGATGACCTGCGGAGGAGAAAGATGCTACAGATGTCGTCTGATCATCTCGATCAGACGGTTGTGATGATGACACATGGAGGCCCAACCCTCAATCCAGACCAACAACCTCGGGTGACCCGAGCCAAGATCCGAGCATTCATATGACGCCACGTGTCTCGAACCAGCAACGAGCCCCGATCCTAGGCTCCTCACGTGCATCGCACGTGAGGGCCTGGGTAAATTGCATGAAGGACCTGAAAACTTTTAATAATTACATACAGGTCCCCAGGCACGTGCCTCATGTGTGTGCCTGGGTAATTTATAGGGAGGCCCTCGCATCTTTTTAGAATTACAAAAATGCCCCTGTGTACATGAAAAAATTACATCAGGACCTAAGAGGTTTTTGCTATTTGCATTTTGGTCCCTCCAGGGACCTAAATGTAATATTTATCGTTTTATTTTCTTGCATTTTTATTACAATTATGCCCCTGCATTGTTTTCTTCATAACTTGAGCATCGTAGGTCCAAATTGCATGATTTTAGTGTCGTTTTGATCCTTGTTTCCTCATCTACATCATGTCATGTTTAATTTTCTCATCTGCCACTATTTTAAATGAAGTGAATTTTTGTGTTAGATGATGTCCCTGCTCTTCTTGTCCTTGCTATGATTTGATGACTGATCTTTATGTTGTGATCAAAATGACCCTGATTTCAATCTCTATTTTATTGCTCGTTTTTAGTGATATTTTTCGGGTGTATTTGTATATTTTACTCTGCATATAAGATCCCTTGCATTACTCTCATGCATTATTTTATAATTGCATAAAAATTAACTAAAAATTGCATACATCATTTTATTGCATTGTAATTAGTATAGTGCATCTTGCAGACCTGAAATTAAGAATTGATTCACACATATTCTGAACTGATCAAAATTCGATAAATAGATAGAGTAGCTCGTGTCCCTGTGATCGACCTTGGTAAACATGCCAAGTATAAATACTCCACACATGCAAAGATTGTGGTTTTTACTGAACCAAATTTGCCTCCTATACTACGACAAATTTCGATTATTAAAGAGGCAAATTTGCCCATTCATCACTCGTGCTCGGGTCTTGTTGATCGTCTCTATTCGTATACTTTTGCCCTTTTCGTGAAAGTACACCTTCCCACTATCATGGTCGGTCACCGCCTTGGCAGTGGCCAAGAATGGGCATCCAAGTATGATGGGGGTATATGTTACCGACTCAGGGATCTCCATGTCCAGTACAACAAAGTCCATGGGGAATTTCAGGCCCTGAATGGTAACGACCATGTCTCTCAACAACCCCTTCGGACTCTTAATCGATCTATCAGCAAACTAAGGGACTGTCATGCTCCGATGAAGAAGGCCAAACTCGAATCGATCGAGTAAGGCTGCCGGAAGGAGGTTGATAGAAGAGTCGCTGTCTAATAGAGTACGATCGAACTGCTGCTCCTGAATCTTACATCTGACATAGGGAGCTCCTGCATCGGGTCTCTTGGCTGGCAGTTTGTTCTGAATGGCAAAGCATGTGGTACGGGTCAGCAAATGGATCTCTCCTTTGTGGTTGCTCCTCTTCCTGCGTACGGTTTTCTTCTCTCTCAAGTTCTTCTAGAAAAGGGGGATGTGCTCTAGTGCCTCCTGTAGAGTCAGCTGAATCTGAAATCTATCAATCATCTGGTTGCTAAACTCTAACTGATGTGTCCTTTTTGGATTTTCTTTCTTATTCCCCTTCGCCAAGCGGAGTGCTTGAGGGAAGGGGATGGTAGGGACCTCCTCAGATGGAGGGATAGGAAGAGGTTCCTATGCCTGTGAAGGAATGGAGTCCATACAAAGATCATCACGCAACACATATGGACTCGGAGAAGATAAAGAAAACTTTCCTTTATTCATATTTTTGTTCTTTTTCTTGTTACTACAGTCCTGAGATACAAAAGGTGGCAATACAACAGATGGAAGCTCAACAAAAGTAGAAGTGGTGGCCTCAATACCACCCATGACATCAGACTTCATGGCATCGGCACCGCGCTTTGGCTTAGCATTAAGTAAAATGGTGGCCTCGGCACCACCACCTGCATCTGGAGTCATGACGGCCTCGGTACCATCATCTGGATCTCTATCCTTGGTGGCATTAGCACCACCATCATCATCAGCGGCATCAGCACCGCTACTCTCTCGTCTGGCTCACCTGGTGCCTCATGTGGTTGTCGCTCAGATGAGGTGCCGCCGGCTAGCATCCTACCGCTCCTAGTAGTCACGAAATCAGCATCACACATAAAAGAAGATATATCATTCAAAGAGTCACTAAGAGTGATATCCTTTGTAGACTGTACCTGCTCAGACTTCCACTTCAAATTATTCGGATTAGGCTCAAACTGTGCTGGTATGGCGGCCTTGCCCTTGATGATATCCCTCATCTCTTGTCGGAACTCATCCATTTCCCGCCAGAAGGATGCCTGCTGTTCAGAGAGCAAGCGGGCGAGGTCATCTAGAGCTGGGTTCTCGAAGGCAGGTGCCTGAGAATCGAAAGTGTTCCCATGCTGGAAATGAGACTGTTGCTTCTGTGAATAGTGAGGGGGGAGGCTGGGAGTATTACTGGTGAGGTTGCTGATGCTGCCTCCACTACTGTCCCTGATAAGAGGGACAAGGACCCTGCTGGTACTGCTGGTGGGAGTAATGGGGTTGCTGGTGCTGGCTGTTCTGAGTGCCCTGAGCGGGAGGCTGTTGTTGGGATGAGGTGCCACCAGTGGTCCAACGGAATCCGGGGTGATCGTGCTGAATCTCGACCTGCTGTGGGTACCGATCGTACCATATCCCATTAACTTCCATCAATGGCTCCTGTTCGAAGGGTGGTGGAGGAAGAACTACCAGTGGCTGATCCAGCTGGTAGACCACCATCTGAGTGTCCTGAGATGGTGGTTGCGATGGGTAGTACTGTAGCTGCTGGACCGGCCCTGCCTGGATGTGGTGAACCTGGCGGTACGTGGTAGAGGGCTAGGTGGAACTGCTACTGCTGGGATCAGCACGTGACCTGAGAGGCTGCTGTGTGGACGTCTGTGCCTCATGAATGCATAACATCTGAGTTTTCAGGTCACTCATGGTCTTCGTCAACTGTTCCATCTGTGCAAGACCTTGACTCTGCTTCTTCTCAAGGATCTTGATGCGATCCAGCTTCTCGCTAATAATTCCCGTGTCTGCTGCGGTGGATTCATCCTGAGCTGCTACGACTGACGAAGTGTGGGTATCAGCATCGATGCGTGCAATCCTCTGATATGAAACTGCTTGTGGTGGGATCTCCGGTTGTGTGTAGACTCGGGCTTGGGCCATGATCGTCGAGTTCTCTGCCATCCCTTCATAGATCTCCCAAACCTCATCTTCACCCTTGGAAAAATAGGATCCACCACAAGAGGTATTCACATGCCCCTGCAGCTCCGGTGTCAGCCCACAAAAGAAACTCTGAACCAGGTTGAGCTTTGATATATCGTGATGTGGACACCGGTCAATAAGCTCTCTAAATTGATCCCAAGCCTCATGGAACTACTCATTCAGGATCATAGTGAAGTTGTTGATCATAGCTCACACAGCATTGGTCTGGTCGAGTGGATAGTACTTGTTCAAGTACTCGGTCCGGAGCTGTCCCCAAGAAGTGCGTACCTTCCTAGATGCTTCAGCCAATAGGCTGCTCTGTCAGCTAAGGAGAATGGGAAGGGAATCATCTTTATTGTGTCCTCGTCCATCAGTCTGTCGTGGACAGTGCTACAAATCATCTCAAACTCCTGTAGATGGAGATGAGGCTCCTCGGTGGCCAGCCCATGAAACTTTGGCAACAACTGAATGGTCTGAAGGCGAAGCTCGAAGTTCCCGACAATGGGAGGAAGCTGGATCCATCGGTGAGTGAGGGTTGCAGCTGGGTTGTGCAACTGTCTCATGGTCATCGGTGGTGGCCTCTCCTGGTTAGGTTCTCCTCCTCCGCCTCCTGCTTCTGGTATATCTCCACCGCCCTCAGGTCTTTCTGCTCTGTCCTCTCGCATCTGCGCCTGCTCTCTCATGATGTCACCCATGAAGGCTCCTTGATCTATGATCTGTCTCTGCATGGTCTCTAGGGAAGCTAACAATAAATTGTTGATGGCGGTCTGATCATATATAAATGGAGGTGGCTCCTGCTCATATGGGTGTTCCTCTCTGCCGACCATATCTTGGGTCTCTGCAAAGGCAAAAGTACCCATCTCAGGTGCCGTCAAATGTCCAGAACTCTGTGTTGCACTAAACTTTGACACCACATGACTGACTGAAGAAGAAGGGTGATCGAGGGGGAACAGGGTGGACGTAAACTCAGGCTCAGAAAGTGGGTCTGGACTCCCTGAAGCTGACCTTGATGAATAGGAAGGAGTGCTCGATAGCGGTGCCACCAGACATGGCCTAAGGGATCTCCTTCCCATCATCGTGATCTGGAGGAAAAGGGCAGATGAGATATGGAATGCAAACAAGATGAGAAAACAAACCCCCGGTTCACCTACACAACATTGGAGCTGATGACCGTATTTATTTAGGTGATCAATTAATCTATCCGAGCTATTAAGCGGGCTGGTAGGAACCCGATGCTCCTATGAGACTATCTCGAACTAAGGCTAGATCTTCCCAGCCAATATGAATTGTGGACCATTTACCAGCTACCCGATCAATCCACTCTGCAAAGGACGTCACAGTCCGCTTTACCGGTTACCGGAGAGATCCTCACGGGAGAACGACCAACCCCAGAACAGTAGTCTGAGAGGATTTCAGGTATGGCTCTATCCTAGTGTGCAGGTCACTCTCGCGCTACAAATAAATCAACCAATGAGGGGGTTACTCTCCCCAAGACAAAATTTTTTGATGAGGTGAGCTTTAAGGTCAAGTTTGCATTAACAGTCTCAATTTTATGCTTATCATTTTTTTAGTCTTTTTCTGAATAAAAATAATGGCTAACGAATTTTTTGATTTCGTGGGTTATTTTAAGTCCAATAAAACGGGAGAGGAAGTCAGAAAAGCCGATGCGCGATCAAACACGATGATGCATGCAGAGATAGAAATGTGTACCTTGCTCCAGCACTCTACATGCAGGGTGATCCGCGTACAATTAAAGATAGAATTAAAATTACCTATACGATGCACGAGGAAACCGTCCCTAGATTAGCAAGTTCTATTAATCGTGAAGTACAAGTAGTTATCAACTAAGAAGAGAGACCGGAGTCCGGTTTAGGAGGCCGATCGGTGTCCACCACAGTGGATCCTGCCAGCACTGTATATGACCTCTATCGGCATGTGGTCTCTAATCCAAGTCAAATAGCTTTTTCAATTGATTTTAGCTAAGTCCAATTACGGTCTATAGGTGCAGGCAAGATATTAAGTGTGGGGACTTAGCTATTTTACATCACAATCAATAAAAACTCCTAAATCTAGGGGATAAATCCGCGTGAATCAAAAGAAAAGAAAAATCGAATAAAATAAAATCGGCGTGAAAACTGCGAAAGCCGACGAGGCCCCCAAGGGAACAATCCCTCGGGCAATGAACCTCGTGAAGTGTAGAAGTGTCCAAGAGTCATGTTTAAGTTACAATTCAGAGTCACTCTCTCACTTAAATTACATAAATAAATGCATAAAATAAACTAGAGCTAAGTCTTCAAAATCTCTCCAAGTCCTCTTGATGCAGGGGTAGCAAGCCGAAGCCGGCTTCACATGGGTGCCCAGGCGCCTAGGGTAGAGCGCCTCCCTCGATCCGCGATACCTTGCACAAAGTCAACAAGAGAGGAGGTTAGACAACACAACAATATATATCAATAAATGAAGGAAATAAATGAAATAAAAATGAAGACAAATAATCACAATCAATTATACAAAAATCGATCTATACGCTGTTGTACCTTGGCAACGACGCCATTTGATTAACCACAGAAGTATCGGGGTCTAAATATGTCTCACACAAGGCGGAGACACAGTCGTTGTGGCAACCCTCGATAAACCCTGGTTAAGTCAACAATTAACCCACAACAAGTAAATCAAGCAATGAAAGTAAATGTGTGGAGTTAAATTATTATAACTCTACAACAAAAATATGTATAAGTACAAGTATGTGTAGAGTGTCGAACACAGGGAACAAGTAGGATAGACCGGGCAATCAATGCACAAGAATGAATGTGATCAAATGTCTACAAGTGTGCTATTTTGTGGGTTTTTAATTTTTATTTTTTAAATTTTTGATTTCGTATTTTCTTTTTGTATTTTATCTATTTTTTAAATATTTCCTTTTAAATAACAAAGTAGATACACAATAAAGAAAAGAGAGATATAATATATAGAGAAAAATAGGTAAAAATAAGCAAAATTCAGGAAATACAATATTTTTGTGTTGTTTATATTTTTATAATGTTTTTATGGTTTTTCTAGATTTTCTTGATTTTTTTGGTATTTTTAAAGTCAAAAATGCTGAAAACAGTGAACAAAATAAAAGGCTGAAATTAAAATGAGGATGAAAAATATCAAACAGACACAATTCCTCAAATTAATTTTAAAATAAAGATAATAAAATGGAGAAAATTCAGCACATAGATTTAATTTTTAGGATTTTTCTGGAATTTTTAAGATGTTTATGAAGTTTTAAGGGGTTTTGCTATTTTTAGGGGTTTTTCTTTGAATTTTTTAGTGATTTTTGAACTGAAGTTAAAACAAAAAGAGACAAACACAATGTTGAATTTTTCGAAGGGTTTTTATATTTTTAAGTATTTTCTAATGCAAACAGAGCTGAAAATACATGTTTTTGAATTTTTATAAATGCTAAAATGCAATAAAAATGCAAACTAAAAATATGACATGAAAGAATTATGATTTTATAGACACATGAAATAAATACAAATAACAAAGAGAAAAATCAACACTAGCAGGGACATATATGTAAATATCCAGAAGTCCAGGGATACATATGCAATTTTTCCTATATAATGCAATAAAAATATTTCTGGGCTAAATGTTAAATCCCAAAACCCGTAGGGTTACTGTACAAATTGTCTAAAGTTATGTGCGCGAGGTACGTGACTGTTAGAGACCTAGAAGCAAATATCAAAAATCTTGAGGGCTTACTTGTAATTTCACCAAAATATTACAATGAGGCAAAATATTTTTTGGACTGAAACGAAATACAACAAATAGAGAGGGGCCCTGTGTAAAATTCTCACACCCCACGTGCATGAGTCACGTGGCGTGATGTGGGCAGGGACCTATTCACAAATATCAAAAGTATAGGGTTCTTTTTGCAAAAATTACACAAAATAGTAAACTGCCAATGAACGTTTATGGATCAAACTTTAAATACAAAATAAGGGGGGTATCAGGCAAAATTACCCCCGTTAAGGTGTGATCCAACGGCGGGCGTCGCTTGACTAATACACGTGTCGCGATGTGGATGCCCGATGACGGTTCGTGCGGGAACGGCTGGGATTAGATCCTATGGCGAGGATCCGACGGTGCTGGCGCCGCGCGATCCAACGATGGCTGAACGATCTGGTGTGGGCCCGTGATCTGACGGCTGGGAAGGAATGACGGAGAACGAGGAAGAAGGCCTCGACCGACAAACTTCCCCCGCTCCGCTCCTCCTCCTCCGTGACGATGAAGACTTCAAAATGGGCTCTGCGGCTTCCTACATGCGTCCTCTGTGCGCTGGAGGCTCCAAAAGGCTCTGACGTCGGGCGAAGCTCTCGCTAGGAGGCGGCGGAGCTGGAGACTCCAAATGCTCCGGCAAGAGATCAAAATGAGCCCAAGGTCTCTTTAGTGGCTTCTGGACATGCAAGAAATGGTGACATCGTCGAGGGCAAAATGCCTCGACGGTCGACGAAGCGAGTGGGTGCGTGGAGCTGCTAGATTGAAGTCGGTCGGAGCCAACTTCGGGGAAGGGTGCGGTTTGATGATCGAATGGGAGAAATGGGAGGTGAAGGATGGGATATGATTCCTACGACTAAGGGTAATGATAAAATGCAAGAAAATAGAGTGAATAGAGAGCCTAAAAGGTGGAGTTCACCTGAGGAAGACCTCGACGGCGGGGCTCGCTGGAGGTGGTGGAACTCGCCCGAATCCGCGTCGAAACTCCGCCCGAGATGACTGGAGCTGGATCTGTCACCACCAGCAAGCCAAAGCACACGAAAGGGGGAGAATAACAAGACAAAATGGGGTTCAAATTTGAAAAATGAAAATCGGAGGTCTATATGAAGGGTTGACGATCGAGCGAGGAAGATCGAGGTGAATTGATGAAATCGATGATCCACAGCCCAAGGAGGACCCTCGGCGTGAATCACCAATATCCAAGGGAGAAAAGTCAAAAAGAGAGTTACGCGAAATTGTGCAAGTTGCGTCTCTCAAAAATCGATGAAATCAAGGAAAAACTCGTTCTGACATGCAATAGAGGGGAGGGTCAGACAGTTGATCGGAGGTCAACTGTCCAAGCCTCCTGGTTGGTCCACGTGGACCAACCAGGAAAAACCTTTGGAAAAAGATTTGTTAATTCATTTTAAAATAATAAATGATTTTATTAATTTTAGGTTATTTAATGAAAAATGTTTATTATTTTCTAAATTATTTTATTATGATTTTTATTTATTTTTTTCGAGGTATACAATAATAAGTTCCCTTTAAGGGCTATATAGGTATATTTATCTATATATTTTAATATTTTATTTTTCTTTTATGTATTTAATTTATGTATTTTGGCCTATTGTTTTATAAATTTATAAATTATTTTTCTAAACTTAAATAAATTTTTATTTTATTTTTCTGAAGTGTTTTGTACACTTAATAAAATAGAAGTATTAATTATATAGGTATATTTACAGGTATATTATCTATGTATTATATACAGATATTTTATTTCGGTATTTTCTTTATGTTTTTGTTCCTATTTTGATATGTAAATATATTATAAATAATATTTAAAAAATTATAAAAATATAAAATTATAAAAATAATGAATAATAAATAAAATGAATATTTTAATTTGTATAAGTATAAAAAAGGGTCCAAAACTCAACTTTCAAACCGTAGCTCCACAAAATATGAAACTACCTTCATTAAATAGCTTATTAAAAATTATATCCAATTAAAAGTAATTTTGATACATTTCGAGTTTTTATCTGAGAGATACAGGTCTGGGGAGTTGGGGTTCTGGAATCTTATTTAGGTCATAACTTTTTATCTGTATATTATTTTTGCGTGAAATCAATTTTGTATTTTTCTATATTTAATTAGCTACAACTTTCATGACAAAGTTTATTTATTTGGAGTATAAAAAGTGGAACTAAAAATAGGTCCCAAAATGAATAAAGAATGAATTGAATAAAAGGGATTTTTATTGGTATTTGGCCCTTATCTCCCCCTACTTTATTCCTTGTTGACTATTCATCCAGATGCCTAGGTCTCGGGGTTTCGGATCATAAAACATTTACAATATTTTATTCTTTTTTTATTATATAATTTTGGCTTTAAAAATCGTATTTTGTACACTATTTACATACACATGCACGAATGCTAAAATGCATGAATTAAGGGTATTTACAAGTATTTAATAGGATTTTTGAGGCCAAAATGATGGAATAAAGATGATAAAATGTGGATTCATCAGTACTACAATATAAAAATTAGTTTTTCAAATCTACTTTAATATAATGCTATGTTATTATTGCATTTCAAAATTAATTTTCAGGCAGCTAGGTTGGAAAGAGAACCCTCATTTCAGGAGTGGTGGTCTAGGTCTCACATGAGTGGGAAAGAAGGAGAGTCGCAATGGTCCACTCCTGAAGCAGGAGAATTGTTGGTAAGTCTTTTAATTTATTTATAATTGAAAGATATATTATAACTTATTCTTCTCTATTTCATTTTGTATTTCAGGATCGTCATTTGACACTATCTGTATAAAAATGGGGTGGTGATCCAACTGGAGAGCAACCATCATTTGATAAAGCAATCTGGAAGCAGGTATAGATAAATATTAATTTACTATATTCATTTTTTATATATAATTTCATATTAAATGATGAAAATTTTATAAGGTATTGGAGGAGAGGGACATTGTGGCGAACAGAAAGCAGACACTTGGTGGTCTTCCTCCATACTATGTGGAGGAACATCATCATTCCTATTCTGCGTACTCCCAACCGTCGTACACACAACCACATCCGTCCCAACCATCATTGCCAATGGAGTCGCAGATGGCGGTGATGGTGGAGCAGGTGATGAAGCTCCGAGAAGATTTCACGGCGTACATGTAAGTATATCTACTTAGAATGAGTAATAATTTTATAATTCTATATCTTCAAAATGCAAATAACATGTATATATCCTCCATATATAATATAGGTCACAAGAGTGTGCATCTCAACCCGAGGAGATTGAATCGGATGACGAAGAGGAGGAGGAGAACGACCCTGAAGAAGAGGCACGCATGCATACTAGGTTCAAAGAGAAGGAGAAGGGAAAAAAGAAAGCAAAGTAGGATTTAATATCTAAAAATTTTTAGATCAAAGAAGAAGTGCTTTTGTTGCTATTGGCTTGTTTTGTTGTTGAACTTTTAGCACGTCTTTCAATTTGTATGAACTTAGATAGTATAATTTGTTGTAATTTTACCTGTGGATCCTTTCGAACATATATTTGTAGTATTTAACTCTTAAAAATGAATATTTATTTCTAAGTTCATGTATATTGTGTGAGTTCGACATGTCAATGTTAGTTAATTTAGTTGACGAACTGGTATACTGTAGATACTCTTATCGACTCTATTAAGCACCTGTAGTGGTTTATTGGCAGGCTATACAGGTTCGACGGGGCGTATAAACCCCGCCGAACCTGTATATTTTTTTCCTGCACTTCAGTATGGGCGAGCACATGTGCTCACCAGGGGCTCCGTACATGATCGCCATATTTTTTAGGGGTGATCATGTCGACGGGCACATATGTGCACGCCTACAAGCGGGCGAGGACATAGCATCCTCAAGTGCTCGCCCACCTGGCCGGGCGACTCTCTTATCGGCGACCACGCATGGAACGAGCACATGTGCTTGCCCAGTGTACGGGCGTGCACATGGCGTGCAATTGCGTGCACATTACGAGCCATCATGTGCATGCCAATATCATCTTTTTTGGCAGAGATAGATTTGTAGTTCTCTGGTGCTTTTTTCTCTATGATATTTACACCTATAACTTTGAATAATTTTGTAATTACCCCAGAAACCCTCTACAATAACAAATTACACCCATGACCCTTAATAATGCTCCATTTTACACCCATAACCTTTCATTAGTTTGATTCATTAACTCAACCATATGAGTGAGTTTATCTAACCAATCCGCGATCTAACGACTATGATTAACCAAAAGTAAAAAAAGAAAAGAAAAAAAAAACCCACCCTCCCCCTCTCCCTTCCTCCACCTCCCCTCATGCCGACCACCTCCGCATCCCCCTCCCTCCACCGCCGACCACGAACCACCTCCCCCATCATCTCCACCATACCACGACGTTGCCCATTTATCTCTTTCTCCAAATAACAGAGCACGTAAGAGATTGCATGGTGGAGGAGAAACCATGGCGCTAGATGGAGCAATACCGGAGAACATTGTAGTGGTTGCTATGGAGGCCGAGCGTGAGATCTACAAGTTCGCTCTCCATTGGGCTCTCAGCCACGTCGTCCACCTAGGCGACTTCGTTACCCTCCTCACCGTCATTCTCCCTACACCAAAAGGTACCCAACACAACAAGTTCCTCTTGCATTCCAGCTTATTGGTACCAATAGTTGTCTTCGTATTTCTAAGGCCAGAGGTGGCGCCTCTGGAGCTCCCCCAAGTTCACTGGCAACTGCAACACTGACCGCAACTGGAATTACGTCGGAGAACGACAGCTGTGGGAGGTTTCCGCATCGCGCTTCCCGATGGTGCTTCAATTCCATGGTGGAGAGAAGGATGAGGTGTGTATGGATTCATATTATATATATATAGAGAGAGAGATTAGATTAAAGATCTTATGTGAGCAAATGTTGTGAGTTGCAGGTCAACATGGGGATAAATGTGGTAATGTCCCCGGAGGGAGAGGCGGCGGGCGACGGTGCAGTGGCAACAGAATCCAAGAGGGTGGGGGCCAATTGGGTGGTGGTCGATAGGTAATCTCTCTGATTTGCATCTAATTGAATTTTATGTATATTATGTTGCACATAAATATCTCTTCTACAGCTTTCGACGGTGGAGAAAGGGGAGGACGGGGTGGGTGTTGGCGGAGGAAGGGGGGACTGGAGGTGGTCGACGGGCGGAGGAAGGGGAGGAGGGGGTAGGTGCTGGAGGAGGGAGGGGGGGTTGGAGGAGGAAGGGTACTCATCTGTAAATAATGAAACTTAAAGGGTAGAACATGTAAAATATTTGACGGATGCCATTATAGTTAACTGAAAATTAGATGGAAGTTAACACGAGGGTTATGGGTGTAAGAGAGTTAAGCATTATTGGGGGTCTTCGGTGTTGCGTGTAATTCATGATTATAGAGGGTTTCTGGGGTAATTACGAAATTACTCAGGGTTATGGGTGTAAGTATCCCTTTTTCTTTCAGCTTGGTGTACATGTATAAGAATATAGTGGGGCGGTTGCCGTGTAAACTTTATTTTGTGAATGGAAAACTGTGGGATGCTTCCTCTAAATTATTTTATTGCAACCTGATTCTTTATGTTAATTGGTTGTTATTGAATAAAGCTATTGCTACGTAACCAAACCCGGTAATGAGGAGGATATGACGATCCAGAATCGAGGTCATGGCATGAGCTTTATTGAGGCATAGTTTTTCTTTTGTTCCTGTATAGACATTACCTTGAATTCCAACCCTGGTTGCCTCATTTTTTTAGATAAAAGTAAATTGACAATTAAGTAATGCTATCGCCGCATTATGTTTGGTAGTATTTTAGATAGTGCCTCTAAAATAATATGGATCTCTAATACCCACAATAGGTTTTTTCGCTCGGTTCCTTTTTAAAAAGAATATCTCAACTCGGGAAATTTTAAAAAAGCGAGGTTGCGAATTAGCTTCGATTTGCTACCATTGTCTGAATGGCATTGAATCCATCAAATACTGATTGTTTGGTTGTCTTTTTTTATAGAAGTGTCAAAGCTACTTGATCCAGAGGCATTGAATTGGATTTGATACCCTTTTAATTTGGTATTTGGTAACTACAGTACCACTACATCCCTTCTCAGACTGGTCGCCATTGATCCTTACTATTATTGCGATTATTTGGCGAGAAAGGTGCATGAGATGTTGGAAGGATCGGCTCCCCCCGCCCACTTGCTATCTTTGCACTGTTTGCACTTCCTCTTTAACTATAATCGTCTGGACCAACTTCTTGTTTGTTTCTTACCTTTGCTCAGGGCTCTCGTCAAAATTAGACTCAATAAACCTTCGCTCAAGAGGTACCAATGAAAAGAAATCTTAGCATAATTGCTGCCTTTTCGGTGATACGGATTATTTTTGCTAGTCCTGGAATTTGATATCGTTATATTTTTTTGTATATGTTTTTAGTTACTCTCTGATTTATCGGATGGGTGGGTCTAACCATGATTTTTATTTTGTGGCCAAAACTTTGGCATTTTTTACTTCTTCCTTCTTCTTATCACCTAGGTCTAGTGAGCGGAGTCTCTCTTGATGTATTATATTCTTTATTTATGCCATAGTTAGTCCAAACCTGCCCCAAAATTTTATTTAAACATTCAAACATCTGCTCAAGAAAGAGTCCCACTCTTTTACAAACTCGTTACTCAAAACTTACTCCCATTCCGCTCAAAACATACATTCAATGCACGTTCATCTCATCCAACCATTGCTCACGAAGTGTAGTTCCTCTCCCCCTCTCTCGGCTCCGTTCTCCTCCTCCCCTCCGCCGCTGCCGCCGGAGAACAGATGGGTTCGTCCATGCTCGTGGGCGCAGACATGGCTTCCACCTTCCCGTTTCTCTGCTTCCTCCCATCCCTAAACCCTCGCCCATCCCCTCCCCGCCGATGCCGTTTGAGTCCTCGATCCTTGATGACAAGATTCTGCAGGTTCGCCTCGTTCTCTGTTTTTCCTGAGACAATTCTGCATCTTAAACCTTTTTTTCAGGGTTCGGGGATTTAGTTTGCAGGCGACTACTTGTCTGCGTCGCCATCTTCTGGCTTATGCTTGCATCAGCACAGGTGGCGGCTTTGAGCCTCCCGCCGAGCCGGAAGCGTCGGGATCCAGTTCGAAGGTTACCCTTCTTTCTGTTCCGAACACTTGCATACTTTATAAGTCAAGGCTGATTTTGCATTACTGGAGATATTCTACTATATTAGCCACTGTCAGAAAGATATTAAAACAATTTCACGCGTTATCCATGTTAGAGAATAGGAATCCGATTGCATTTGGTGAATTAATCAGCATTGGACTTTTCTTTGATCTCTTGTCTCTGTTGTCTTCTCCTTGCTTTATCTTATGTTTGTCTTCAATTTTTGGATGAATATTAGATTTTTTTTCTTACTTTCATTGTACAAACTTTTACTCTGGTTACAATTCATTTCTCGTTAAATAATGTAATGATTTAGTAGGATGTATTTTTAATATATGAAATTTTATAAAATGTATTAATACGATGACTTTGGATATAATAAAGGTACATGATTATATTACATATCAACTTCCCTCAAACCCCAAATATCATATAACAGTAGATTTCCATTATTTATGCATATAAAACCAGTAAAAACTTTATTATCTCGAAATTAATCGATTTCATTCAGGTTTGACACGATTCTGAGATTTTTGTTGGCATGCTTCATGTTTGATATTGGCGAAAGGGCATCGGTATAGGCACTTAAAACCTTGTTTCCCATTCAACAGATCTTGGATTTTTTTACGTCCACCTCTATCCTTGGAAAAGCTGCTTTACTGATTTTCATTTGCACGTACCTAATCTGAAAATATGAAGGTTATCAAGAAGCCAAGCCCTATACTTGATGCCTATTCTGTTGAAATCAGATTCCATCAAATCACCACAACATTGAAATCGCTTCTCAATAAAAAGATGCTACTCAGGTCTGTAGTCATTTTTTTGAAAGGGAAAAAGGTGCATCATTGTAAAGATGTGCACCCAAAAAACTTTATCAAGCTTGTAAAAGTCTGTCGACTAGTTGGCCCGACTAATCGAGTCGGGGGGAGAGGGGGTTAGCCGACTCGATTAGGCCTAGTCGGCCATTAGCCGGTCAACCCGACTAATATTGCCGACTAATCGACCGACTTTTATATTGATTTTTTTTAGTTTTTTTCCTTTTTAAAAGAAAACTTATACTAATATGCTTAATGTTAAATGTAAAGTCAATTTATTCTTTTATTTCATTATGATAATATAGAAAATGTACAAATCTATGTTAATATATAAGAATATATGTATAAAAATTGATTTATATATTTAAAATAATTAAAAAATATCAAAACTGACTAATGACCGACTAAATCTGATTAGTTGCCCGATTGTCGATTAATCCTTAATCAGTGACCCCTCCGACCGAGTAACAACTACTGCTTTATGCAACCTTGAACTTTATATTGTCAATTTTAAAACATAATTACAAAATCAAGAATTCTGAAAAATTATGTTGTGGACTAAAACATCTCCACATGTAATCTCTCTCCATCAAAAGTAACATCATTTCTTGCTAGCCATTGAACCCAAATAACTGCCATGGCCTAAATTTTGTCCCCTAATACTGTAATCTGAGTAAGACCAAGCAAGTCCCAGAAGGCGCAAGCATCTACAATGATCACAACAATAAGCCCAACCTTCACCTAAATGTCACTCGACATAATGCATGATAAAAGGTGATCCCGATCCTCTAACCTCTATTACATCTCTATGACATCTCGGACAAGAGGCACATGCCCTATTGAACAAACATGTCCTTCTGGTCATGTCATCAACTTGTCCCATCCAAACAACTAGAGGAATATCTTGAGCCACTGAGCCATCTTTTATGTCCATATATTCCCCAATGAAGCCATTAAGATGTTCAGATAAGAAACAAAAGAGGTATACTGCTCCTTGTAGGCCTTCTTCACAGTCATCTAACCATCAAACCACTACAAATGGGCAATAAATTACACCCAACCAAGGGCATGGGAACCCGAGAAAGGGACCGATCAGCTTCATGAACCCAACTCCTGATGATTAGAAAGCTTAAAGCGACCCATATGCTTAGCTCCCCTCCAACTCCCGTCAGTCACCAAATAAAAAATGCAGGGGAACCAAGAATTAATGGTCGATGCCCCGCCCAATTGTCTCGCTAGAAGCGGAAGGCAGAAACATCCCCAAGGATACGTTTTTGGTAATTGGAAATGTATAGAAGGATTGAACAAATACCGTTCCAAGAATTCAGAGGCATGTGGATCTACCTCTACTGCTATGACAGTCCTGCCGAAACCCCCTGTATCTTCCTTAACACCATACAAAGTAGCTCTGACATGCTTCCCCAGAATCGAGAAACCCGCTTTGCAAGCAATGCCTTATTTATACCTTCTAGATTCAAGACCTCTAAACCCTCATTTTTCTAAGAAAGCATCATCATCCTCCAATTGACTAAAGGAATGCTCTGCGTGGCATCGGAGCTCGTCCTAAAGAACCATAGCATCAAAGATTCTAGTCTTCAGAACCATTGCATCAAAAATTCTAGCCTTCCACGCACACCGGTAGAAGGCAGAAGCGACCTTGATGAAAGGGAAAAGTACGGGATCGCATACAAGACTGCCATGAATAGCACAAGACAACCACCCCTTGACAAGCATGTATTCTTTCGGCTTGCAATCTTTTGCTCAAGTCTCTCCACCAAAGGGAGCCAATCCCTTTATCCCAGGGTACCACTAACCAAAGGCAGACTCACATAATTAACAGGTAGGGAACCCCGCTGAGATCTCAACAATGCTCAGAAAGGCGAAAGCTAATATGTAGGGAACCCTGTTGAGTTCTCTTGTCGTCATCTACACAAAACTTGCTGCCCTTTTTCCCTTCACCTCTTGGGATCCCTTGATATTGACATGAAATATTGCTTCATGCTTATGTGCATCTTTTGTCTGAAAAAAAAGTGTTTCACTCTTCTTGTTCCAAAGCATCAGCCATATCCTTATTGAATATGGAATACCAACCATACAGTCCTTCCACACTTAATCTTATAGTTTAATCTAGATTTTCCTCACAAATATCAAAAGGCTTGACGTAAATGGTCCTTCAGTGTACAATACCCAAATGCCCATTAGCTCCCTGACCAGGTTCCCCTTTAAAATTATCAACCGAGATAGCCTCATCCAATCTTTCTATCCAATCTTTCTCTGGTTATTTCTAAGATAATACAATAAAAAATTCTTATGCAATGCCAATTTTTTTTCTTTTCAGTGCTCTCCTTTTCCGTACCCACTTAAATGATATGGTGGTAGTGCAGTGTGCTTACCACATGTTGAGTTGCTTGTATATGGGTAAATGGATCTTGAGTGAGGATCCATTTACCCACTTAGAAACTTATATGTAACTCACCCCACCTTTTATTTCAAGTTGATAGAAAACAAAGAAGAAAGGCCCTAGTTGCTGTGAGCAACAGGGATCGTTTACCTCGTGGTTTTTTTTCCTTTCGATACGGAGGGTTTCCACGTAAATCTTGTGTCTCGATTCTTGGTGCTTGTTTGATTTCTTTTTCTACATGGTATTAGAGCCTTGTTGAGGTATTGCATTGAAGTATGATTCGTGGGGCTGTTCAAGATTGACGTTGGGTTCTTTGCCCTTGAACGGAGCCCTTGCGCGATCCCGAGATTGGTGGGCTGTTGCTGCTACATTTTTGGCGGTCTGAATTTCATTCCTTGGTGTCCAGATTGTTGTTGACTGTTGCTACTATGATATTTTTGACATCCCAAGACTGATTTGGGCTTCGTTGGTGTTGTGAGGTACGCTCCCTGTTGAGGGAGAGCAACTGTGGTGTGGGCTAAGCCCTTGAGTGTTGTTAGGGTGTTTTTTTGCCCCTTTGTTTCGTAGGAGAAGAAGCTATAAATTTGTGCCCGCAAGGTGTTTGTAATATTACCTCAGAGAACAGAAAGTGTTGTTGCACTTCAAGTGTTTGACAAAATATCTCTAAGCACAAATCTTGTTGATGGAGATGCACACTAAGTGTTTGTTGAAAGCCTTGAGAGCATGGTTGTTCAACAAATAAATATGAGATCAACAAAAAATATAGAAAGAAAGGAT
Organism: Ottelia alismoides; assembly: GCA_037367405.1. Taxonomy (NCBI): domain Eukaryota; kingdom Viridiplantae; phylum Streptophyta; class Magnoliopsida; order Alismatales; family Hydrocharitaceae; genus Ottelia; species Ottelia alismoides. The sequence goes on along the minus strand of JAZKJV010006535.1, from coordinate 214,994 downwards.
TGAGTGGAGATTATTGTCAACGACTCCAATAATGCGTTTGTTGCTGCCGCTCAAAATAAATATCATGATTTGAATAATTATGAGAACAAAGAGTCATTATTGATAGTGGTGCCATTGACCATATGACGGGTGATCCCAAACTCTTTAGTGCTTATAAGTTGGCATCAGACAAAGAACATATTGCCCTTGCTGATGGATCTCATGTTGTAGTGGTAGGAAAAGGAAGTGTATCACTCATTGACAAATTTGCTCTCCACAATACGCTTTATGTTCCTGATATGCCTTTAAATCTCCTTTCTGTTAGCAAGATAACAAAAGAACTGAACGGTGAAACAGTTTTTTCTTCTGATCGTCGTATGTTGCAAGACTCTGTAAAAGGGATGAGAATTGGGATTGGTGTTGTTTCTGAAGGTTTGTATCGTCTACCCATTAAAGTGGTAGAAGCATTAACAACTGCAATTCATGGAAAGAAAAACAAGAAGGATTGTCTTAGCTTGGCCTTGCAATGGCACGAACGTCTCGGCCATCTTCCATTTGGTTATCTTAAAGGATTGTTTCCTTCATTATTCGAAGAATTGAATTCTACGGACTTAGTGTGTCATGTTTGATTAAAGGCAAAGCACACTCGTGCAACTTATCCTGTTTCTGAGAGTGAACAAGTGGAATTTTTGAACTGATTCACTCTGATGTTTGGGGTCCCTCCAGTGTTGCTACTCTCAATGACTATAAGTACTTCATTACATTTATTGATGATTACTCCAGAAGCACATTTGTTTATTTACTTCGTGATCGTGGAGAAGTTGTCAATACTGTGAAATTTTTTTTAACCTTATTGAGACGCAGTATGGAAAAGTGATAAAGCATTTTCGGTCTGTAATGCTCGTGAATATTTATCTAAGGAATTGCAAGAATTATTTATTGCTAAAGGAACTCTTCACGAGACTTCTTGTAGCTATACTCCGCAACAGAACGGTATAGCAGAGCGAAAGAATAGACACCTACTTGAAGTGAGTAGGGCACTTTTATTTCAAAGAAATCTCCCCAAAAGATTATGAGGATAAGTTGTTCTCACAAGTGCCTTCCTTATAAACAGGATGCCCTCAAGAATGTTGAATATGGCAACCCCTTTTTCTACCATTCGATACGAGAGCAAGTCATTTGCTCTTCATACAAAGACTTTTGGTTGTATTTGTTATTTTCATAATTCCGCACCTGATGCAAAGAAGCTTGATCCACGTGCAATAAAATGTATTTTTTGGGATACTCTCCTACTCAGAAAGGGTATAAATGTTTCCATCCTAAAGATGGAAAAATGTATGCGACTAAAGATGTCACCTTTATTGGGCATGAATCTTACTTTCCTGAGCATTCCCTTCAGGGGGAGAATGTAAGTAATGGTGAAGGACATGTTCAAGATGTTCTTATCCTGGATGTGTGTGGTGACTATATAAGTTTTATGGGTAACTTCAACCAAACTGATGCAAAAATAGAGGGGTGGAAGTCTCGTTCTCCTCATTGGCATGAAAAAACTTATAGAAAGAATTATCAGCAAGAAAATATAGCACAAACCTTGCAAAGAGAGACCAACTACAACCATGTTGAAATTATATAAGATTAAAGTTCATCCACTATCATTGGTGATTCAAGCTCTAATCTTGAAAGTGTTCAGGAAGAGGCGGTTAATGACAACAGTAAAGATGCATGTGAGGATGAGTTGATCTTTTTTGAAGAAGACTCGATCGCACATAGACGAGGGTGAAGGGAGATAAAGCCTCCTTCGAGATATGTTGAATGTACACGATACCCATTGACTAATATGTTGGTTTAACAAAAATTATAAATGTTTTATTTCTTCACTTTCCGCCTCTGTGATTCCCAAGAATGTTGCTAAAGCTAGTTCGGATCCTATATGGGTTCAGGCTATGCATGAGGAGATGGAGGCCCTTGAAAAAACTGTACATGGGACATTGTAGATATTCCAGATGGTGTGCATTTGGTTGGTTCAAAGTGGGTTTATACCATAAAATAAAAATCAATGGTCAAATAGAAAGATACAAGACCAGACTTGTTGCAAGGGGTTTTAGTCAAAATATGGCATTGACTATCTAGAGACGTTTGCTCCTATCACAAAAATGAATACAGTACAGATTGTGCTTTCTCTTGTCATTATCAAGAAATGGAAGCTTCATCAAATGGATGTTAAGATTGCCTTCTTGAATGGAGATCTCTTGAAAGATATTTATATGCACTTGCCACCTGGCCAAGAGAAGACAGGAAAATGTTGTTGTTAGGGTAAAAGAGTACTCAGATGATTTATTCTATAGAGCCCTCGGGTCTCTCATATAGGAAGAGAGCCCTTGGGTAAATTACATGAGAGGTACATAAAGAAACTGAAATAACATAAAGACGAACAACTGTCTCTACACTCCCCCTCAAGATGGAGCATAGATATCTATCATGCTCAGCTTGGAAGAACATCTCTGGAAGGGTCCTCTGAGCAATGGCTTAGTGAATATGTCCGCTGTCTGGTCCTCTGAACTGACGTGAGACGTGGAGATGAAGCCCTTCTGAATCATGTCCCTAGTGTAATGACAATCCACCTCTATGTGTTTGGTTCTCTCATGGAAGGCTGGATTGTTGGCAATAAATAGTGCTGCCTGATTATCACATTGAAGGTTCATAGGCAAGGGAACGTCAACATTCAGATATTCTAAGACTGCTTTAACCCACATCATTTCTGTGCTTGCCTGTGCCATGGCTCTATACTCGGACTCGACACTGGATCTCGCCACAACAGTTTGCTTCTTGCTTTTCCAAGAGACTAAAGAGCTTCCTATGAAGATAGCAAATCCAGATGTAGACTTACGGTCCCTTGGACATCCTGCATAATTTGCATCTGCACAGGCTGAAATAGACAGATCTGTACCTTTCTTGAATAGCAACCCTGTGCCTGGGGAAGACTTCAGATATCTCAATATCATATATAAGGCATCCATATGTACTTGCCTCGGCTGCTCCATGAATTGACTCACCCGGTTTACTGCAAGGGCAACATCCGGTCGAGTTATAGTGATGTATAAGAGCTTACCCACCATTTCTCTGTACCTTCTCTTGTCCACCTCCTCGGTATCATCATCGTACAGCTTCATACTCGGGTCCATAGGTGTACTTGAAGGCCTGCATCCAGTCATTCCTGTTTCGACTAGCAAATCTGTGACATACTTTCTTTGAGTCATCACCATTCCTTGTGCATTTCTTGCAAATTCAATCCCCAGAAAATATCGTATTGTGCCTAGATCCTTTGTAATGAACTGGCTGCCCAACATAGACTTGGTGATCTCAACTCCCTGTGCATCATCTCCCGTAACCAATATGTCATCAACATATACCATAACAACAATGGTACCTCTAGGGGTCTTCCGGACGAACAGTGAGTGGTCCGCATTAGATCTTCTGAACCCCTGTCGTTCAATAAGCTGAGAGAGCTTCTGGAACCATGCACGGGGACTCTGTTTAAGGCCATAGATAGCCTTATGAAGTCTGCACACCTTCTGAGTCTCCCCCTCAGCAGCAAACCCGGGTGGCTGCTGCATGTAGACTTCCTCCTGTAGATCACCATACAAGAAAGCATTCTTAACATCAAGCTGGAATATGGTCCAGTCACGTACCACTGCAACCGATAGAAGGATGCGAAGGGTAGAGTGTCTTGCCACCGGTGAGAAGGTATCCAAATAATCTACACCATATGTCGGGGTAAATCCCCGTGCAACGAGCCTGGCCTTGTATCTGTCTAAACGGCCATCCGCATGGTATTTCACCGTAAAAACCCACTTGCAACTTACTACTGAGGCACCTGGAGGAATGGGGACAAGAGACCAAGTTCCCCTAGATTGCAAAGCACGCATTTCCTCTTCCATTGCAAGACGCCAGCAGTTAATCTTCATTGCATCCTGATATGTCCGTGGAATCTCAACTGACGATACAGCAGCTGCAAACTTCTGGAAATCCCCCGTGAGTCGATGAAAGGAGACTTGAGAGGCAAGGGGATATGTAGCACACTGTCTGCGCTGCTTCCTATGAGCAATGGGCCTGTCCAAATCATCCAAGGCTGTGCTGACCGGTTGCTCCTCCTCCTGTAATAAAGGTTCCTGCACAGGTGCATTATCTAAGCCATCGTTAGTGTTAATTTCAGAACAAACCTGAGACGTGTTGGATGGTTGACTTGTAGCTTGAGCATGGCCTGTCCGCCTCGTATAGAACTTAGTGAAAGGGACAACAGGAGGAGGTGGTGGTGGTGGTGGTGGTGTTGGTGGAGTAGAGGATTGACCCAGGCTTGGCGGTGGTGGAACAAAGACATTGGAATCTGGAGAAGTGGAGGGGGCTAATCTGTCACCCGCAGGTGAGAAATATATGACAGGTTCGAAAAAAGTAACATCTGCACTCACATAGTACTTGTCATGGACAGGATCATAGCAACGGTATCCTTTCTGTGTCCTGGAGTAACCCACAAAAACACACTTGATAGCCCTAGGAGAAAGCTTATCAAGTCCTGGAGATAAGCGGTGGACAAACGCAACAGTGCCGAAGACCCGAGGTGTAAGTGCAAACAAATCTCTGTCTGGAAAAAGAACGGAGATTGGGGACTTTTCCCCAAGAACAGTTGTAGGCATTCGGTTGACTAGATAACATGCTGTAAGGATAGCATCTCCCCAAAATGACAATGGAGCACAACTTTGAATGAGTAATGTGCGAGCAATATCAAGAAAATGTCGATGCTTGCGTTCTGCAACCCCATTTTGTTGGGAGGTGTAAGCACATGTGGTTTGATGAACAATGTCTTTTGAAGAAAGAAAGGTAGCAAGAGAGCGAGTGCAGAACTCCAATGCATTATCAGTTCGCACATACTTAACAGTAGAAGAGAAAACATTCTGGATTTCATTAATAAGATTTTGAATAACACTTCCTGCTTCAGATTTATTTTTAAGAAGAAACGTTCAGGACACTCTAGAGAAATCATCAACCACTACTAAATAGAACCTGTGCCCCTGATGATCTGGGACACGACTTGGACCCCAAATGTCTACATGAAGTAATTCAAACGAGGAGTGACTGCTCCGACTCTGACGACCTGGGAAGCTAGATCGATGGTGCTTCCCTAACTGACATGCTTCACAACGAAAGGAGGAACTTGGAGAGATCTGAGGCAGTAGGTGACACATCTTCTGCAGGGGCAGATGACCGAACCGAAGATGCCAGGTGTACGGAGATACGGCGCCTTGGGAATGCAGAGAGACGCCAGCGTAGGAGTTACGGACTAGACGATAGAGGCCATTGTGCTCAGAGCCACAGCCAATCACCCTGCCCGTCAGTATGTCCTGAAAAATAACAGACGATGGATCAAAAATAGCACGGCAGTGCAAATCACGTGTAATCTGACTAATGGATAAGAGATTCATAGAGAATTCTGGAGCATGTAGGACATTCTGTAAGTGCATAGAGGGTAGCAAAGCTGTCTCCCCCTAACCGATAATAGGAGAATGAGTGCCATCAGCTATGAGTACAGATCGACCAGGCTGTACATCTCTGTAGGACTGAAGAATATCTTTCTCACGACATAGATGATGGGTAGCTCCAGAGTCGACAATCCATCCTGTAAGATCATGACAATGAGGTGAGACTGAAGGACTACCTGAGGCACTGGCAGAGGCGGATGTACTAGCTGACGCCGAGGCTGCAACATCAGAAACTTCAGCACCCTCTGGCGACGATTGTGGCATGATATCACGAAGTCGTGCCACTAACTCTTCGAACCGGTGATCTGTAGCAGGAGCTGAAGGACCCTGAACATGATCCGCGACACGTGCAGAAGGAGGGAAGCCGTGCTTGGAATAGCAAGTATCCTCCGAATGACCAGTACGACGGCAGTAAGAACACGTGGACCGTATGCGACCTCCGCGTCCACGTCCACCACTTCCTCTGCCACGAAACGAGGACGAACCACCACGTCCCCTGGAAACTGCCATTGTAGACGGAGGTGCATTCGCTGTAGCGGATGGAACAGGTACACGACTGAGCCTCCTGTATACCTCTTCCATCGGCGGGATAGTGGCATCTGCTAGGATCTGAGAGCGTGCGGCCTCGTACTACGGGTCTAGGGCAGCGAGTAATACGCCAACCATAGTGGCATTGCGGAACGTCTTCTGTTGATCCGGCGTGGCTGTGAGCGGAATGGTGCTATAGAGCTTCTCGAACATACCACGAAGCGACGTGTACAGCGAATGAAGAGGCCTCCCATTCTGCTTCGTGGTAAATATATCATGCTGCAACTGGAGCATCTTCGTCTCGTTGCGGACCTGAGAGTACGTCACGGCCAAAATGTCCCACATCGCCTTGGCGGTGGGCTGGTGAAGAACATCATTGGCTATCTCTGTCGTGAGCGTACCTGAGAGTCAAACCTTGGCGTACGCATCATCAGCCTCCCATGAGGCATAGACTCCTGTCTTCTCCGGCGGTTCATCCTCGGTAAGAATATGCTTCTTACCGCACGACTTCATGAGACTGAGGAACTGCATCGCCCACAGTTCGTAGTTTGTCCCGTCCATTTTGACAATCGGTGTTGAACCTTTGAACGACCTATGGCGGGCATATCGAGCTTTTGTTCGGACATGATGCCGGAGAAGAACGACTATTGATAGACCAAGAAGAGGTTGTCTACCAAGACTTTAAGGATTCAAGTGCACATGTAGACGTTATGCACTTGAATCCATCATCTATCCGAGTCCGAGCGAAAGAGCGGCACCCGGCGACAAGTAGAGGCTCCGGAAGCCTCTACCAAGGAAGATGGCGGCTGGGCGGGGACTGGTCAGGGGCTGGGCGAGGGCTGGACGGTGTAGACAGCCCCCAGCGGCGGCTGGAGGAAGCCGGGGCGGAAGGTGGGGGGCTCCGGCGGCGCGCGCGCGGGACGAGGAGAGGGTCCTGGGCTGGTCGGCGGCGCCCTGGGGGCTGGGCGGACACCTGGGGGCGGCGGCGGTGGGAGAGAGTCGGCGGGGGGGGGGGGGGCGGTGGAGAGAAACCCTAGATTAGGGTTAGGGCTCTGATACCATGTTAGGGTAAAAGAGTACTCAGATGATTTATTCTATAGAGCCCTCGGGTCTCTCATATAGGGAGAGAGCCCTTGGGTAAATTACATGAGAGGTACATAAAGAAACTGAAATAACATAAAGACGAACAACTATCTCTACAGTTGTAAATTGAAGAAAGCATTATATGGACTGAAACAGTCTCCTAGAGCCTGGTTCGAGAAGCTTAGAGTGGTGATGATTAGATTTGGCTATCGTCAAGGCAATGGTGATTACACTCTCTTTGTCAAGAGGAGTGAACATAGAACGCCTCTTCTTCTTGTTTATGTTGATGACATGATTATCACAGGAGATGATGAAGAGGAGATAGCTAATCTAAAAAGAGAGCTTGGTGCAGTTTTTGACTTAAAGGATCTTAGAAACCTGAAATATTTTCTGGGTATTGAATTGGCAAGGTCAAATGAAGGTCTTGTTCTTTATCAAAGAAAATATGCTTTAAATCTGTTGAAGGAGACTGGAAAGTTGGGATTCAAACCTGCCCCTACGCCTATTGAGGGGAGTCATAAGTTGAGCGTCAAAGATGGGAAGCAACTTGATGAAAGCTTCAAGATTCGGTACCAGAGACTTGTGGGTAAGTTGATTTATCTTACTCTTACCAAACCCGACATTACTTATGCTGTCAATGTGGTGAGTCAATTCATGCATGCACCAACTGATATTCGCATGAAGGCGGTAGAGTGTATCCTCTGTTACGTGAAAAAGGGCCATGGAAAAGGACTTATCTTTACCAAGGATGCAAAAATTGAAATCGAAGGATACACAGATGCGGATTGTGCTGGATGTACCGATACAAGGAGATCTACAACTGGCTACTACGTATTTCTGGGTGGCAACTTGGTGATTTGGAGAAGCAAGCGACAATCAGTTTGTGCTAGATCCAGTGCTGAAGCTGAATACGAAGCTGTTGCCATGGGTATTGCTGAGATGATATGGGTCAAGACTATTTTGAAAGACATTGGAATAATTTTCGAGCTGCCTATGAAGTTGTTCTGTGACAACAAGGCCGCTATAAATTTATCCAACAATCCTGTCCTACATGATAGAACCAAGCATGTGGAGATCGATCGTCACTTTATCAGAGAAAGAATTGACTCTAAGGAGCTTATTCTACCATACATAAAAACTGAAGATCAAGTGGCTGATGTCTTCACCAAAGGACTTCCCACAACTAGCTTTAAGAAGAATACGGGCAAGTTGGGCATGTACAATCTATATGTCCAACTTGAGGGGGAGTGTTGAGTTGCTTGTATATGGGTAAATAGATCATGGGTGAGGATCCATTTACTCACTTAGAAACTTATATGTAACCCACCCCACCTTTTGTTTCAAGTTGATAGAAAACAAAGAGAGAAAGGCCCTGGTTGTTGTGAGCAACATGGATCGTTTACCCTGTGGTTTTTTCCTTCCGATCCGGAGGGTTTCCACGTAAATCTTGTGTCTCGATTCTTGGTGCTTGTTTGATTTCTTTTTCTACACCACTCAAAAGATCAGGGTTCAAATCCCCATTGTGGAGGTTGTGTTAGGTATTCGACGTCCAACGCAAAAAAATAGTCGAATCTTTCAATATGGATTTGAGCAAGAATCCATGTAGTGACCCACTAATAGTGGGAGAAGGCTTTGCCATTTTTTAGTGCTCTCCTTTTCTATGCTTGAGATTTTTTTTAGGAAGAAGAGGGTGGCATATCAAGATGGATCCCACCGCAAAAATGAATATTAAAAGTTAAGAATATGCATTAGAACGCGTTACATTCTCCATGATGCACGCAACGCTCTACAATGTTCAATTACATTCTCAGTATAACAAGTTTGCCCCCTCCCCCCAAAATGGCCTCATTTCTAGTGCATAAAATTGCCCAAAGGAGCGTAAAAGGCAACACACTATCCTCATGCCCAAAACCACATACAGATCTAAAATCACGCCAAAAACTGGCACACTCCAAACCGGCAATCCAAGAGATGTTTGCTCTGTACCAAATCTGGGAAGAGGAAGGGCACAAGAAGAATAGGTGGTTTAAGTTTGTGTGCATCTTGAGAGTGACTTGCTGTTATTCTCGATTGCCACCTTACTCATACAAAGAGAACCCAAACTGAAGTTTCTTGCTGTTACGATGCTTTAGATTGGTTAGATTACCGCCACTCCATATTTCCCTTCCTATCCTAGATAAGTCATATCATTCCCATCATGAGAATGACTATTTTCAAAAAAAATCATGAGAACAACTAATTTGTTACGGGGTACACCTACTTTGTTTCAGGGTTTCTAAGAGTGTAAAAAATAGGATCAAATGTTTTATTAAAACAACAACATAACGTTCTCTTATACAGATTAATATATGTGGAGATATAATAAGAGTTGTTTAATCATGAGTCCCTAAGGCTCTCTTATACAGAGGAGAAATATGTTGGGTAAATTGCATAATGACGACATAAAAGAAGAAAATACGTAGAATGAATAAAAGATAGTTAATATCTTAACACTCTCCCTCAAGATGGAGTATAGATATTAATCATGCTCAGCTTGGAACATCCCTCTAGCTAGGGCTTGATGAACACGTATGTTATCTGTTCTCTTGAGATGACACGAGAAATGGAAATGAAACCCTTCTGAATCATATCTTGATTGTACTGACAGTCTACCTCGATATTCTTGATCCTCTCATGAAAGGTTGTGTTGTTGGCAATGAAAAGAGCAGCTTGGTGGTCACATTGGAGGTGCATGGGAAGAGGCACCTTAATAGCTAGGTCAGTCAGAACGGATCTGACTCACATCATCTCTGTACTCCCCTATGTTATGGTTCTGTACTCTGATTCTTCACTAAAACTCCCTATGAATGCTGCAGGACCAGAGGTAGACTTCTGTCCTTAGGATATCTAGCATAATCTGCATCTACATAAGCTGTGGCGGCAAGGGATGTGTCTCTGTTTACTAAAAGACTAGTGCCATGAGAGGTCTTCAGTTACATTAAAATCATATGGACTGCATCTATGTGCGCCTGTTTAGGCTGCTCCATGAATTGACTCACTCTGCTTACTACAAAGGATACGTATGGCCTGGTGATGATCATTATAGGAGCTTCCCAACGAGCTCCATGTATCTCATCTTGTCTACTTCCTCAGTGTCATCATCATACAACTTCATGTTCCGGTCCATGGGAGTAGTGGTAGGCTTGTAGTCTGCCCTGTCCGTCACAGAGAAATCTATAACATACTTCCTTTGGGTCATCATGAGACGTCGTTGGTTCCTGACGAATTCAAGTCCAAGGAAGTAATGTAGATCGTCAAGGTCCTTGGTTGCAGACTGCTGACTAAGGAAATTCTTAGCTGCTCGAATGCCCTGCACATCTCCCCTTATAACAATGATATCATTAACATAAACTACTATAACAACTGTACCTCTCCCAGACCTCTGAATAAACAATGAATGATGTGCAATCGATCTCACGAACCCCTGCTGCTCTATCAAATATGAGAACTTTTGAAATCATGCTCTTGGACTCTGCTTAAGTCCATAAATAGTTTTATGAAATCTACAAATCATATGACATCCCTCAGGTTGCTACATGTCGACTTCCTCCTACATGTCACCATACAGAAATGCATTCTTCACATCAACCTGATAGTGGGGACAATCTCGTGTCACTGCAATAGAGAGAAAGTATCCACATGTAGAATGCCGAGCTACTGGAGAGAAAGTATCCTGGTAGTCTACCCCATATGTGTGGGTGAACCCACGAGCCACAAGCCTTACTTGTAGCGATCCACGTTGTCATCTGCTTGGTGCTTAGCCGTAAACACTCACTTGCATCGCACTGTAACAATGCTCCATGTGCCACGTGACTTTAACATGACCATCTCCTCCTCCATGGCAAGACGCCACCGATTGTCCTGTATTGCTTCCTGATATGTTCGTGGTATCTCCACGACTGACAACCCCCACGACAAAGCTTCTCAAATCCTCTGAGAGTCGCCCCAAAGAAACATGGGGTTGTAAGAGGATAAGCAACACACGTACGTCTTCGCTTCTACAGAGCAGTAGGCAAACTAAGATCACCAGTCTCCTCCTCAATCTGTAAACTACCCTCCTAATAGGGCACCTTCTCATACTGTTAAGTAGTATGCTACATGGACTAATCACTAGTACTATCAGTAGAAATAATGTGCTCAGTGCATACCTGGGGCGTAATGGATGATGGAAACGCCCCATGAGCAGGGGGAATAATGGAAGGTCTGCGAATATAGAAACGTGGCAATACTTGGACCAAGGTAATGGGTGGTGGTGTAGGAGTAGCCATAGGAGCAAGTTGGAGGTGGTGGTGGAGGTGGTGGAGGTACTGGAGGTAGCGGTGCCATAAAAGGAGGAGACACATTTATCTCCTCTCCAGAGTCAGACGGAGTCAACCTGTCACCTGTAGGAAAGAAATACATAACGGACTCAAAGAAGATGACATCCACACTAACATAGTACTTCTGTCGAATATGATCGAAGCAACAGTACCCTTCCTTGGTACGAGAGTAGCCGATAAAGATACACTTGTCATCTCTAAGGGAGAGCCTGTCACGAGCATGCGTCAGATGGTGAGCAAAGGCATATAGACAAACACTCGGGGTGTAAGGGAGAACATATCCTTATTAGAAATGCAATCGAGAAATGGACCTGCTCTCCTAAGACAGAAGATGGCATGTGGTTCACCAAATAGCAAGCAATGACAACCGCATCACCTCGGAAAGAGTGAGGAGCACGACTCTGAATCAAAAGTGTCATGGTCACATTAAGTGACGGTTTTTGCGTTTGGCAACACCATTTTGTTGAGAAGTCTAAGTACACGTAGTCTATTGTATGATACCAAGAGACCCGAAGAACTCTGAAAGCTGTAATGTGAAGAATTCTAAGGCATTGTCAAAGCGATTAAACTTAACATTAGCAGAGAAAATATTCTTTGTTTCAATAATGAAAGATTTAATGACAGACCCAGTTTCAGACTTGTTTTTTAAAAGAAAAACCTATGATAGTCCGGAATAATCATCCACAACTACAAGATAAAACCCGTGTCCCTGGTGATCAAAAACACGACTGTGACCCCATATGTCAAAATGGACAAGATCAAATAAATGACTACTGCTACGACTCCGACGACCAGGAAAAGAAGAGCGGTGATGCTTCCCAAGCTGACAAGCTTTACACAAGAAGGTAGAATACATGTATGATGAGACCGATCCTGTAGGAACGGTAGAGGCACCAACATATGGAGATTGTACTGGTCTGTAGAGCCCCCTATGCTCACGACCACATTCAATCACTCTACCCGTGAGTATATCCTGAAACACAAGAAAAGAGGGGCAAAAATGGCACGACAATGCAGATCCTTAGTGATCTGACTAATAGAAAGTAAATTCATGTGAAAATCAGATGCATATTGATATTGCGCATTCTACAGGCGCATGGATGGCATCAAATGAACATCCTCCTGTCATGTAATAAGTAAATGAACCCGTTAACAATGACGACCGATCTATCATGGGTATAATTATGTATGAACTGAATTGTGCTCTGTCTCCACACAAATGGTGGGTAACACCAGAGTCCATGATCTACTATGTCATATATGCTCTGTTGCAACTGGTAAAAGCATAGGCTATACTCGAGGAGCTTGAGGAAGCTCTGGTAGAAGCTGCAACATTTGGGGAACATGTAGTGATACCGGTAGCATGGTCATTCTCTCCCTCAGACAAGAGACAATTTCATCTAGTTGCAAATATGTAGGAGGAGTCGAATTGTCAAGAGGCTCAACCTGCTCAGCTACACGAGCAGAAGCAGGATATCCATGCTTTTGATAGCATGTATCCTCAATAACAGGTTGTCTGGTCCGGTAATCCCCAACAACGGACCGTGTCTAGGATCCAAGGCGTTGCGTAGACAACAGAGCAAGTTCTGTTTAATAGTGGAAAAGGCTACCCAAGAGGTGGAGCCGTCCCTACCAAAGAGATATGAGGAAAGGGCTACCCAAGAGCTTGCATCCACCACTATTAGTAGGAATAAGTGATGACCCATATGACAACAGGGACGATGCATATATAAGCGGGGGAGATTGTAGCACACCAAACATAAAACCACATCTAGTAATCACAAAGTGTGGTATTGGGTCATATGTAATGAGAGCTACTACTAAACAACCTGAGCTTAAGCATTTTGGGTTGTAGTTAAGTGCTCGGTTAGGCCCAAGCCCAGTAAGTTGTCTAGGCTCGTAATCCCGATAACAGGCTGGGTTTAGGACCCAACAAGTGCATAGTAGGGGATAAATGACCCTCTTCATTGGAGAATGATTACCATATGCAAGAACACGAATCTATTTGGATCAACATACTTGATGACATTGAATTGTCCTTGTCATTGGATAATGCTCACCATATGCAAGAACTATGACTCTACTTGGAGTGACATACTTTATGACATGATTTGTCCTCTATCCCTACACATACATCGAGATGTTCTATAATCAACAAGTCAATTAATACTAGTAGTAGAACCACAAGCAAAATAAGCCATGTGTTATACCTACGAAGGTGGCTGAAAATGCTGTGTTTGTAACAGGAGTTTAAGTAGGCTATCCGAGACCAATGCTTCATCTCGTGTACAAGGAAATCTTCCATCCCTGTACGAGGCGAAGCCGTATAGCGACTATGCTTCATATATCATTCACACCCAATCTCTAATAGAAAAGGCGATACCGAGAGCTTACATGGACGTGACCATGTCTGCAACCACCATGCCATCTCACAGCAAAGGAACCTCATTAGCCTTGTGTAATAGCGATGGCAGAGGTACTATCAGCACTCTCGGTAATGGGCACCATACTCCGACTGAGATGACTATAGGTTGCTTCAAGTGGTGGGATCACGACAGTGGTGACTGCTAGTTCCTCCAAAATCATAGGTAAGATAACTCCAATAAATAATACTTTAACAACAATCATCTCTTTGTATGCTCTCCGCGACTTATACACACATGGTAGGTAATAGCTATGCATTTCTCAAACATATCATTCAACCTACTAAAGTAAATATGTCTGATGAATATTATAGTGTAACTCATATTCCTCTTGTTATTTTTGAAAGAAAAAAGGGTGCGACATCTTCAAAAAATTATATATATATTCACAAACTCAAATTAGTTACCAGGATCAAAAGTCCCGTAGGCTTTTGGCATGCTCTAAAACATTCTTCACATACAATCCCCCCGGAATGTAACTCCATTCGTGCTAACCACAGTGATCAGAGGAAAGCCGTGACTCAAATCTTACTGGAATCGTTGCCCCCTCCCAGCCCATCAATAGACCCCCAAAAGTCATCGCAATCAAAGGTAGCCACCACATCAATGCATTACCACACATTGGCCTGTTTGGTTGCTGGGTTGGACTGGGTTGGGTTGGGGTACACTGGTGTACCCCTCCTTCCAACCCTCTCAATCCTCCTCACAGTTTACTATTCACAGGGGTACAATTTACTATTCACAGGGGTACCCAAACAGGGAATCCGAAGAAGAGATGCTCTGCATCCTTGCTAATGCCGTACAACGTTCTCGGAGACACTCACAGTGCCTGAGAAAAACCTCTAGTTTCTTGCATAAGAATAAGCAATGACAAGAAATTCCCATGTTGCTTTGGCCCATCTTATAGGTTATGTCAATCATGTGTGACATATAATCCACACATTTACTAAGATTTTTTCCTTTTCCAAGATGCACTAGTTCCCGTCTTTTCATTAGGCTTTGCCGCTCCAATTTCTTAAAAATACATTCCTTGTCACAAGCCTCTGTTAAACTTATCAATTGCATAGACCACAACTCATAATTGATCTTGTTCATCTTGATAATCAGGCCAGGGGTCTTCATCCAGTCATGATTGCAAGCGTCCATGTCCTTTGATATCTGCCATTTCTAAAGTATTACCACTACAAAAAATAGGAACACAAATGTGACAAATCCAAAAACAAGGTCTGCTCAGATATTAAGGGGATTTGTGGATATAGACCAAGCTCCACAACATCCTCACATCATTCCGAGATGACCTGGGGTAACTTATAGGTGATTTTCGGCAAAATTGAGGGATGGGTCAAGCTTAAAAAAGAGGGCTTTTGTGCGGCGCCCTGGTCGTGGGGACGACAACGACGCCAAAGGAAGCTGCTTGTTGGGTAATAGGCAGTGCCGGGGGCATGCTTAGGTGGCACATGGCTGGAGGGTGGCCAACAACGAGGGTGGTTGCCCAGGGCCACATATTCAGGTTGTGGATGGGAAGGTGGGTCTAGGATTTCAAAAGTTGTCCAGAATTATGATCTATATTGGTGCTCTCATAACCCAATTGTCTCTTATTAGAATCTTGCTAAAAAAATGCATAAGGAATCAAAATATATAAGGAACATAAAAGAAAGTTAAAAAATAATTAAACTCTCGACAGATGGTCCATGCCCACTTGATACTCCATTTCCTCCCCATGAGATCCTTACCTAAAACTAAAAGCAATGCAGAAGTTTGACCTTTTTCCTACTGTCGCCCCAAGACATTCACAGGCGGTAACTTTAAAATCAAGTTGGTGGTTCCTTCTTCAGCACACTGACAGATGACAGATCATACGTCAAAACAATATAAATAGTAGATTTGTACTTGAACATGACAAAACATCTATATCTTAACAGATAATATTCTTAATGTCATGAGTACCAACAAACCTTTGGTTCCCCCCAAAAACACACACACAGATGACTTTATGCATCGTCGCCTTCATGAATCCAACCTTTGGTTCAGAATCTCAGATTTCGTAAGATGGAATACTCTTCTAAAAGGTTTTAACATTATTTAGTTTCATACATTTGCAAGCTTATGATAAAATATATTCTCTCTGGGTTAGCATTGTAATACCTGTCAGGTTTGTAGTAATGTTTGCAAATGCCATGATATGCATGGGATGATGATTATCATTCAGAAACTTGGCATGTTTATTTATTGTTTGTTTTTCTTGCCATAGAGCATGCTATTTTCCCCTCTTTCTTAGGCTTCTTATGACCTCATTTAATTCAGGAGGCAATTTTTGAAATGAAGCTTCCCAGAAGAAATTTGCTTGTACAGTTCACTTGCAAATCCTGTGGAGAAAGAACTCAGCGGATGATAAATAGACTGGCTTATGAGCGGGGAACTGTCTTTGTTCAGGTACTTTCCCCGTAATTATTATTTGTGGCATTTGGTTCTTCAAAACTTAAGCAGTTTTTTTTTTCCTTTCATGCGAATGTTATGAATTATTGATTTTTTCTGAAAACAGTAATTTATGTAGAAGATCTTAAATATTGGGTCCTAAATAAGGGATGATCCTTCTCTTATATGAGGGGATATGTTCCTCATTCTAAAAACAAGTCTTCTATTTTCCCCAACAAATATATTAGGGATGATCCATAAGTGGTATATTTCCACTTCTATGGTTTCACGGTTTAATCTGGAATCAGGTAGCTGATATGTTCACCAACATTATCACAAAACAAACATTTAATTGACATGTCTCCCATCTGAGCATGATGGACATATATATGTTGCAGCATGGATATTGTTTTGTGCTATGAATTGCTTTGAGGTCATCTTTCTCATTACATGTAGTTAAAATGTAGTACATGGCACATTATTCTCTGTTTTAATCTATATAAAGAGGCAAAGATCCCCCATTTTTTTTCCGTAGGTGGGAACGTGGAGTAGTGGTAGCTGTTTAGGCGGGTAATAATCTCGTTGCGAACACAGGCACACTGAACAACGTTGGAGAAATGGGTATGGTCTGGTGGTATGTCGTGCTTTAGTGAGACGATGCTGAAGTTTCTACTAGTGAGTCGGTCGCTACTGGACTTGTCAATGAGATGGAGAGTGGGGTTGGGGGTATGCAAAAGTAGGTCTATCCCATCATCTTTGCCTTCATTGTGCCCTTACCCACGCCCTCAACTTCAATGCCGCTCTCTGCTATTTATGCGCTTTCTTCATCTTTGTTGCTATTTTTTCTCATCCGCAGGGAAAAAGGGTGTGGGTGGAGAGTTTGGGTTCCTTTTGGGTATAGATTTAATATCAAAAGATCATATCTAGGTTCTTGTTTTTAGAGGTTAGCTACTGCTGGAAACTGTGATTAAGTTTATATGATAGCTATTCAAATAGGGGAATGTGATGTGAGAAGCTGTAACTTTAGTATGTGGAGCATAAATGTTCGAGACGAGAAATTGTATTGGTTTGGGATTTCTCATGAAACCAAAAAGCGCTCTTCCTTTTGTCCACAAAAAAGTTACCCTTTGCATCCTTACAAGCCTCCCAAGAAATACACATTGATAGTTATGAAATTCTTACAAACATGTACGCATTCTAGTGTGCAGGGTGCCGCGCCAATCATAAGCTTGTGGACAATCTCGGGCTCATAGTCGAGTATGACCTGCGGAATGGCACGGAAAATGGGCTATAATAGTACGATGTCGAGCTCACATTTGTAGCACTGAAGTCTAGATACGTAAGTACATACCTTCCATTCCTTTTTCTTGTGCCTTCCTTTTCGATTCAGACAGGGCAACATGACCCTTTTCTTCGATGTAGTCTTGAGGAATCCTGAACGCTTATGTTGCGGTTGAAAAGCTTACAGCTCGACCCGGACAACCTCGAGAAGGAAGCTTGACATCTGGTTGAGTGTCGTCGGAATCTAACCCATGTTAGTCAGGACCACCCCAGAGCCAGCCCCCACTGGCAAGTATACGTTTGAACTTAAAAGGCAGTTGGAGCCATCCAACCACCAACAACTCTACTAGTAATGGTTTATCTTTATCTATGTGCAACCATATCAGATTTTGATATTAAAAAAAGATACGCATTTTCAAAATTTTGATGGATATGGATATCGATACGGACACGATCTACTTGGCACCTCTTGATTGCTTTATCTCTCTCTTTTTTAAACCAGCTAGTAGGGGTGCTAATCTAATCGAATACATTCGTATTCACTAGGATTCTGATTCAATTCATTATTAAAATTCGAATACGAACTCGAATCGAATTTCAAACGAATTTACTAACTTAAATTCAGATTCAATTTATTTTGAGTTTCGAATATTCAAATTCGGTTCATTTTATTTTGAATTTGGAATGTTAATTGATGTTTTAGAGCTTATATATTATTGTATGATGAATAATATAATATAAATACTTTATTGTATAATTCTAATTTTAAAAGTATATTACTAGGATACGTTGAAAAAAACTATATATCAAACCAATACAATACATGGGATAAAAGTACCGAATTTTTACAATTATTATGTGTCTTTTACAATCTAAATATACTCTTTTTCTATGAT
This sequence comes from Ottelia alismoides, assembly GCA_037367405.1. Lineage (NCBI taxonomy): Eukaryota > Viridiplantae > Streptophyta > Magnoliopsida > Alismatales > Hydrocharitaceae > Ottelia > Ottelia alismoides. Next base: position 196,497 of record JAZKJV010006535.1, on the reverse strand, counting down.
GAAGAAATGTATAAATACAATATAATTATATGAGCCTGTCAAAGATATAAAACATAATTGACGAAAAGGATGAACACATTATACTTACAATTGCATGTTAAAGCAAGACAAGATCAAACTTATATACAAAATTGGTATAAATTATATTATTATTTGAAATAATAGGAATAGTAGAAAATAACTAAGCAAGATAAAACCTCTTCATTAAGAGTGAGGATCTTCAATATTAAAAAAAATTAATTCATGACAATGAAATATACGATTTTTTTATATACAAAGAAACAACTGACATTGGTGAGAAGAACTTGTATATTACTCATATAATGATAAATGTCGCCTTGACAATGATAATCATCATAGATTCACATGCAAGGAATACCAAAACAACAAAAAAGCAAAGGAGATATATCTAGATAAATTTTGAATCACGACAAATGTTAAGGAGGAACTCGAAGCAACAAAACCATCATTTTCATGTGCTAGGAGAAAGTCCAACATAATCTACCGTGGGTCTTTAGGATCTTTGGTAGATAATGAAATGGGGAATGGAAAATGTGATGTAAGGAATATGGGAGCATGAAAATAAATGTTTAGGTGAGGATTTAGAATAATAATATTAAACATTTGATCTTTCCTATAAGATTTTATGACTAGTATTTTTTACTCTTTTTTATATTCAATATTTAGTCTTTAACTTATAGGATTATACTCACACACACACCCACATATACATAGGTATGACTTAGAGTGCTTTGTATCCTCTTAATGCCTCAAAATTTCTGAAAAGCACGCTAAGATTGATTGTTGTACTTATCATACCTAAGCTACTGTCCCTAGACTAAAATAAGAAGTAAAGATAGGAACTTAGATGTTTTGTATAACCGATGTACGAAGGAACCACGTCTCTAATTATAACATATTTTGCAGTCAAACCACTTGAACTTAGTTATAAAGAGGAAAAGGAAAGATTGGGTCTCATTGGGGGGGGGAGTCTAATGTTGCATATACACGTCACACATTGACAAGTCACCTCGGTATAGCTTGAGAGTGTGGAAATCATAGCGGTGAATGCTAGACATAATATCAATGGAGCCTAAATATGATTAAAATTAACCACTTAATCAATGTAGTAAGTTGATTTAATAGTATCTTTAGTTGCTTGAACATGTTATGCTTAGTGGTATAATGCAAATGCTAAATCTTTCAATGTAAAGTAAACACAGTAACTTTTTTAGTACATATTCATATATTCTTTTTGCATCTGTTTACTTACAAATGAATTCGAACAAATGCATATCAACCTATTGATGTAATTATGATATAATTCCTTGCACAAGAGTATTCAGAAAAGATCCTAATCGAACTATAGTGATTGTTACATGTATGTATGTAAATATGTATGCATGTATTTGCATGTACTATGTATATATATATATATAAATACATGTATATACATATATGTATGTATATAAATATCGAATCAAACTATTATTGAACGAATTTGGATTAATTCAGATTCGATTCATTATGGAATCGAATCCACAAGTTAAATTCAAATTCAGTTCATTTGGTTTCGAAGTGAACTTTTTTTCGAACTCTAATCGAACGAATCCTAATCGAACTCGAATGATTCAGTTCAATCAGCGGTCCTTTTGGCTAGAACCAAGATGATTGTTCATCGAAAAGGAAGAGGGATATAGAGGGGGTCAGAGGGAAAACCAAAGAAGAAAGTTCTCCTCAACCAGAAACAAAAAACTTCCAAAACCCACAACTAAGACTCGAACAGACGACACTACCAGAATTAATGGAGATGGAATCAGGTTCCATAAAAGCTAAGATGGCTAATTTGTTTCACCATATTTTACCAGCCTAGGAAATATGGAAGAAAAGGAATTTAGCATACTCTTAAGTGAATGCAAGAAGAGAGTAAGTGAATTATGGCCATTAGATGTCGGCGATGAGAAAATCTGTTAACTGTCCATATTTCTGGACACCCAAAAAAGTTGAGGCAAGGGTGGTACAATTACAATTCGAAACATAAATAATAAACCATTAACATAATATCCAATATCCATGAAATAAATATCCACATATGTACATATTGAGTTCCACAATTCCTCCATATAAATCATACATGATGATCACAATCCATGAAATAAATTTTGGTGCCCCTTTATTTCCAACCCATTATGGGTATTGGTGATATGGTCCCACTTCTTTGTTTTTGATGGGAGCATCAAGAAGCGCAACCAGGTTCTACTTGACTAAACCCCGTGCTCGTCGGCATTCTCCGTCTTTTCTCTCCCATTTCTTGGTTCTCAATTGAACAAGAGCTCGTGCTCGAGCATAGCAAGTGCTACAAGGTGCAACTGTGACCGCGAGGTCTCATGAAGGAGAGCGAAGAAAACAACCCTCCTTTGAGCTTTGAAATCTCCCCCATCTCCATCTTTATTTTGTTTAGTTAGGATATTTTGATTGATATTCCAATTAGGAGGGCTTATCTTTGTGTAGCCCCTCGTGGAGAACATTTTGAGCATCGCTTTTAGTGGAGCAGTCTAGGTCAGGTACGGATTGAATATGACTATTTTCATATCCATATTCGCTTCATCTATATTGAATACACATATACTAACACAAATTTTATTGTTTCTTATCCTTAAATAAGTGGATACAAATTCGAATCGAATACTTATCGATCATGAATTTTGGATATATTAAAAAGTATGTACACACATGGATAAAAATGCTTAGCCAATCAAGATTATACTAGCAAAGGGAGGCACGGGAAAAAGAAATGGTCTTGGCTTCTTAATATCTTCAGGAATGAAATCAATAGCGGTGCATGATCAGCTTGCCCGGATAAGGTGAGACTGAGATGTTGAATCTTTCATCACAATAAGATCTCATTCTTCTTAGAGGATCTAATTTGAATTAATCTAGTAGACGCCAAATCCTTATTGTGAACGAGAAACCTTATAAGAAAAAACTCATTTTGTCTACTTATATCAATATTCATCACATTAGATATGAACTGAAAAGGCCGTTATATATTCGAGCTATGGGTTTTCATAAGAAACTATATAGAACTAAGAAAAGATCTTCTCCAATTCACTCAACTATCCTATAAATATAGTTGCCAATGGCTGCAGCTTCCATGGGGCCTATATTATTACGTGTGCTAAGAAGTTGTCGAGGCAAAAATGTGTGCTGATTGACGGAGATCGAGGGTATGTGTGGATTTGGGTAGGGAGAATATAAGTTTAGGTTGTTACTTGTTTACTAAACATAATTATTTATATTGACAATAAATATTAAATTATTCATTACCATGGGTCAAAATTATCGTATTGAAGATACATTGCATCACATATGTTTTTTCAATTTTATATCAGAATATTTCAAACTTGATATTTATGATCCCAACCTTATGGATTTGATTCAATTATACATAATTTGATATCATATATGCTCATGTTAATTGGGATTTTTTTTGTAAATTACATTTGTATCCTATATATATTACAAAATATCCATGTTATATTATTTTTGGCTTTTTTCTTCTAAATTTGGATTAAAGTAAATGGTAAACCACATGATTGTATACCTTTTATTGTCAACATCTAGAATTAGCAATCTAGTGTATATGAAGAACAATACACTGATCAAGGAAATCCATATATTTGACCATTTTACATTATAACGAGTGAAACAACAACAAGAAAGCCTTTTTTCCCACATCGGGTCGGCTATATGGATTCTTTGCCTTCATTCGTATCTTTCTTGTGTCATTCTCGGGCTTAGATCCAAAAAACTAAGATTCCTTTGGACAATCCCATTTCAACACTTCTTGAGCCTTTTTTGTCCTCTTGTACTGGCTCAACATCCTCAAACATGCATTTCCTAATTGGTGCATCAACCGACCTCCTTTGTAAATGGTCAAACCATCTTAAGCGCTTTTCTCTCATCTTGTCATCTAACGGGACTAGAGACCAACTTTTCTTTTGATCGCATAATTTTAAATTTAATTTTAAGCTTCTCTTGCACTCCTTCACTCCACCACCAAGTCTCCTTTTAGCCTGGAACTCCTCCCTTTGAGTCTAGCGTCTCTTTGACCACCCTTCGGATACAACATGCTACTCCCTCCCATATCGCGTTTGTACTTTCATTACAATCACAAGATAAGTCTTCTAAAACCTTCTCCCTGAAGCTTGATTGCTTCAATTAAAGATTCCACCATCTAGTTCTAATGAGCTTGAGAACCATCCTTTTCTTTACTGGCACTTTTATTTGCACATCCATGACTAACAAGTGATGTTGAGTTGTCAACTCTCTCATGAGATTACTGTCTTTGCAACACAATCATTCTCTTCTCAACGCAAAGGAATCTATCTGTGTTCTAGTCATGCCACCCTTATAAGTAATTAAATGCTCCATCTTCTTGTAGTGTTTGTTACGAAAAGATCACAAGTCGTTACAATCTAGAATGGCTTTTCCCTCATCATTTCTATCCTTGAAGGCATGATCTCCATGAATACTAGCATACCCTGAAGCATCCTTTCCCACATGTCCATTAAGATCACTTGAGCAAATCGTCCTTTTTTGTGGGGATTTCTCGCTTAATCTTATCCAAATCCTCTAAAAAGCTTGTTTAATCCTTTCCTCTAAACCAATTTGCAATGCATAAACCGAGATGATATTTAGAAGGGATATTTACATCCATAACCCTGAGTAACTTCGTAATTACCCCAGATACCTTCTATAATCACGAATTACACGCAGGACCCTGAATAGTACTTAACTCTTATACTCATAACCTCGTGTTAACTTCCATCTAATTTTCTGTTAATTGTAACGGTATCCATGAATATTTTACATTTCATACCCTTTAAATTATATTATTTATGAATGACCCCTTTTCTTCCTCTTCTAACCACCCAACCTCATCTCCGGTGATCACCTCCTCCTCTCTCCTTCGCCACATTCCACCAGCCGAGGTCCCACCGCCAATAGTAAGAACCCGACGGCTGCTGCGCCCTCTCTCCAGCAGTAAGAACCTGATTGCTCGCAGCATGAACTCGACGATTGCTGCAAAACGCAGCAAGAGCTCGACTCCTGCAAGCCCCCCTCCTTTCCCACAGGTTGCCCACCTCCTGCAGAGCCCCCCCAACCCTGCACATCCTGCAAAGCTCCTACCGGCAGCAGTCGAAGCCCCCCCCCCCCCCCGGTCGTGCTGACCTCCTGCGAAGTTGACCACCAGCAAAGCCTCGTCGTGCTGACCTCCTGCAAAGTCGACCACCAACAAATCTCCTCCCCCCTCCAAACTCGCCCGTGCCTGGCCGCCTGCCCAGCCCATCCAACAACCACCCCCTCCCCCGCTCGGACCTCCTGCAAAGAGGCCTCCCCTCGAAGCCCCCCTCCCGACAGCCTGGCCGCCCAGCAATCGAAGACCCCCCCCCCCCCCCACCACCACCACCACCACCCAAAACCCCGTGGACCTTCTGGAAAGCCACACCGGGGCCAACCCGTGGACCTCCTGCAAAGTCGCACCGGTGCCGACCTCCTGCCCCCTACCGCGCTGACCTCCTGCAAAGTCGAACACCAGCAAAGCCCCCCCTCCCAAGCCTCCAGCAAAGCCCCCTGCCCCGACGTCGACCTCCAGCAAAGCCCCCCGCCCCTGTGCCGACCTCCTGCAAAGCCCCCTGCCCCTGTGCCGACCTCCTGCAAAGCCCCCTTCCTCGCGCGCCTCCGCCTGCAGCACCCCCACCCCGCACGCCTCCGCCTGCAAACCCCCTCCCCCGCGCGCCTCCGCCTGCAGCACTCCGTGCGCCTCCGCCTGCAACCCCCCCCCCCCCACCCCACCCCGCGCGCCTGCGCCTGCAAACCCCCCTTCCCACGCACCTCTGCCTGCAGCACCCCCCACCCCGCGCGCCTCCGCCTGCAAACCCCCTCCCTCGCGCGCCTCCGCTTGCAACCCCCCTCCCCCGCCCGCCATCGTCTGCATCCCCCTCCCTGCACCTCCGCCTGCAGTCCCCCTGGTCCAGGTCGTGCTGCACCCCCCCCCCCCCCCCCAAGGTACAGGTCACGACCCACCTTCTTCCTGTGAATCTCCATCATGCGCGCACCTCCGTCGCTGCTCGTCATCCTCCGTGAAAGACCCCACCATCTGCAGCAAGCTCGAGGAGCTCGAGGATGGAACCCACCTCCTCCTTCTTTTCTTTTTTTGATTAACCTCAACCGTTGGATCATGAATTGGGTTAGATTAACTCAACTATCTGGTTGAGTTAATGAACTAAACTAACGGAAGGGTATGGGTGTAAAACGGAGTGGTTATTCAGGGTCTTGGGTGTAATTCATGATTATAGAAGGTATCCGGGGTAATTACGAAGTTACTCAGGGTTATGGGTGTAAATATCCCTATTTAGAACTTCTTCTAGCACCAATTTTAGCAATGTAATCCGATCTCCAAATCTTTGCACCTCAACCACAATATCCTTCAAACCATTATGAGCAAACACTCCAATACCATTTATGCCCTTCTCTTTATTATCGGTCTTGTAAATGTTATATTACGTTCATTTGTATTATAACAAATAAAACTCGGTAAAATCTTGAAGACTCGATAATAAATTATTTTGTAAGAAAAATGATAAAATTTGAGATTGGAAATTATATCTTGAATTTGTATAAGTTAGACATCTTCTCTCTTTCGCATAGTTTGATCCTAATTAAGTGGATATACAAAAAGATAGTCAGGATTGAGCATTTTTATAAATTGATCCATGCAAAAAAAATCGATCTAAATTGATTATACTATTGTTATATAGCAAGAATTTAATGTTAAAAGGTATGTCTAAATTGGTAAGATTATGGATCCTTCTCCCACAAACCCAATGAGGAGATTTTATATAGAAGAGACAATGCCTTTAAAAACCAAGTAAGGCATGTAAAGATATAAATTATATTGTCCCTTTCAAACATTCAGGGAGGGGCATGTGCCCCTCCTTACATTCACGTGCAAGAAGAGTGAGCACCATCGTCTATCTTATAATTTATGGATCTTTGATGGAAAATAAAAAAGAGAAGGGAAAATATGTGGTAGAGAATGCCGGAACATGGACATAAATGTAAGGTGGGGAACTGAGAGAAAAAATTTTAAATATATATTTTTTTCTACTAGACTTTGTGGCTATTTAACGTTGTATATTCAAGAAAGATAAGACAATGCTCTTATAGAAAATTAATTATAACTCTTTAGCACCAAAGAACTTAGCACGATAAAATCACTTCATGCATCGTGAAGATCATCATTATCTTATAATAAAAGTTACGAATCACATACGATTTTCAATATATATATAGAGAGAGAGAGAGAGAGGATGGGGAGCTTGCACCAAGGTGCATGTAACTTTACATGCACCGGCGCTTATATCTTCCACATTATTTTATTTTTTTGAAAAATTCCATCATGTATATTCATCTATATTTCCCTCAAATATGCCATTCAAATTTCGTCAGAAACAGGGACTCCTATGACCTCCATCTAGAACAGGTAATTTTAACGGTCTTAGAATTGTTGTAATCGGCCTGTTCTAGATGGAGGTCATAGGAGTCTCTGTTTCTGGCGAAATTCGAATGGCATATTGAAGGGATATATAGATGAATATATATGGTAGAATTTTTCGAAAAAGTAAAAAAATATAGAAGATGTAAGCGCCGGTGCATGTAAAGTTACATACACCTTGGTGCAAGCTTCCCATCCTCATATATATATATATATATACATATATATATATATAGGAGATATTTCCAATGAGGTGCACCTTTCCTGGGTGCATGGAAAGCCCACCATCCTAACCATCCGTAGTCAATCTGATGGTTATCATTAATGGCTCGTTATCTATATTTTTTAAATGTCGAAAAACCCATTATGGTCATTTTGGTATATTCTATATTTAGAATGCAACAAAATATCTCCTTAATTATCTCACATCTCTCTCTCTCATCTCTCTCTCTCTCTCGACGACGACTCTCTCTCCTGTCTCTCTCTCTCGACGCCGCCATGTGGGAGGAGGCTGCTCCGACGTCCTCCATCGCCTCCCCAACAGATCACGTTCACCTACGTCGCGAAGATCATCGATGACGGCATGTGGGAGGAGTCTGGTCGATTCCACAGGTTCAAACGTCGGAGATCGTGCTGGTGGATGTGAAGGTAAGTGGGGAGGGGAGGAGAAGGTTGAAGGAGTGCGTGAATGGAGGTGTGTGGGCGGAGGAGGACGTGCATGGAGGAGGTGGGTCGTGAATTTATCCAATGCGCACAGGGCCCATTTGAGTTTCGGTGCGCACCATTTGTTGGCCACACACGTGTATTACCAATTTAGTGGTTACCTATTTCGAAGGATGTTGTTTTTGGAAGGAGATTAATATGCAAAGCGATGTAACAATAAGTGATATTCTAATTATATCGCGTCCTAAAAAAATAGGAAGATCGTTTTGGAAAGAAAACATTCGAATCGATTATTTCTTGCTGAAAATCGAGATCCAAATGCTCATGTCAGTAATATATATATAATAGTCAAGTAAATGGTTGTTGCGAGATCAGTAATATCCAAAACAATGGTTAGTAATATACATTCATTGTATTACATGGTGCAGAATTCGGTAATATATATACAATGGACAAGTAAGTGCTTGTTGTGATGTCAGTAAAACCATAACCAATGGTCAGTAATTTCTATATGTATTACTACTTTGAATAGAAATCAGTAATTTCGACACAATACTCACGTAAATGGTTGTTGTGAGATCAGTAATATCCAAACAACAGTCAGTAATTTACATAACCAATGGTCAGTAATAGCTACTATGAGATCAGTAATAACAAAGTTATGGTCAGTAAGTCATGGGCATTGCTCAAGTAAGTCATGGGCATATCCAATGGTCAGTAATAGCTACTATGAGATCAGTAATAACAAAGTTATGGTCAGTAAGTCATGGACATTGCTCAAGTAAGTGCTTGTTGTGATGTCAGTAAAACCATAACCAATTGTCAGTAATAGCTACTATGAGATCAGCAATATCAAAAAAATGATCAGTAATTTACATTTATTACTATCATAGTGTTTGGATCCTTAATCATCCGCGTGGAATCATTTATTTGAATTGTTTCTTTCCAAAACCGTCTTCCAATTTTTAAGGACGTTGTATAATAGGAAATATAGGATTTTTTTAAACTCGTCGTAGCCTATAATTAGAAATATAGTTATGGTTAATACACGTGTAAGGCCTAAAATGAGTGCTCATTGAAACGTTAATGAGCCCTGTGCGCAGTGGATAAGCCCTATATATATATATATATATATATATATGAACGACCAATCGGAACAAACAACATGATGGTGAAAAGAACTTGTAAATTATTTAGGTGATGATTAATGTTATCTTGACAATGACAATCACCATCCACATATTGTCTTGCACGGATAACCAACAAAACAAAAATATGAAGAATGAATACTTTGATCTACCACAAACCACGACAGACATGGAGGCTGAACAAAACGTAACAAGATTATCATATTCACGTGCAAAAAGAGTGGGCACCCGTATCTAGCTTATGATTGCTGGGTCTTTGATAAATAATGAAAGGAGAAGGGAAACGATGCGATAGAGAATGTGGTAACATGGAAATAAATGTAAGGTGGGGTATTGGGATAGAACTCTTAAATATATGTTCCTTCCTATCACACTTATGGCTAATTTTCTACTCTATATTGTAGTATTGGATATTTATCATCATATATGTACACACATACATGCATGCATTTATGTATGTGTACATATGTTTCTGTTTATGTACATAGGTAATGTGTAAATACACATATGTTTCTGTTTATGTACACATGTAACGTGTAAATACAAATATGTGTATGTATGTGTGTACGCACATCTCTCTCTTTCGCTCTGTGTGTGTGTTTTTCCCACAAAAGATCAAAACATTTCATTCATCTAAAATATAAAACATCTGGAACTCACGTTCACATATTACAGGGATAACATGACCAATCCAGTAGGGGAGAGAAGGGGGGACCCATGTATATGTTATGGGGGCATGTAGGGCTTTCAGGAAATTCTCAAGTCCGACATTCGCTTAGTTTCGATTCGATAAGAGTCCGATTCGAATTTGATTCGAAAATAAATGAAACGAACCTTAACATAACGTTGGACTCGTTTATATAAACGAACCAAACCTTTAAATGTTAGGTTCACTCATGTTTGATTTGTTAATAATTAGATATAAATGTAAATATAAATTCGTAAACATCTTCAACAACAATGTTCACTTGAGCCCACATGTCCACGTATGTAAATATTTTTGCAGTAGAATTTGTAAACAATATTTCAACTTAATACTCATGCAATAACATAATAGTCAGATTTGTGACTAAATTCGTAAAAAATATCGAATCGATTGACCAATCTAATGACCAAACAAACATATCCATGAAAAAATAATAACAAAAACATGCAATTTTTAAAATTGAAAAATAAAATTCATGGAAGAAAATAATTATCAATTTTATGCTTTTACTGGTCAGTAATCTAACATCTAATCAATCTCCTTTTAATCGAGGTGATATGGGTACCTGTTATTACTAGTTACCAATTGAAATAAATAGAGTATCTATCGAAGGGGATTGGGTTGACCCGTGATCCTATAATGATGGGTCGGGACATGTCTCAATCAAATCGGTCGGGTAGTCGCTCCTTTACGCACCTGTAGACAAGAGTATCAAGGCCGAGCCTGACAAGCGAAAGCAGATCGAGGATCATAATAGTTGACAAATCCTACATAAATTACTTATATATGTTAATCTTAAATACAATGACAAATTAAAGTGATCCATCAAGATGAGAATATGAATCCATCTTTTATGGTATTAGGATAAATTACAATTTGGGTCTCCATCTATGGGTTTGATCCTAGAATGGGTCTCGATCTTTAAATTGTAACGATTCGGATTTCAGGGCCGTTAACGTAATGAACTTTTTGGGACTGATGACGAATATACCCTCGTTTAAAAGTCGGAACCAAACCATTCCCTTCTCGATAAGGGCATATTCGTCATGAACCTCAAAATTTATGTTTCCTAAATTATCTCAGGACCCGAATCGTTACAATTTAAAGATCGGGACCCATTCTGAGATTAGACCCATAAATGAGGATCTAAATTGTAATTTACCCTAGCAGATATAAACATACGTACCCCTCGGATTTTTCACGTGTCCCTCCGAGATTCTGCCAATATAATTACGCCTCTGTTGTTTTTTTCACATATGTGTCCCTCCAAGATTCTGCCATCATAATTACGCCTCTCTTTTTTTGCAATAGCATGTGTATCCCCCGTATTCGTGTAAAAGAAGTGTGCTTCCTGAGATGGGTCTCGCACCATCTCACCTGTTTCGATTCAAGGGTTTATTCGGTTCGATCCAATGGAATCTTAAGGATGATTCCGATTCGAATGGCCTGTTTCTTGACAAATTGCATATTGTTACCTTTATTTTCTTTCCATTGGAACTGGGAGATTGGAGTAAAAGCCCCTTGCCCTTTTCGAACACGCGCGTCTTTAAATCGTCTTATTTAGAACTGCCATTCTCGTCAGGATTGTTTCTACAAGATCTTGTGTTCTTGGTTTTATTTGAGTTCCTATCAAGTTTTTTTGAAACCGAGCAAGATACTAAACCGGAAACCTCGCTGAAATGGTCGGATCAGGTCGAACCATGTAATCAAACCGGTTCAACCGGATGATGACGTCATCATTATTTAAAACCGGATTAAACCGGACCAGTGAAAAAAGTGGTTGAACCAGCTAATCAAACCGAAATGAAATAATATATATAATATAATATACACTTAAATATACTTGAAATATATATATATAATATATAGATAATGTATATATTTCACACTATACATAAAGTTTTTTTTCTTATACACCATCAAATGTCATACATATCATATATATATATATATATTATTTGGACTAAATGCTCTATAACATGATAATAGTTTACTTATATTTAAAGCCCAGTACATGCAAGAAGTTGTGTTAGTGTAGTTGGTTAGAAATGTTAAATAGGTAACCAAAGGTCATGGGTTCAATTCCCACTACCATGGAATTTTTAAATAATTTAAAAATTAAATGCGGTTCAACTGAAATGAAATAATATATATAAATTAGAATTATACTGGTTAAACCGGGTCAAAAAATAGGTTGAATCGGATGAGTTAACTAAAATTGGAATTATCGAACCGAACCGGCATAAATTGGTTAATCGGGCCGGTCCAGGCTCGGTTCACCGGTCGAACCGGCCTATCCGGTCCGGTTTCAAAAACACTAATTCCTATCTCCAAGCAATGTCTTGAGTTCAATTCCCACTACCAACGGAATTTTTAAATAATCTAAAAATTAAATGCAGTTCAACTTCAGTTGAACCTGGTTAAACCGGGTCAAAAAAATAGGTTGAATCGAACGAGTTTACTAAAATTGGAATTATCGAACCGAACCGGCCTAAACCGGTTAACCGGACCGATCCAGGCCTGGTTCACCGGTCGGACCAGTCGAACCAGTCGGTCCGGTCCGATTTCAAAAACACTGGTTCTTATCTCCAAGCAATGTCTTGTTGAACTACATTATTGAATGATATCTGCAAGCCACACAAACTCTCTCTCGATCTCGAGATGGGGGCACATGTGATGGTGGTGAGGAAGAAGCACGTGTTCCTAAATATCGTTAACTCATAGGTTTAAAATTGTAGATATTTAACGTTTTCTGTCAAAGTTGATGGAGAAAATGGGTGGAAGTTTATACAAGATTGTGTCGTGTAATGGTTGAAAACTATTTAGGTTTTCTGTGTAATTTGGAATTATGAAGGAGTACAATACGTAATAACGAAAGTACAGAGGATTATGTGTGTAAAAGTCCAATGTATCTTGAAATGTCTCCTTATATTTTATTAGAGAATCCTTATGTTTTATTCTAATTATTCAACATTGTGGAAGAGATTATTAGAAGAAGATTATTAAAATCCAACATGCGAAACATTTCTATTGTATTACGAAAATAAGATTTTTCATACACCCCCTTTGAGCTCCTCTAGATAGGCTTATGTCCTTACCTTTTTCGCAATAACACTTGCGCCCATGTATTCTTGAAAAATTCACATACAATCCTTTTGTTAATGTAATATAGGAGCACAAGCGTAATATTGAAAGAGCAATACTGTAAATTTTGTAAGAATACATCGTCACAAGTGTTCTTACAAAAAGGTAAAAGCATAAGTGTATTTGCAGAAATTAAAGGAACGAAATTTTAAAATTACAAAAATGGTAAATACTACTTTAAATAATTGACACTTGATGCAATTCAGAGGTTTAGTCTTTAAAAGTATTACATTGCATATTTTATCATGCTCGAAATGTCTCTATTCTATAAGATGGATTCTTAAAATAATCATCAAAGTATCTATATACATATGTTAAAGTTGGGTTTTTCTCAGTTCTACTGACACGTGGACCCCTTTGCTTCCCAATTCCTGCTCGAGCATCTCCCATTCTGTTGCCCTTCTTGATCTTTTCTTTCCAATTCTGTTGACATATGAACCCCTCCTTTGCCATCGACGTCCCTCTTTACCCTCCAATACGTGGTTAGCATGCTGCAACTACCTCTCACACCACCTCTCCCTCATACTTCCTGAGATCTCCACCTCCGAGTGCATGCTCTCCATCCTCGATCATGACCTCCTCAACTACGACTCCCCCGAACTCTCCATCAATCCCTCCGAGCTACGCTTCTTCCTCTCCCCCACCCCTCCCAAATATAGTACTACATATAGCAAACACAAAGTGTGGTAGTAGTACCTTATAAGTAATAGACGCTACTAAGGTTACAAAAGCAGTAGTCGGTAGTCAATCGGTGGGCACTACTGATTAAACAGTATGCAGAAGTTTAAGTGGAAATTAAAAGGTTATGTGATTCTGTATTTTTTAATTAAGAAAAAATCATTACATATATACAATTAATAAAAAATAAATACATTGAAAAAAAATAATCACGTATTCAAAATATAGATAAAATATTATCAAATTCAAGGAATTTTTCATCCAAATGTCAAAATAAATAGCACAAACAACTAGAATCCATAGCCAAATGTCAAAACAAACAAAATAAACAATTCATAGCATGAATTCAAAAAAGTCATAGATAACATAAGTATGCAACTGAACAGTTTAAATGATCGTTTAACATCGTCTATGTGACTTGCCCGCTTATGAGGCCGATATTGACTAGTCGGTGCGGTCGAAAGCCGCAAAAGTTTGAAGAATGTTTAAACTAGAAAAGGCAAATCAAATTAAAACATAATGGATTAAAAAATAAACAGAAATGTCAGAATTGATGAATCTCCTCAATTCAAGATTTTTTCCTTTCCATTCTAGTAAATCTATCACTTGAATGAAATAAAAAAAAACCACCAATATTGGATATAAATGGATATTTATCCACAATCGAATTAAATTTGTTCAGTCGTCATTATCAATATGAATTGGATGTTGAGAAAACAAATAAGACTAAATAAATAAAATTAAAGTAAAGGGTTTGTGTTGGATTGGCACGGCATAAAATATGCTACTACTAAGATAACTTGAGTTTAAATATTTTAGATTGTGGTTGAACATTCCAAATAAGTCCAATCTCAACAAGGTGTTTGGACCAATAGTTCTTCATAAAATTTCAGACCTAAAACATGAGATGTTGCAAAACAAGTGAAGTTTATCTCTTATTCTTATTTGGTTGTTTTGTTACCACGGTAACATGATAGTCTTATTTTGAGATTACTTATTCCGAGATTTGGTTCCGGGAAAATAATCTCTCACAAACATCTCATGGATTAGAATATAAATATAAAATATAGAAGGGCCGGAATATGACTGCATTATTTATAATGGTACATGTGAAATATCCCTAAATAATATTATCTAATCAAGTATCAAAATCATCACGCTTGATGACATGCAAATTTTCCCGAATGGACTCGAATGCGAAAAAGACAAAACAAGAAGTACTCAACTGTGCCTGGCAGTGGCGCTCCGCACGACGCTCCACGCCTCCACCGCCGCCCTGACCACGGCCCCGGCGGCCACGCCGATCGCGAGGGCCGTCGCAGCGCCGGGCTTCGAGTCGAGCTTCGATTCCATGGCCGCCAGCCGCGCGTTGACGGCGTCGAGCTTCCTCAGCGCCTCGGCGTCGGCAGGGTTCCTCCCCCGGCAACGGCTCCCGGCGGCGCGGTAGGCGGCGTCCTGGAGCAGGCGGATGACCTTGAGGGAGGCTTGCCTGTAGTCCATCCCCTGCGACTCGTAGTGCGCCACCAGCTCCTCCGCGGAGGGTGGCGGCGGCATGCGGCGGGAGGCTGCCGGAGGGGGTTGGGCGGCGGTTGTGCCGGAGAGGGCCGGTTGCTTCATGTTAGGTCTTGAGGCGAAGGGCGGGAAACCCTAATGGATTGTGTAATTTTTCAAAACTTGATATCACAAAAATTTCATTCCTTTTCATTAACTTAAGTCCTATTCCTTTCTATTCCACATCAGGGATTAGTCCAGGGGAACCCCACCATTCTTGGACTCCGAAGCTGTGGACGCTTCGGGATTGGAGATTGTGTTGATCTTGGTAAGCTTATGCCGCCGCACGTCGCCTCAACCAATCCTCCAATATTACCCTGACAATTTCCTTTTCTTTTATTAAACATGGTCTCAACCCTCAGCCTGAAAAAAAACAAAAGAGCACACCGTCCTCGAGGACTCGGTTGCTTAAAACATCAGGCTAACATTTAATCATATAACCTAGCGGCTTTAAATACATGTTATCGTGACCCAGCCGCTATTGAACCACTCGTGCCTCCACATGGCACGACCACATCTTCCGTCGTTCCAACCCGAATATATTGGCTCCCGGTACCACGCGTTGCAAAACATTCAATTTGTGCGCACTTATCATAACAGGACAACCGTGTACCACCTAGGTAGGGAAATGCCAATACGGGTTCCTTCCGACAACCTACAGGTTGCATGCCCGACCTGTAGTACTACTCCCAGTCATCCTTATCGTGACACAAGATCCTTTTCAGGATCCAACTCAAATCACACCAATTCACATGATGTAATTCTTTTGTTAAGTCTTTGATTTGCATAAACCGCAATACTCAATACCGACTCACATATATATTATTCATAACCATATGTATACTCCTATTTATGCCTATTTTAACTCCCAAACCCTAACTTTCAGAGCCAACGCATCAATTTGATGTGTAAATCCTATTTTAGTGGGAATCACAAAGCAATTGTTCAGACTTTTTCAAAAATAGCCAAAATTAGGGTTCTTCGTAGCAAAGAACACTAAATCAAGAATTTCAATAATTTCGTATGAAAACCCAACAGCAAAAGGAAGGATTTCGTTACCTAATCAAGCTCTTTCTCGTGTATGCAAGGCTTTACCGAGTTTCGTTTTTAGAAAGCCTAATTTAAGGCTCCTAAAAAGATCGAATTTCATTTTTCGTATCAAAACGCTAAGAACATGTTAAGAACGCGAAGAACGAACGAAGAACGCGAAGAACACGAAGAACGTCAAGAACATATTTTCTCTTAGAATTTCGGCAGAGTTTCCCCTTATATCGGGATATATTTCTTGGAAAATTTCGGCAGAGTTTCCTCTTATATCGGGACATATTTCTCGGAAAATTTCGGCAGAGTTTCCCCTTATATCGGGACATATTTTAAAATAAAAATGAAAAGAGTTTCATCTATAAAATCAATCGAGAGGAAAATAACAACGAAACTGAAAGAATATACTCAACAACAAGAGATGAAGAACCGGTAGACACCACACATCTTAGGTGAGTGAACATGTGATGAATCACAGGGTCACTGACGTGCACAGCCGCCCGCACCTAAGTAGGGTATTACACAGATTTCTCCATCAAAATAACTATAAAAGCATAATACGAAGAATAGAAACATAAACGATGGAGAATCGGTAGACACCACGCGTCTTAGATGAGTGAACGTGTGAAGAATCACAGGGTCACTGACGTGCATAGCCGCCCGCACCTAAGTAGGGTGTTACACAGATTTCTCCTCGAACCACAACAGGAAAACGAATCGGAAAGAAATATGAATCAAAAACAAAACTTGGAAGAACAAGAGTATGAATTGAAAGCCTAGCTTACGAAGCAACTAAGAGAGGATCATACCTTTCTTCTCCTCGTTCTCCCGGCAGCGCTTCGCTAGCGCTCCTCCCTCGCCTCCCACTCCTCCTCCCAACCTCTCGACCCTAACCCTTGGGGTGGTGGTGGTAGTGTAAGTTGTAGAGAATGAATGGGTAGGAGGGTCTATTTATAGGCCCCAGAAAACCACTAACCATGGTTAGAAAACCATGGTTTAGACCTTAACCATGGTTTAACGGCCCATAGTTTTGGCCCATGGTTTTAGCCAAAACTTATCCCAAACTTGGAGCCTAAGTTAGAACATTCTAGAGGATTCTAGATTCGCTAATGACGCTTAATTAACACTAATCGTGATTAACTTTCACTAATCGCGATTTAACTTTCGCGGCTTACGCTTATCTTTTGTTAACTGTTGATTAGTGTTTACTAATGATCATTAGCGGCTTTCAATCGTCATTAATTTCTTTAATCATATTTAATTAGTCTTAATGACAGTCATTATGGATTAATGACATCTTAGCCTTCCTTACTTCTCTTTCTTCCGAAATTCATAACAAATCGAAACGAAGTCCGATTCACACGAAACAAATTCTGCCGGTTTCCTCTTTACGAGCCGGATCTTATTATATAGGATCCGAGATATGCCCAGTTCAAGGCTTTATAATTATAACAACCTTAAAGGAAGTCTCGTCCTCGAGACTAGAAATGCAGGTATAACAACCTTAAAGAGGATTGAAACCATAACAACTTTAAAGAGAATGAACGTCATGTCATTTAAAATGAACATATACATAATTTTATCATTCAAACAAGTACGGATATTTCTCTCTCATTTCTACCTCAGGTTCCCATGTGGCTTCTTCAAACTCTTGGTTTCGTCACAATATTTTAACTAGAGGCACCTCTTTGTTTCTCAACTTCTTGATATCCCTTTCAAGTATTTGCGCAGGTATCTCTTGGTATGTCAAGTCTGGCTCAACATGTAAATCATCATAACTTATCTTATGCTCTGGATCCCTAATATACTTTCTCAGATTTGATACATGAAATACATCATGTATTGCCGAAAGATGTGGAGGAAGTGCAAGTCTATAGGCAACTTTTCCAATCCGTTGAATAATTTCAAAGGGACCCACGAACCTGTGTGCTAACTTCCCACGCAAGCCAAACCTCTGAACACCCTTCATAGGTGATACTTTGAGAAATACAAAGTCGCCTACCTCAAATTCAAGGTCTCTTCTCCGGGTATCACTATAACTTTTCTGGCGACTCTGAGCAGTTAATAGTCTTTTTCTAGCAAGTTCTACAGCTTCCCGTGTCTCCTGAAGTCTATCTGAATCATAAAGGTTCTTTATTCCGACCTCTTGCCAACACAAAGGAGTAGTACACTTTCGTCCATATAGTGCTTCAAATGGTGCCATGCCAATACTTGTATGGTAACTATTATTGTAGGTGAATTCTAAAAGAGGCAAATGTTTAATCCACGATCCCTTCCATTCTAAGGCACATGCTCGTAGCATATCCTCTAGTGTTTTAATCGTACGTTCTGACTGCCCATCTGTTTGTGGATGATATGCTGTACTCAAGCATAGTTGTGTACCTAAAGCTTTCATGAAGTTCTCCCAATAGTGTGAGGTGAATCGTGAATCTCGATCAGAAAGTACTTCCTTCGGGATACCATGGAGGCGAATCACATGTGTAATATATAACTCAGCCAGCTGGTCTGGAGTGAAAGAGAAGCTTATCGGAATGAAGTGTGCTACCTTTGTCAGACGATCTATTATAACCCAGATACTATCTTTACTACCAGTCGTCTGAGGTAAGCCAGTAACGAAATCCATGGAAATGCTTTCCCATTTCCATTCAGGTATAGGGAGGGGTTGCAATAATCCTGGTGGCTTTTGGTGTGAAGCCTTTACCTGCTGGCAAGTGAAACATGAATTCACAAACTCAGCAACATCTTTCTTCATTCCCGGCCACCAAAAGTATGAATGAAGATCCTTATACATCTTCGTAATTCCTGGATGAATAGATAATCTAGAACAATGAGCTTCTCGTAAGATGTCTTTCCTTAGTTCAGGTGTGTTTGGTACACAAACTCTGTGATGATTATACAGTAAACCATCTTGTATCTGGAATCCCTCTATCTTATTCTTCTCAATTTGTTGTTTTAAGTCTTTGAGGACTGGATCATCCTCCTGTCCTTTCTTTATTTTATCCCATATTTCTGGTTTGTATCGATGAGGAATAGTTATAGTATCAACACTACTATCAAATGGTTTCCATTCACTTAACGTTGATAGTAAATCCTAGAAGTGGATAGCACTCACTAACCCGGGTGAATAAGTTCTTCTGCTAAGGGCATCTGCTACGACGTTCCCCTTACCAGGGTGGTAGGAGATAGTGCAATCATAGTCTTTCAGCAACTCTAGCCACCGTCTCTGTCTCATATTGAGTTCCTTCTGATCAAATAGATATTTCAAGCTTTTATGATCGGTGAAGATTTCAAAAGTAATACCATACAGGTAGTGTCTCCAAATCTTTAAAGCGAACACTACGGCATCTAATTCAAGGTCATGTGTTGGGTAGTTCTTTTCATGTGTCCTGAGCTGTCGTGATGCATACGCAACTACCTTACCATGTTGAATAAGAACCGCCCCAAGTCCTTCTTTTGATGCGTCAGTGTACACTGTAAACCCTTCACTCCCGTAGGGTAGAGTAAGGATTGGTGCAGATGTTAGGCATTCTTTCAGTGTCTGAAAACTAGCTTCACATGTATCAGACCATAAGAATGGGACCTCCTTTTGAGTTAGTCTAGTCATTGGCAATGCTATCCGTGAAAAGTCCTTCACGAATCTTCTATAGTATCCAGCTAAACCCAGAAAAGATCGTATTTCTGTGACAGTCTTCGGGCGTTCCCAACTCATCACCGCACTAACCTCTGTAGGATCAACTGATATACCTTCTCCAGAAATAACATGGCCTAAGAAAGATACTTCAGATAGCCAGAAGTCACATTTGCTATATTTAGCATACAGCTTGTTTTTCCTTAGAGTTTTAAGTGCCTTCCTGAGATGATGTTCATGCAGATACTTATCCTTTGAGTAAATAAGCACATCATCAATAAAGACTACTACAAAGTGATCTAAGAACTCCTTGAATACTCTATTCATGAGATCCATGAAGGCTGCTGGGGCATTTGTTAGTCCAAAAGGCATAACTAAGAATTCATAATGCCCGTATCTAGTTCGAAAAGCTGTCTTGGGAATATTTGTGTCTTTAATTTTCAACTGATGGTATCCAGATCTTAAATCAATCATGGAATACACAGTTGAACCTTGTAACTGATCAAAGAGATCATCTATTCTTGGCAGAGGATACTTGTTCTTTATTGTCCTCTTGTTTAGTTGTCTATAGTCAATGCACAACCGCATCGAGCCATCCTTTTTCCTAACAAATAAGACAGGTGCACCCCATGGTGAAGTACTAGGACGAATGAATCCTTTATCTAACAGTTCTTGCAATTGTACCTTTAACTCTCGTAACTCAGCTGGTGCCATCCTATACGGAGGGATAGAGATAGGCTGAGTATCAGGTATGAGAGAGATTTCAAATTCAATCTCTCGCTCAGGTGGTAATCCAGGTAGTTCCTCTGGAAATACATCAGTAAACTCGCAGACTATAGGCACATCTTCTATCATTCTTTCTGACCCCGATGTAGTGGATACATAAGCTAAATAACCTTGGCACCCTTGCTCTAACAACTGTTGTGCCTTCAATGTAGAGATATATTTGATATTATCATTGGATGTCTTTCCAATGAACTGGAACTCTATCGAGTTAGGAAGGTGGAATGTTACTGTCTTCTGGAAACAGTCAAGACATGCATAATGCCTTTCTAGCCAATCCATTCCTAGTATAAGATCAAAGTCCTCCATTTCGATTATTAGTAGTGAAACAGGTAACTGATGTCCCGCTATCACTACTATGCAATTATCCAACATTTCTCGGATTATAAACACTTGTCCTCCTGGTCCCTTGATCAGATAGGACAGTTGTACTTCTACTGGTTTCTTACCCAAAGTGGTACTAACCGTCGAGTAATAAATGAATGTGAAGCACCATAATCAAATAAGGCATGTACTGAAAAGCCATGAATAATAATGGTACCTCGTACGACTGTGCCAGAATTGTAGGCTTGTTCTTCAGTAATTGCATTGAGCTGGCCATTAGCTAGAACCCGCAACACTTTGTGGTGGTTGTTGTGTAGGAGACGCTCCTTGTAAGCCTCGACCTCTACCATGTCTTCCTCCATGTGTTGCTCCATTGCTCGAGGTGGATGTTATACTATTAATTGGGGTTGATTTAAATCCTGAACCTCTCAACTTCGGACAATCTTTCTTGATGTGGCCTTCCTGATGACAGTAAAAACACAAACGTGCTCCTGTTTGAGCTGAAGATCCAGCCACAGAGGTGATAGCTCCTGCTGCTGAGTCGCGAGGATATAGTGGAGGTCTAGAGAAACCCTTCTTCCTGATAATTCCTGACCCAAGGTCTGTGGTGAGCTTATATTGGAACTGGCTGGATGATAGCGACGATCTCTACGATTATAATGTGTCTTGCTTTTGGACGGTCCACCATTAAAGTGGAAACTTCTTCTTTGGCGATTTTCATCCCTCTCCATCTCAATACGAGAGGCGATGTCCATTGCTTAATCTACGGTTGTGGCTCTAAAACCAGCAAGCTTTTCTCGTAGATCTCCCTGAAGACCGCTAACAAATTTGGTAAGACACTCTTGTGGTGAAGCTTCTAGAGCTGGTGAGTACCGTAGTAGCTCAGTAAAGTGGATATGATAATCTCGTACAGTCTTAGAACCCTGATTCAGAGAAGCCAACTCTCTCCTCTTTAATTCTTCCCGATGAGAGGGACAAAAGTGAGCTCGGAACCTCTCTTCGAAGATATCCCATGGAACAGGGTCTGCTAACTTCTTGGAAATTGCTCTCCACCATCGTCTTGCATAGTCTGCTAAGGAGTAATCAGCAAAGTGCACCCAAGTATCTGCTGGTGCGTGTATTATTCTCAGCATTCTACTGATGTCATCAAGCCATAATTCAGCCTCAGCAGGTGTCTCTACACCTTTGAATCGAGGAATTTTTCCATTTCGGTAATTATCTAGTAATGTTTGGTGTCTAAGAAGGGCCTTCTCCATTGCTCCTTCAACCGGGGTAGGAGCAGACTCAGTTGAAGGATGGTAACTAGATTCTTCCTCAGAAAGATGAACAGAACCTTCAATCCTAGCATCCGCAGGCTTAGATGCCTCGGGTCTCTCAGCCTGTGCATTGAGCCTCTCCTCCAATGCTTGTTGCCTTTGCCCCATGTCTTGAGCATTGTCATCATAGCCGCTAATTGTCTAGACATGTCTTGGTCTGCCATGATCCTGGGATGAGTCAAGGTCAAAGGTCAGATCCTATATGTCTTAGCATGATGTACATAAGGGACAATGACTTGTGAATGGTACTGCAGTCATTTATTAAGATCAAAGGATCTTAATACAACCTTAGTTTCTGAATACCGCTCATAGTTATTAATTACTAAATAAATTACTGGAGTAACCGTGCTCTGATACCAATCTGTCGTGACCCCGTTTCCCGGGTCGTCGGATCCTCCCATATCCGGATCAGGTTACTCAGCAATAATTTATTCAGCAATCACAACTAACATTCAGAAATATACTGCAAATAAAAATACTCGGAAGAAAGTATTTCAACACTTTTCCATTCACAAAATATAGTTCAGATGATACACTATCCTACTATAACCATTTACATGTACATCAGCTTGAAAGGAAAATACACAAAATATTACTAACTACCTTAAAAAGTAAAGCTACTGTGGCTGGCTGGATGTCTAGTATGTAAGTCGGATGAATTTTAAAGTCCTTGCGATTGCTCACCGATAACTGTTGGGTTTTCCATAAATCATAGGATAAAAATTAGCGAATGCTAAGTAACGAAGAAGAGAAAAGTAAATAAATTGTGTACTTTTTGAAAACTTGATATCACAAAAATTTCATTCCTTTTCATTAACTTAAGTCCTATTCCTTTCTATTCCACATCAGGGATTAGTCCAGGGGAACCCCACCATTCTTGGACTCCGAAGCTGTGGACGCTTCGGGATTTGAGATTGTGTTGATCTTGGTAAGCTTATGCTACCGCACGTCGCCTCAACCAATCCTCCAATACTACCCTAACAATTTCCTTTTCTTTTATTAAACAGGGTCTCAACCCTCAGCCTGGAAAAACAAAAGAGCACACCGTCCTCGAGGACTCGGTTGCTTAAAACCTCAGGCTAACATTTAATCATATAACCTAGCGGCTTTAAATACATGTTATCGTGACCCAGCCGCTATTGAACCACCCGTGCCTCCACATGGCACGACCACATCTTCCGTCGTTCCAACCTGAATATATTGGCTCCCGGTACCACGCGTTGCAAAACATTCAATTTGTGCGCACTTATCATAACAGGGCAACCGTGTACCACCTAAGTAGGGAAATGCGAATACGGGTTCCTTCCGACAACCTACAGGTTGCATTCCCGACCTGTAGTACTACTCCCAGTCATCCTATCGTGACACAAGATCCTTTTCAGGATCCAACTCAAATCACACCAATTCACATTATGTAATTCTTTTGTTAAGTCTTTGATTTGCATAAACTACAATACTTATTGTCGACTCACATATATATTATTCATAACCATATGTATACTCCTATTTATGCCTATTTTAACTCCTAAACCCTAACTTTTAGAGCCAACGCATCAATTTGATGTGTAAATCTTATTTTAGTGGAAATCATAAAGCAATTCTTCAGACTTTTTCAAAAATAACCAAAATTAGGGTTCTTCGTAGTAAAGAACACTAAATCAAGAATTTCAATAATTTCGTATGAAAACCCAACAGAAAAAGGAATGATTTCGTTACCTAATCGAGCTCTCTCTCGTGTATGTAAGGCTTTATCGAGTTTCGTTTTTAGAAAGGCTAATTTAAGGCTCCTGAAAAGATCGAATTTCATTTTTCGTATCAAAACGCTAAGAACATGTTAAGAACGCGAAGAACGAACGAAGAACGCAAAGAACGCGAAGAACACGAATAACGTCAAGAACATATTTTCTCTTAGAATTTTGGCATAGTTTTCCCTTATATCAGGATATATTTCTCGGAAAATTTCGGCAGAGTTTCCCTTATATCGGGATATATTTCTCGGAAAATTTCAGCAGAGTTTCCCCTTATATCGGGACATATTTCTAAATAAAAACGAAAAGAGTTTCCTCTATAAAATCAATCGAGAGGAAAATAACAACGAAACTGAAAGAATATACTCAACAACAAGAGATGAAGAACCGGTAGACACCACACATCTTAGGTGAGTGAACGTGTGACGAATCACAGGGTCACTGACGTGCACAGCCGCCCGCACCTAAGTAGGGTATTACACAGATTTCTCCATCAAAATAACTATAAAAGCATAATACGAAGAATAAAAACATAGACGATGGAGAATCGGTAGACACCACGCGTCTTAGATGAGTGAACGTGTGACGAATCACAGGGTCACTGACGTGCATAGCCGCCCGCACCTAAGTAGGGTGTTACACAGATTTCTCCTCGAACCACAACAGGAAAACGAATCGGAAAGAAATATGAATCAAAAGCAAAACTTGGAAGAACAAGAGTATGAATTGAAAGCCTAGCTTACGAAGCAACTAAGAGAGGATCATATCTTTCTTCTCCTCGTTCTCCCGGCAGCGCTTCGCTAGCGCTCCTCCCTCGCCTCCCACTCCTCCTCCCAGCCTCTCGACCCTAGCCCTTGGGGTGGTGGTGGTAGTGGAAGTTGTAGAGAATGAATGGGTAGGGGGGTCTATTTATAGGCCCCATAAAACCACTAACCATGGTTAGAAAACCATGGTTTAGACCTTAACCATGGTTTAGCGACCCATGGTTTTGGCCCATGGTTTTAGCCAAAACTTATCCCAAACTTGGAGCCTAAGTTAGAACATTCTAGAGGATTCTAGATTCGCTAATGACGCTTAATTAACACTAATCGTGATTAACTTTCACTAATCGCGATTTAACTTTCGCGGCTTACGCTTATCTTTTGTTAACTGTTGATTAGTGTTTACTAATGATCATTAGCGGCTTTCAATCATCATTAATTTATTTAATCATGTTTAATTAGTCTTAATGACAGTCATTATGGATTAATGACATCTTAGCCTTCCTTCTCTTTCTTCCGAAATTCATAACAAATCGAAACGAAGTCCGATTCACACGAAACAAATTCTGTTGGTTTCCTCTTTACGAGCCGGATCTTATTATATAGGATCTGAGATATGCCAAGTTCAAAGGTAATAGGCATTAGAGCGAAGACTCTGCCACTATGAGAGATCAAAGTCCTCCAGACCCGCAGATAATAGAGTTGAGGGTTCTATTCATCCTCGTAAGAAAGAGTCTATATTCCATCGGTCCATAGAATTTGGTTGCTCATACTCCATTTAGAGGAGCGGTGGAGGAGGCACTTCGTAGGAACACCAAAACAAAGAAGAAGAATATTTGATTCCTATTGTAAGAATAAGATTCTGATATAAGAACAAAATCATTATCTCAGTTGGAACCAGGAGGTCAATTACAATTCAAGAAGATTTAGACAATAGTGTGGGACAGATTGCAGTACATCACTCACCTGATTATCTCCTACTTATCGAAATGAACTACTTTGATCTTATACTAGGAATGGATTGGTTAGAAAGGCATCATGCATATCTTGACTGTATCCAGAAGACATTAACATTCCACCTTCCTAACTCGATAGAGTTCCAGTTCATTGGAAAGACATCCAATGATAATATCAAATATATCTCTACATTGAAGGCACAACAGTTGTTAGAGCAAGGGTGCCAAGGTTATTTAGCTTATGTATCCACTACATCAGGGTCAGAAAGAATGATAGAAGATGTGCCTATAGTCTGCGAGTTTACTGATGTATTTCCAGAGGAACTACCTGGATTACCACCTGAGCGAGAGATTGAATTTGAAATCTCTCTCATACCTGATTCTCAGCCTATCTCTATCCCTCCATATAGGATGGCACCAGCTGAGTTACGAGAGTTAAAGGTACAATTGCAAGAACTGTTAGATAAAGGATTCATTCGTCCTAGTACTTCACCATGGGGTGCACCTGTCTTATTTGTTAGGAAAAAGGATGGCTCGATGCGGTTGTGCATTGACTATAGACAACTAAACAAGAGGACAATAAAGAACAAGTATCCTCTGCCAAGAATAGATGATCTCTTTGATCAGTTACAAGGTTCAACTGTGTATTCCAAGATTGATTTAAGATCTGGATACCATCAGTTGAAAATTAAAGATACAGATATTCCCAAGACAACTTTTCGAACTAGATACGGGCATTATGAATTCTTAGTTATGCCTTTTGGACTAACAAATGCCCCAGCAGCCTTCATGGATCTCATGAATAGAGTATTCAAGGAGTTCTTAGATCACTTTGTAGTAGTCTTTATTGATGATGTGCTTATTTACTCAAAGGATAAGTATCTGCATGAACATCATCTCAGGAAAGCACTTGAAACTCTAAGGAAGAACAAACTGTATGCTAAATATAGTAAATGTGACTTCTGACTATCTGAAGTATCTTTCTTAGGCCATGTTATTTCTGGGGAAGGTATATCAGTTGATCCTACAAAGGTTAGTGCGGTGATGTGTTGGGAACGCCCGAAGACTGTCACAGAAATACGATCTTTTCTGGGTTTAGCTGGATATTATAGAAGATTCGTGAAGGACTTTTCACGGATAGCATTGCCAATGACTAGACTAACTCAAAAGGAGGTCCCATTCTTATGGTCTGATACATGTGAAGCTAGTTTTCAGACACTGAAAGAATGCCTAACATCTGCACCAATCCTTACTCTACCCTACGGGAGTGAAGGGTTTACAGTGTACACTGACGCATCAAAAGAAGGACTTGGGGCGGTTCTTATGCAACATGGTAAGGTAGTTGCGTATGCATCACGACAGCTCAGGACACATGAGAAGAACTACCCAACACATGACCTTGAATTAGCTGCCGTAGTGTTCGCTTTAAAGATTTGGAGACACTACCTGTATGGTATTACTTTCGAAATCTTCACCGATCATAAAAGCTTGAAATATCTATTTGATCAGAAGGAACTCAATATGAGACAGAGACGGTGGCTAGAGTTGCTAAAAGACTATGATTGCACTATCTCCTACCACCCTGGTAAGGGGAACGTCGTAGCAGATGCCCTTAGCAGAAGAACTTATTCACCCGGGTTAGTGAGTGCTATCCACTTCTGGGGTTTACTATCAACGTTAAGTGAATGGAAACCATTTGATAGTAGTGCTGATACTATAACTATTCCTTATCGATACAAACCAGAAATATGGGATAAAATAAAGAAAGGACAGGAGGATGATCCAGTCCTCAAAGACTTAAAACAACAACTTGAGAAGAATAAGATAGAGGGATTCCAGATACAAGATGGTTTACTGTATAATCATCACAGAGTTTGTGTACCAAACACACCTGAACTAAGGAAAGACAACTTACGAGAAGCTCATTGTTCTAGATTATCTATTCATCCAGGAATTACGAAGATGTATAAGGATCTTCATTCATACTTTTGGTGGCCGGGAATGAAGAAAGATGTTATTGAGTTTGTAAATTCATGTTTCACTTGCCAGCAGGTAAAGGCTTCGCACCAAAAGCCACCAGGATTATTGCAACCCCTCCCTATACCTGAATGGAAATGGGAAAGCATTTCCATGGATTTCGTTATTGGCTTACCTCAGACGACTTGTAGTAAAGATAGTATCTGGCTTATAATAGATCGTCTGACAAAGGTAGCACACTTCATCCCGATAAGCTTATCTTTCACTCCAGACCAGCTGGCTGAGTTATATATTACACATGTGATTCGCCTCCATGGTATCCCGAAAGAAGTAGTTTCTGATCGAGATTCACGATTCACCTCACACTATTGGGAGAACTTCATGAAAGCTTTAGGTACACAACTATGCTTGAGTACAGCATATCATCCACAAACAGATGGGCAGTCAGAACGTACGATTCAAACACTAGAGGATATGCTACGAGCATGTGCCTTAGAATGGAAGGGATCGTGGATTAAACATTTGCCTCTTGTAGAATTCACCTACAATAATAGTTACCAAACAAGTATTGGCATGGCACCATTTGAAGCACTATATGGACGAAGGTGTACTACTCCTTTGTGTTTGCAAGCAAGGTCTTAAATGTCGGATTTCGGTTTCGTTTCGGTGACTGACTGAAACGACATTTCGGCCGAATTTCGGTCGAAATTCGATCGAAATTTCGGTCATTTCGGTCGTTTTTTGAAATAAGGCCCCCAAATTTCGGCCGATATAGGCCATTTCGGTCACATTTCGGTGACCCACCGAAACCGAAATTCGACCGAAATTCGGTCGAATTTCGGCGAAATTTAAGGCCATGTTTGCAAGAGGTCGGAATAAAGAACCTTTATGATTCAGATAGACTTCAGGAGACACGGGAAGCTGTAGAACTTGCTAGAAAAAGACTATTAACTGCTCAGAGTCGCCAGAAAAGTTATAGTGATACCCGGAGAAGAGACCTTGAATTTGAGGTAGGCGACTTTGTATTTCTCAAAGTATCACCTATGAAGGGTGTTCAGAGGTTTGGCTTGCGTGGGAAGTTAGCACCCAGGTTCGTGGGTCCCTTTGAAATTATTCAACGGATTGGAAAAGTTGCCTATAGACTTGCACTTCCTCCACATCTTTCGGCAATACATGATGTATTTCATGTATCAAATCTGAGAAAGTATATTAGGGATCCAGAGCATAAGATAAGTTATGATGATTTACATGTTGAGCCAGACTTGACATACCAAGAGATACCTGCGCAAATACTTGAAAGGGATATCAATAAGTTGAGAAACAAAGAGGTGCCTCTAGTTAAAATATTGTGGCGAAACCAAGAGTTTGAAGAAGCCACATGGGAACCTGAGGTAGAAATGAGAGAGAAATATCCGTACTTGTTTGAATGATAAAATTATGTATATGTTCATTTTAAATGACATGACGTTCATTCTCTTTAAGGTTGTTATGGTTTCAATCCTCTTTAAGGTTGTTATGCCTGCATTTCTAGTCTCGAGGACGAGACTTCCTTTAAGGTTGTTATAATTGTAAAGCCTTGAACTGGGCATATCTCGGATCCTATATAATAAGATCCGGCTCGTAAAGAGGAAACCGACAGAATTTGTTTCGTGTGAATCGGACTTCGTTTCGATTTGTTATGAATTTCGGAAGAAAGAGAAGTAAGGAAGGCTAAGATGTCATTAATCCATAATGACTGTCATTAAGACTAATTAAACATGATTAAATAAATTAATGACGATTGAAAGCCGCTAATGATCATTAGTAAACACTAATCAACGGTTAACAAAAGATAAGCGTAAGCCGCGAAAGTTAAATCGCGATTAGTGAAAGTTAATCACGATTAGTGTTAATTAAGCGTCATTAGCGAATCTAGAATCCTTTAGAATATTCTAACTTAGGCTCCAAGTTTGGGATAAGTTTTGGCTAAAACCATGGGCCAAAACCATGGGCCGCTAAACCATGGTTAAGGTCTAAACCATGTTTTTCTAACCATGGTTAGTGGTTTTCTGGGGCCTATAAATAGACCCCCTACCCATTTATTCTCTACAACTTACACTACCACCACCACCCCAAGGGTTAGGGTCGAGAGGTTGGGAGGAGGAGTGGGAGGCGAGGGAGGAGCGCTAGCGAAGCGCTGCCGGGAGAACGAGGAGAAGAAAGGTATGATCCTCTCTTAGTTGCTTCGTAAGCTAGGCTTTCAATTCATACTCTTGTTCTTCCAAGTTTTGTTTTTGATTCATATTTCTTTCCGATTCGTTTTCCTGTTGTGGTTCGAGGAGAAATCTGTGTAACACCCTACTTAGGTGCGGGCGGCTATGCACGTCAGTGACCCTGTGATTCTTCACACGTTCACTCATCTAAGACGCGTGGTGTCTACCGATTCTCCATCGTTTATGTTTCTATTCTTCGTATTATGCTTTTATAGTTATTTTGATGGAGAAATCTGTGTAATACCCTACTTAGGTGCGGGCGGCTGTGCACGTCAGTGACCCTGTGATTCATCACACGTTCACTCACCTAAGATGTGTGGTGTCTACCGGTTCTTCATCTCGTGTTGTTGAGTATATTCTTTCAGTTTCGTTGTTATTTTCCTCTCGATTGATTTTATAGATGAAACTCTTTTCATTTTTATTTTAAAATATGTCCCGATATAAGGGGAAATTCTGCCGAAATTTTCCGAGAAATATGTCCCGATATAAGGGGAAACTCTGCTGAAATTTTCCGAGAAATATATCCCCATATAAGGGGAAACTCTGCCGAAATTTTCCGAGAAAATATGTTCTTGACGTTCTTCGTGTTCTTCACGTTCTTCGTGTTCTTCGTTCGTTCTTCGCGTTCTTAACATGTTCTTAGTGTTTTGATACGAAAAATTAAATTCGATCTTTTCAGGAGCCTTAAATTAGCCTTTCTAAAAACGAAACTCGGTAAAGCCTTGGATACACGAGAAAGAGATTGATTAGGTAACGAAATCCTTCCTTTTGCTGTTGGGTTTTCATACGAAATTATTGAAATTCTTGATTTTGTGTTCTTTGCTATGAAGAACCCTAATTTTGGTTATTTTTGAAAAAGTCTGAAGAATTGCTTTGTGATTCTCACTAAAATAAGATTTACGCATCAAATTGATGCGTTGGCTTTGAAAGTTAGGGTTTGGGAGTTAAAATAGGCATAAATAGGAGTATACATATGGTTATGAATAATATATATGTGAGTCGATATTAAGTATTGCGGATTATGCAAATCAAAGACTTAATAAAAGAATTACATCATGTGAATTGGTGTGATTTGAGTTGGATCCTGAAAAGGATCATGTGTCACATTAAGATGACTGGGAGTAGAACTACAGGTCGGGCATGCAACCTGTAGGTTTGTCGGAAGGAACCCGTATTGGCGTTTCCCTACCTTGGTGGTACGCGGTTGCCATGTTATGATAAGTGCGCACGAAATGAATGTTTTGCAACGTGTGGTACCGGGAGCCAATATATTCGGGTTGGAACGACGGAAGATGTGGTCGTGCCATGTGGAGGCACGGATGGTTCAATAGCGACTGGTCACGATAATATGTATTTAAAGCCGCTAGGTTATATGATTAAATGTTAGCCTGAGGTTTTAAGCAACCGAGTCCTCAAGGACGGTGTGCTCTTTTATTTTTTTCAGGCTGAGGGTTGAGACCCTGTTTAATAAAAGAAAAGGAAATTGTCAGGGTAGTATTGGAGGATTGGTTGAGGCGACGTGCGGCGGCATAAGCTTACCAAGATCAACACAATCTCCAATCCCGAAGCGTCCACAGCTTCGGAGTCCAAGAATGGTGGGGTTCCCCTGGACTAATCCCTGATGTGGAATAGAAAGGAATAGGACTTAAGTTAATGAAAAGGAATGAAATTTTTGTGATATCAAGTTTTGAAAAATTACACAATTTGTTTGCTTTTCTCTTCTTCGTTACTTAGCATTCGCTAATTTTTATCCTATGATTTATGAAAAACCCAACAGGTATCGGTGAGCAATCGCAAGGACTTTAAAATTCATCCGGCTTACATACTAGACATCCAGCCAGCCACAGTAGCTTTACTCTTTAAGGTAGTTAGTAATATTTTGTGTATTTTCCTTTCAAGCTGATGTACATGTAAATGGTTATAGTGGGACAGTGTATCATCTGAAATATATTTTGTGAATGGAAAAGTGTTGAAATACTTTCTTCCGAGTATTTTTATTTGCAGTATATTTCTGAATGTTAGTTGTGATTGCTGAATAAATTATTGCTGAGTAACACGATCCGGATATGGGAGGATCCGACGACCCGCGCCCTTTTCTGCTCTCTCGTCGCGCAAAGTTTGAAGATAAGAACCACAGGAGCAAATGCATTTGAGTAATTTAGTATTTTCCCAACAAAAAATTTTAAAGAAAACATAGATATTAAAAAGAACTAAGAAAAGGATATATTGTACAACTGTACCATTAAATATTCAATAATTGTAGAATAAACGCTTTATATTTTCAAAAGTAAATATCATAAAATTGTGCTGAAATAACTTATACTAAGTTATTGAAAAAAAATGAAAATAGATAAAATCAGAATTACAATAGCCTCACAGTGTGATCATGGAGGGGAGGAGAAGAATGAGGAAAGGCGGCAACTGTTCCTTTGGGCTCACAGCAAGCTCGAGCTTCTTCACTAGGATCTAAAGGTGTTGGAGACTTAGACTTCCGGTGCGTCGAGTTGGCCAATTTACGAGAATAGCATTCATCCCATCTATACGCTCAAACATCATCAAATCTGGAGGTTCAACCCACTTCGATAAACCTCTAGCTACCTTCACCAAAACAATCATACCTCCGGTGATTCAGATAACTTCAACCGATTATGGAGCCTCGAGATGATTAGCATGTCAAGCCAACGAAGATCCAATATTCAGATCGGCTTGACGCCATGAATCAAAGCTGAATTTGTAACACTATAAATATAGTATCAGAGGGGCGATCCTGTGAGAGTCAAAATTGGTGAGAGCATGAGAGGAGTGATTCTGCACCACAAGATTCTGTCTTCTCTCTCCTGGTCTTCTCTCTCCTGGTCGAATCTTGTGGTCCAGAATCACTTCTCTCATGCTCTCACCAATTTTGGCTCTCACAGGATCGCCCCTCTATAGTATCATATATAAAACTTACAAAACTTTACAGAAGATTATGAGAGTAGATGATTATTAATTGACAACTTGATTTTGATCACTTTGGGTGGTTGTCAACATGTTCAGTTGGACATGAGCCTAACAAGATGTTAGGGTTAGTTTTCTTTGATAGTGGTTCAGAGACCTAAGCCTGAGACATTACAGAATTTCAACTTCAACCACGTTGAGAGTGGTGTGGCTTCATAAGGAACTATAGCTTTCACCTCTCCATTTGAAGCTTTTTTTTGCAGTTTCTTTTTCACGAGATATTTCCTTAACCGCTCTTTTATTTTCAAAAATTATCTAGATCTTTCAATCACGTTGATGGATTTCTAAAGTTAGAATCAATAAATGTGCATTGATCCAAAGAGAAGTCATGGAGCAATGATTTCTTTTCAAAAGCTTTAAAATGACATGGTGTGAGAAAAATAAAAGGGATTTTTACCCCACGTACCCTATAAATTTTGTCAATTACCTCCTCGACCTTTGAAATAACATATTTCTCCCCTCGACTCCGTAAACTTGCTAACCCTTACTGTCAGACCATGTGGTTAACCCACATCTATTTGCCCGTTAAATTTAATCGGATCCGTTAAAAAGAGGTGCATATTACCCTCTTTGTTTAAAATATTTACAAAAGATGACGTCCATCTTCTTTCCTAACCCTCCTCCTTACATTCCCTTCACATCCACCTCTCTTGCATCGTCCTCGAGCTTCCCTCCACCGCCCTCGTCCTCT
Source organism: Ottelia alismoides (assembly GCA_037367405.1). Classification (NCBI taxonomy): domain Eukaryota; kingdom Viridiplantae; phylum Streptophyta; class Magnoliopsida; order Alismatales; family Hydrocharitaceae; genus Ottelia; species Ottelia alismoides. The sequence goes on along the minus strand of JAZKJV010006535.1, from coordinate 162,572 downwards.
CAGCCCTTCTCTGCACCGCTGCCGACCTCCCCCACATCGCCCTCGACCTCCCAGCCCTCCCCATAAGTCGTCGTTGACCTGCACCCCCTCTAGGCCATCGCCGACCTCCCTCATAGTGCCGACTTGTGCCCCCTCCAAGCTTCCATTGACCTGCACCCCCTCTAGGCCACCGTCGACCTCCCCTGCGCAACTGACCTGCGCTCCTTTCAGGCTGTCGTCGACCTACACCCCCTCCTTTGTGCTGCTGGAGATCTCCCTCGCGCTGCCGACCAACCACCTCCTCCAGGTCGTCGTGTACCTCCCTAACCTCTGCCCCTCCCCAACCTGCACCCCTCCTGGACCGGCACCCATCTCAACCTCCCCATCCTCCGCCCCTCCCCGACTTGAACTCCCTCCCCGACCTCTGCCCACTCTGACCTCCTGGACCTCCCCAACCTCTGTCCCTCCCTAACCTACACCCCTCTTAGACCTCCGCCTACCCCGACCTCCCCAACCTCTGCACCTCCCCGACCTCTGCCTCCTCCCCAAACTCCACCTCCTCCTCTGAGCCATTCACCCACCTCCTCCTCTAGGTCGTTTGTCCTCCCCCCCACCCCCCACCCCCACACACACTCCACATCCTCTTTATCGACGTTCACATTGTTATCGAATCCCTAGGTGGCTCCACCTCCTTCATCCTCAACATCCATTGTCGTGTGCTTGGAGAGGAAGGAAGAGGGGATATCCACCGTTGGATTTCCATTGGTTAGATTAACTCGAGACTAACCCAAGCAATTGAATCAAATAAAGTTAAAACTGACGGCAAGGTCTGCGGAGTAAGACAGAGCAAGTTTACGATGTCGAAGGAGGGAATACGTTATTTCAAAGGTCGATGAGGTAATTGGCAAAGCTTATATGGTCTGTGGCTTAAAAATCCCAAGATAAAAACACAAGTATTTTGCTCTTCAGTGATTATTGACCAGTAATTAATGATTTCTCAAACAAAAAAATATGCTTTTTATCACTTGTGCCCTTCTTAACTTCTACAATGTCAATTATATCCCTTCCTTTTTTGAAATATCAGTTGTGCACGTTTTCTTATAATGTTATCAGTTGTGTCCTTTGGTTTGTTTGGTCACTAATGAGTTGAACTAAACCATGATTTATTCAAATCATGGTGTAGTTAAGGACATAAATTTCGAAACCCTCCCCCCTCTTCCTCCACAACCCCTCCACCCCTACTTCCTCCGCCGCCGCCCAGCCCCGACCCCGACCTCCGCCCAGGAGAAGCTTGTCTCCTGCACTTAGCAGTATGGAATGTTGGGGTTGTTGAGGGTTCATGGAGGGGAGGGATCTCCTCCTCTTTCATTGTTGTTATGTGACCGAGGGAAACAAGGCAGAGGTCCTGTAGACTTCTGTCTACGACGATACGATAGGCAGAGGAAATCGATGGGATACTACTGGTGGATGTCTTCTATAGTTGTAGAGGTAAAGGACATTGAGGGAGCGGTCCATGGAAGGGGGGTAGAGGGCAGGGTGCACATTACGGTTGATCAAGATGGTGACCAAGATCTTCACCTTCAAATGGAGACGATGGACGGGGCGGAGGCCCTCGACATTTGGGCAACTGGAATTTTGAAAATGGCTTCTTGGTTCTAATAAAATCAGAACCTGATGGTAAATTAGAGATAAACAGATCCCACTGTACCAAGCTTTAATCACTTGGTATATAGAGTTTGAGCATCATTTCAATTCAACCAGAAACAATGAATCGGTGAGGATAAAGCACAAGCTTCTAGATTACATACAAATCAAACTCGTACAAGATCTGCCCAGAACTTTATACATATCAAGATAAAACTAGATGGCAGAATCAACGTCAACAACGGTTCTGAAGCAATGTTTATCTTATTGTTTTAGATGCATTAATTCAACTCAGATTCAGTAACTTCCTCGTAATTTTACTGATTAACGATGCGATCAATATCAAGCACTTGATGGTAGTGATTTGGCCGGAGATGACAAGGATGGAAGATAGAAACGAGCTGTAGAGGGCGACTGATTGGAGGTGATCTTGGTTGACGTTTGATTCTCAATCAAGGAAGAAAATAAACAAAAGGACGAGGAAGTGGAGGTGGTTTGGGCAGAGCTTCAAAAAGTGTGAAGGTGATTTTGCCCCACTGTTGTAAACGGAGGATTGAGTTTTTGCTCGACCTTAGGTTGGGATCAAAGGGAAGGGGGTGGTGGAGGAGGGAGTCGAAGGAGGGGGCTGGGCTTGGGTCGGAAGAGGAGAAGGCTAGATGAGGTGTAAGGAGGTAGGGGCGGAGGAGGTGAGGGGTGGTGGGAGAGTGGGTTGGAGGAGGAAGTCAGGGTTCCTTGTGTCAATCTAGTTATTCAATCTAATGACTCGTGTATGCCAGAAGTTAACATCCATGGGAACGGTTCCTCTGATGTAGTGCAGCATGTACTGTAATCGTGGGAGCCGTCCGATGGGGATCGGACGACCCTCATAGGGGGTCGGGGATAGTCGGCCCCCTATGAGGCACGCCCAATCCCCATCGGATAGCTTCCATGATTACAGGACCTGTTGCACTACATCAGATGATCCTAATTGAACATCCATTTGAGACGTGAATGGACGGCAACTAACATGAGGAAGACAAATGATAAATCTGAAGTACTCAGGTGCACAATTGATATTTCAAAAAAAGAGGCGTAACTGGCAATTTTAAGAAGGGCACAAGTGCAAAAACCCCGAAAAACCATTCTTACATTTTAAAATTTTATTAGTTTTTTTTACCATTGTTAGCTAACTTTATAATTACGTTCAGTGAAAGATGTTACCTTTAAGAATTACGTTTAGTGAAAGATGTTAACTTTACTTTGTATATCCATAGATAGCTTATCTTGATAGATCTAAAAACCTGATAGATCTATTAACTTAATCAAAATAGATTTAAGATACTAAATAGTGTTACCGGAAGCCATCGCAGCAGAAATGAAGTGATGAATGGGATTTCCTTCTCCTTCTCAACTCTTGCCTAATATGCTTGAGTAATGGATCCTCTTGCAATCATTAGTTGAGGGAGAGGGGACCCCAATCCATATATTTATAATACATGATGGTTACCTATCCATTAAGGTAACCACCAAAAGCAACTTCTTAAGAGATGCATCCCTTCATTATTAATCATGAGCCACAAAATAAGAAATAAAAAAATATGTTGGCAACTACCATATTTGATAGTTGCATACATAATATTTCTTACATTCTCCCACTTGGCTCATGTAACAAAATTGTTGCTTTACATTTGTCTAGTTAAACTCTATTAATATGAATCTTGGCGGTAGATACATTTCAAGCAGATATATCCTTCCAAGCATTACATTACTAATAGTTTATTTAACATGACAAATCTTTATGTGTCAATATCCATATATTAATACGGGTCCTTTCTTTATGTCTGTTCATTAATTGCATGCAACTGAAATATAATAGACAATAAACAAGTAGATCATTATACCAAACTTAAGGTGTACACACATGGATGTATTGATATTATTACAAGGTACTAGATAGGCCCATTTCAGTTACATGACTGACGGATAAACTAGGCGGCAAACCCTTTGTCATGGGATCCGCAATCATGTACTTAGTACCTATATGTTCAATTAATACTAAATGATCTCTAACTTTCTCTTTAACAACAAGATATTTAATGTCGATTCTCATTCCGGCACGCGTATACTTGTTGTTGTTGGCGAAAAATACGGCTGCAGAATTATCACAATAAATCTTTAATGGTCTTGAGATTGAATCTACTATCTTAAGACCCGCAATGAAATTCTTTAGCCAAAGTGCTTGTGTAGTAGCCTCGTGACATGCTACAAATTCGGCTTCCATGGTACTTGATGTGACAAGTGATTGTTTCACACTTCTCCATGAAATAGCACCTCCAGCAAGAAGAAAAATGTATCCAGAGGTAGATTTTCTATCCTCCTTACTTCATGCATAATCCGAATCCGAATAGCCAGTAATTTCTAAGGAATCTGAATGCCGGTAGATTAGCATAAAATCCTTAGTTCCTTGCAAATATCGCAAGACCTTCTTTGCCACTATCCAATGGTCCATGCCTGGATTGCTTTGATGTCTACCCAACATTCCAACTGCAAAACATATATCTGGTCTAGTGCATGTTTGGGCATACATTAGACAACCAATGATGGATGTATATGGAATGTCTTTCATCTGTTACTTTTCTAAATTATTTTGGGGACATTTGAATGAAATAATTTTATCTCCTTTTACCATAGATGTTGGAGTAAGAGAACAATATTTCATTCCAAATCTCTCTAATAATTTTTCAATATAGGCCTTTTAAGACAATCCAAGTACTCTATGAGATCTGTCTCTATGAATTTCAATGCCAATGACATTTAGCATCGCCCATATCTTTCATTTCAAAATTATTAGAAAGGAACATCTTTGTATCGCGCAACATCCCAAGGTCATTACAAGCAAGTAAAATGGCATCTACATAAAAGACTAGAAAAGCATATTTACTCCCACTCGTCTTAAGATATATGCAATTATCAACAATGTTCTCAACAAAACCAAATGAAGTTATTGCATTGTTGAACTTAATGTACCATTGACGAGATCCTTGTTTTAGTCCATATATAGACTTCCTTAATTTACAAATCAAATGCTTGTCATTATCTAAAATAAAACCCTCAGGTTGTCGCATGTAAACATGTTCATCCAAGTTTCCATTAAGAAAGGCTGTTTTCATATCCATTTGGTGTAACTCTAAATCATAATGAGCTACTAATGCTATGATTATTCGTAATGAGTCTTTTCGTGATACTGGAGTGAAAGTCTCATGGTAATCTATGCCCTCCTTTTGAATGAAACCTTTAGCCACAAGTCTGGTTACCTAATGAGTCTTTCTTAGTTTTAAAGACTCATTTGTAACCAATGGATTTCGCTCCTTTGGGTATCTCTACCAAGTCCCATACTTGGTTTGCACTCATAGAATCCATCTCCTCCCTTATGACATTATACCATTTAGTAGAATTAATTCCACTCATGGCATGTGAAAATGATATTGGGTCATCTGAAATTCCTATATCGTAATCACATTATTGTAGGTATGTTATGAAATCTGATGAGATTGTAGATTTTATTACCCGACCAGATCTAGTTGTAACAACACCTTGTTGAACAGTTGGTGATATTTCAACATGATTTTCAGGTAGTAGAGGATTCACCATTGGTTCAACCAAAGGAATATCTTGGACTTGAGAGACAACAATATCTTGATGTTGTGTCTCATCCATGATATCATGTTGAATATTTTGTTCCTCCCTTTCTAGTGGTATAACAAGATTTGGTAATTCATCAAGTATGACGTCTTTAATTACCATCATGCTCCCACTTTTCTCGCTATTTTCCAAAAATATAGCATTCCTTGATTCTACAATACTCGATTCCCTATTTGGACAATAGAATCTATAACCTTTAGAGCCTTCCGGATAACCAACGAAGTATCCGCTTGTAGTCTTCATATCCAATTTTTTCTCATGCGGATATAGATTCTAATCTCAGCTTGACAACCCCAAATGTGTATGTGTTCTAATCTTGGTTTCCATCCCTTTCAAATCTCAAATGGAGTGGATGGAACTGCTTTTGATGGAACTCTATTTAATATATGCACGGCTGTCTTTAGAGCCTCATTCCAAAATGATAAAGGCAATGAGGAGTTACTCATCATACTTCGAAACATATCCATTAACGTACGATTCCGTCTTTCGGTGACACCGTTTTGATCCGGTTCACCGAGCATTGCAAATTGATGTTCAATGCATCCATCCTTAAGAAATCGTGCAAATGGTCCAAGTTTTTGTTCTCCTCCAACATACCTACCATAATACTCACCACCTCTATCTGATCTCACAATTTTTAATTTTCTTTTCTAATTGTCTCTCTACTTTTATTTGATAATCCTTAAAAACATTTATAGCTTCTGATTTTTCAAATAAAAGATAAAGATACATGTAACATGAGAAATCATCTATGAATGTGATGAAGTATTTTTGACCACTAAAACATTCCACAGGAAACGGACCACATATGTCAGTATGTATAATTTCTAAAAGAGTAGTACTTCTCCTTGACCCTTTAGCATGTTTGTTGGTATGTTTTTCCCTTAATACATTCCACATAAACACTAGAATCAGTAAAATCTAGAGTATCAATTACTCCATATTTACAAATTTTTTTATCCTTTTAATGGAGATGTGACCTTATCTTTTATGTCAAAGCATTGATGACCGATCACTATTACGTTTTCGCTTTTTACCAACTACATTGCAAACAAGGAGATTATTTTCAAAAAGTGGATCTAAGTGTAACTTATATAAATAGTCCACTAAGCCACCTGTACCAATCAACTTGTCATTCTTAAACATTTGGAAAGATGTACTTTCAAATGAAAATTTGTATCCAAGATTACAAAGTCTAGATATTGAAATTAAATTTCTAGAGAACTTGGGTACAAAAAATACAATTTTCCAAATCAAGTATATAACCACTTTCCAAAATGAGCTGTTGCGTTCCAATCGCTTCAACATGTGAAGTCATGCGATTTCCCATATAAATGCTTTGCTCATTTTTTAGTGGCATCCTTGTTTTCAAAAAGCCTTGGATGGAGTTGGAGATATGGATTGAAGTACCAGAATCAATCCACCAAGTGTTAATAGGAACATCAATGAAATTAGATTCATGACATACATGACATTCAACAATCGAAACAGAATTTAAGACATTGAATTGAGTAGACATGAAAGCTGAACTATCTGCAATAAATCATAACGAGATAACCACAATAAGCAAATAACTCAAGCATAAAACTTAATTCAAAACACTAACTTATTTAATATTTTGAGAAGTCAATGTACTATCATTACAAGACTTGCTGTGGCTAAAGAATTGTAATGTACAACTGATTTTTCTTAATAAATGAGACAAATAAATTTTCGAACATTCATTAGAAATTCCGTACCTGTGGGCATTAGAATAACTAACAAAAAATTATTTTTCTCATTTAAAGAAAATGTCCAATTAACTCCATCACTTAATGTAAGTATTGCCATTGTTATCCTAGATGCTGTGGCTACTCTTGGATAACTAACCACATAATTACTCATGACAAGAAATGATATGTACAATACGAATCGATCAGATGCTGTGGCTACTCCTCCCGATTCAATTATACACACTTATCCGAATATCTTATGATGGAGTTAATCAAGCAATCTCCACTATGAAGATGCAATTTGATGTCATTAGTTCAAATAATTGAACTTTACCACTTAATATAATTATTGACATTGTTATCCAAGATGTTGTGGCTACTCTAAGATAACTAGCCAATAATTACGCTTTATCATAAGTAAAACAATTTACATGTATTGGTAGGATGCTGTGGCTATTCCTCCCAATCCAGTTATACAAATCAAACCAAAATGGCATCAAACAAAACTTAATAAAGTAATAAAGAATGGTAGTTAAATGTATGCTTAGTACACAAGTGTACTAAAGTGGTACTAACCATGCAGTATTATCAACAAGTCCACACAACTAACTGATAGTGCAACGATATAAACACCATACTTTTATACACTTTATGTGTACTTATCAGGTGTATACAATAACCAAATTATATACACTTCCAAACAAGTCTCTAACAAATAACGTCACATTATATACAAATCCAAGTGTCAAGATCCCAAAGAAAACTTGATATATAAAATATCTCAAGAGTAATACTAAACAAGGATTCTTGTTCTTTCACCATCAATGTCAATTTTTAACCTTTGAAACACAGATTTGTTGCTGTCTCCGAAAAAAATTCCAAAGTTTAATAATAAAAACTCTATGCGTGTGAAACCAAATGCTAGAGTACTTGTGGTGTAGTTGGTTATGACGTCAATATTGCACACTGAAGGTCTTCGGTTCAAATCCTGGCGATGTCAATTTTTTTTGTTTTTTTTGTTATCAAAAAAACACCTTCCGTAAGTTAACAAAAAAAAGTTTTGGAAATATTTGACCAACAAAACTATTTATATAGGCTTTTCTTATACATCCAAGTGCATTTGAACCAATAAATACTCTTAAATCTCCAGAGGCCATAAAGAGAAAGACATAATTTTTCTTATTCTTTACCTGTGTTTGGTGATTTTAAAGAATGAATAGCACATAAGTAAATAACCATTGTCTCCGATATAAAACCAATACAAAAGACTATCGATTTCGAAATACAAATCTTGTCATTTAAAAGAAATCCATAGCTCTGATACCAATTGATAGATCCAAAAACCTGATAGATCTATTAACTTAAACAAAATAGATTTAAGATACTAAATAGTGTTACCGGAAGCCATCGCAGCGGAAATGAAGTGATGAATGAGATTTCCTTCTCCTTCTCAACTCTCGCCTAATATGCTTGAGTAATGGATCCTCTTGCAATCATTAGTTGAGGGAGAGAGGACCCCAATCCATATATTTATAATACATGATGGTTACCTATCCATTAAAGTAACCACCAAAAGCAACTTCTCAAGAGATGCATCCATTCATTATTAAGCATGAGCCACAAAATAAGAAATAAAAAAATATGTTGGCAACTACCATATTTGATAGTTGCATACATAATATTTCTTACATATCTTACCCCAGAAAAACATAAAAAATGTTAGGGGCTCGTTTGGTTGCAGGGTTGGGCAGGGTTGGCTTGGCCCAACCCGGGGTTGGCCCTGCAACCAAACAGGGTTCTCCTCCTCACAGTTTACTATTCCCAGGGGTACCCCTGCCCAACCCAACCCTGTCCAACCTTGCAACCAAACGAACCCTAGATGTTCCTCATACTTAGTAGCGTTTAGGATAAAAGTTTCAAAATTTCGATGTTATACTTGGATTTTATTGTAATAAGTAACAACTCTGTAGGAATTAAATAAAATTCCTACAAATGTAGATTGTAGAGATTCATGTATGTGGGTGAAGCTGGATAGAATGTGTCCCCTCTTACCTGACCAGCACTAATATGGATTTAAGTATAAGGAATTTACCTAGAACTATCCCTAATCATAACCGTTTGTTGGCAACAACACCTGTCTTTTGGTCATAAACAGTTATGTTCTAGCTTGGTTGCGTGCCGGTTAAGTAATATCAAGGAAGATGAGCTAAACAACAAGAAGCCATACTTTTACTATAAACGAAGGTAGGAGTTGATACCAAGGAAAAGAGCTCAAAGCGAGGTCTGTAAAAAATATTATGTATGCAACTATCAAATATGGTAGTTGCCAACATATTTTTTTATTTCTTATTTTATGGCTCATGATTAATAATGAAGGGATGCATCTCTTGAGAAGTTGCTTTTGGTGGTTACATTAATGGATAGGTAACCATCATGTATTATAAATATATGGATTGGGGTCCCCTCTCCCTCAACTAATGATTGCAAGAGGATCCATTACTCAAGCATATTAGGCAAGAGTTGAGAAGGAGAAGGAAATCACATTCATCACTTCATTTCCGCTGCGATGACTTTCGGTAACACTATTTAGTATCTTAAATCTATTTTGATTAAGTTAATAGATCTATCAGGTTTTTAGATCTATCAATTGGTATCAGAGATAGGATTTCTTTTAAACGACAAGATTTGTATTTCGAAATCGATAGTCTTTTGTATTGGTTTTATATCAGAGACATTGGTTATTTACTTATGTGCTATTTATTTTTTTAAAATCACCAAACACAGGTAAAGAATAAGAAAAGTATTCCTTTCTCTTTATGGCCTCTCGAGATTTAAAAGTATTTATTGATTCAAATGCACTTGGATGTATTGAAAGCCTATCTAAATAGTTTTGTTGGTCAAATGTTTCCAAATATTTTTTTTGTTAACTTACGGATGGTGTTTTTTTATAACAAAAAAAACAAAAAAAATGACATCACCAGGATTCAAACCGGAGACCTTCAATGTGCAATATTGATGTCATAACCAAGTACACCACAAGTACTCTAGCGTTTGGTTTCACACGCATAGAGTTTTTATTATCAAACTCTGGAATTTTTTTTCGGAGACAACAACAAATTTGTGTTTCAAAGGTTAAAAATTGGCATTGATGGTGAAAGAACAAGCATCCTTGTTTAGTATTACTCTTGAGATGTTTTATATATCAAGTTTTCTTTGGGATCTTGACACTTGGATTTGTTAATAATGTGATGTTATTTGTTAGAGACTTGTTTGGAAGTGTATATAATTTGGTTATTGTATACACCTGATAAGTACACATAAAGTGTATAAAAGTATGGTGTTTATATCGTTGCACTATCAGTTAGTTGTGTGAACTTGTTGATAATACTGTATGGTTAGTACCACTTTAGTACACTTGTGTACTAACCATACATTTTACTACCATTTTTTATTACTTTATTAAGTTTGTTTGATGTTATTTTGGTTTGATTTGTATAACTGGATTGGGAGGAATAGCCACAGCATCCTACCAATACCTGTAATTTATTTTACTTTGATAAAGCGTAATTATTGGCTAGTTATCTTAGAGTAGCCACATCATCTTGGATAACAATGTCAATAATTACATTAAGTGGTAAAGTTCAATTATTTGAACTAATGGCATCAAATTGTATCTTCATAGTGGAGATTGCTTGGTTAACTCCATCATAAGGTATTCGGATAAGTGTGTATAATTGAATCGGGAGGAGTAGCCACAGCATCTGATCGATTCGTATTGTACATATCATTTCTTGTAATGAGTAATTATTGGTTAGTTATCCAAGAGTAGCCACAGCATCTAGGATAACAATGGCAATAATTACATTAAGTGGTGGAGTTACAACAACAACAACAACAAAGCCTTTTCCCACAATTAAGTAGGGTCGGCTACATGGATTCTTCGCCTCCATTCAGATCTATCTTGGGTCAATCCCGGACTTATATCCAAAAAGCTAAGATCCCTTCGTATAGTCTCTTTCCGACACTTCTTGGGCCGTCCTCGCCCTCTCTTAGCCGGCTCAACATCCCAACACTCGCATCTCCTAACCGGTGCATCAGTTGACCTTCTTTGCAAATGACCAAACCATCTTAAGCGGTTTTCTCGCATCTTATCCTCGATCGGAGATACACCAACTTTCTTTCTAATTGCATCATTCCGAATCCGATCTTTACGTGTATGTCCACACATCCATCTTAGCATTTTCATTTCTGCTACAGCCATTCTCTGCACATGTCTATGGTTCACAGGCCAACATTCAGAACCATAAAGCATAGCAGGTCTCACGGCTGCTTTGTAAAACTTTCCTTTAATTTTTAAAGGAATTTTCTTATCACAAAGAACAGCGGAGGCTCCTCTCCACTTTAGCCAGCCTGCATTTATTCTATTAGTAACATCTCCATCAATTTCCCCATCAAGTTGCAAAATAGATCCCATATATCTAAAAGAATCTCTCTTCTGAATGTTATCGTCACCAACTCGATTCCTTCACCATTGCTTCCATCAAAGGTGCATTCCATATATTCCGTCTTAGCCCAACTTATACGAAAGCCTTTAGTCTCCAATGCATGTCTCCAAACCTCAAGCTTCTCATTTACTCCATCTCTAGTCTCGTCAATCAACACAATATCATCAGCAAATAACATACACCAAGGTAACTCATCCTGAATGTGACTTGTCAGCTCGTCCATTAAGTGATGGAATTAATTGGACATTTTCTTTAAATGAGAAAAATAATTTTTTTGTTAGTTATTCTAATGCCCACAGGTACGGAATTTCTAATGAATGTTCGAAAATTTATTTATCTCATTTATTAAGAAAAATCAATTGTACATTACAATTCTTTAGCCACAGCAAGTCTTGTAATGATAGTACATTGACTTCTCAAAATATTAAATAAGTTAGTGTTTTGAATTAAGTTTTATACTTGAGTTATTTGCTTATTGTGGTTGTCTCGTTATGATTTATTGCAGATAGTTCAGCTTTCATGTCTACTCAATTCAATGTCTTAAATTCTGTTTCGATTGTTGAATGTCATGTATGTCATGAATCTAATTTCATTGATGTTCCTATTAACACTTGGTGGATTGATTCTGGTACTTCAATCCATATCTCCAACTCCATCCAAGGCTTTTTGAAAACAAGGATGTCACTAAAAAATGAGCAAAGCATTTATATGGGAAATCGCATGACTTCACATGTTGAAGCGATTGGAACGCAACAGCTCATTTTGGAAAGTGGTTATATACTTGATTTGGAAAATGTATTTTTTGTACCCAAGTTCTCTAGAAATTTAATTTCAATATCTAGACTTTGTAATCTTGGATACAAATTTTCATTTGAAAGTACATCTTTCCAAATGTTTAAGAATGACAAGTTGATTGGTACAGATGGCTTAGTGGACTATTTATATAAGTTACACTTAGATCCACTTTTTGAAAATAATCTCCTTGTTTGCAATGTAGTTGGTAAAAAGCGAAAACGTAATAGTGATCGGTCATCAATGCTTTGACATAAAAGATAAGGTCACATCTCCATTAAAAGGATAAAAAAATTTGTAAATGATGGAGTAATTGATACTCTAGATTTTACTGATTCTAGTGTTTATGTGGAATGTATTAAGGGAAAACATACCAACAAACATGCTAAAGGGTTAAGGAGAAGTACTACTCTTTTAGAAATTATACATACTGACATATGTGGTTTGTTTCCTGTGGAATGTTTTAGTGGTCAAAAATACTTCATCACATTCATAGATGATTTCTCACGTTACATGTATCTTTATCTTTTATTTAAAAAATCAGAAGCTATAAATGCTTTTAAGGATTATCAAATAAAAGTAGAGAGACAATTAGAAAAGAAAATTAAAAATTAGATCAGATAGAGGTGGTGAGTATTATGGTAGGTATGTTGGATGAGAACAAAAACTTGGATCATTTGCACGATTTCTTAAGGATGGAGGCATTGAACATCAATTTGCAATGCCCGGTGAACCGGATTAAAACGGTGTCGCCGAAAGATGGACTCGTACGTTAATGGATATGGTTCGAAGTATGATGAGTAACTCCTCATTGCCTTTATCATTTTGGAGTGAGGCTCTAAAGACAACCGTGTATATATTAAATAGAGTTCCATCAAAAGCAGTTCCATCCACTCCATTTGAGCTTTGAAAGGGATGGAAACCAAGATTGGAACACATACACATTTGGGGTTGTCAAGCTGAGATTAGAATCTATAACTCGCATGAGAAAAAATTGGATATGAAGACTACAAGCGGATACTTCGTTGGTTATCCGGAAGGCTCTAAAGGTTATAGATTCTATTGTCCAAATAGGGAATCGAGTATTGTAGAATTAAGGAATTCTATATTTTTAGAAAATAGCGAGAAAAGTGGGAGCATGATGGTAATTAAAGACGTCATACTTGATGAATTACCAGATCTTGTTATACCACTAGAAAGGGAGGAGCAAAATATTCAACATGATATCATGGATGAGACACAACATCAAGATATTGTTGTCCCTGAAGTCCAAGATATTCCTTTGGTTGAACCAATGGTGAATCCTCCACTACCTGAAAATCAAGTTGAAATATCACCAATTGTTCAACAAGGTGTTGTTACAACTAGATCTGGTCGGATAATAAATTTACAATCTCATCAGATTTCATAACATACCTAAAAGAATGTGATTACGATACAGGAATTTCAGAGGACCCAATATCATTTTCACATGCCATGAGTGGAATTAATTCTACTAAATGGTATAATGTCATGAGGGAGGAGATGGATTCTATGAGTGCAAATCAAGTATGGGACTTGGTAGAGCTACCCAAAGGAGCGAAATCCATTGGTTGCAAATGGGTCTTTAAAACTAAGAAAGACTCATTAGGTAACCAGACTTGTGGCTAAAGGCTTTACTCAAAAGGAGGGCATAGATTACCATGAGACTTTCACTCCAGTATCACGAAAGGACTCATTACGAATAATCATAGCATTAGTAGCTCATTATGATTTAGAGTTACACCAAATGGATGTGAAAACAGCCTTTCTTAATGGAGACTTGGATGAACATGTTTACATGCGACAACCTGAGGGTTTTATTTTAGATAATGACAAGCATTTGGTTTGTAAATTAAGGAAGTCTATATATGGACTAAAACAAGCATCTCGCCAATGGTACATTAAGTTCAACAATGCAATAACTACATTTGGTTTTGTTGAGAACATTGTTGATAATTGCATATATCTTAAGACGACTGGGAGTAAATATGCTTTTCTAGTCCTTTATGTAGATACCATTTTACTTGCTTGTAATGACCTTGAGATGTTGCGCGATACAAAGATGTTCCTTTCTAATAATTATGAAATGAAAGATATGGGCGATGCTAAATATGTCATTGGCATTGAAATTCATAGAGACAGATCTCATAGAGTACTTGGATTGTCTCAAAAGGCCTGTATTGAAAAATTATTAGAGAGATTTGGAATGAAATATTGTTCTCCTACTCCAGCACCTACGGTAAAAGGAGATAAAAATTTTTCATTCAAATGTCTCCAAAATAATTTACAAAAGGAACAGATGAAAGACATTCCATATACATCCATCATTGGGAGTCTAATGTATGCCCAAACATGCACTAGACCAAATATATGTTTTGCAATTGGAATGTTGGGTAGACATCAAAGCAATCCAGACATGGACCATTGGATAGCGGTAAAGAAGGTCTTGCGATATTTGCAAGGAACTAAGGATTTTATGCTAATCTGCCGGCATTCAGATTCCTTAGAAATTACTGGCTATTCGGATTCGGATTATGCATGAAGTAAGGAGGATAAAAAATCTACCTCTGGATACATTTTTCTTCTTGCTGGAGGTGCTATTTCATGGAGAAGTGTGAAACAATCACTTGTCACATCAAGTACCATGGAAGCCGAATTCGTAGCTTGTCACGAAGCTACTACACAAGCACTTTGGCTAAAGAATTTCATTGCGGGTCTTAAGATAGTGGATTCAATCTCAAGACCATTAAAGATTTATTGTGATAATTCTGCAGCCGTATTTTTCGCCAACAACAACAAGTATACGCGTGCCGGAATGAGAATCGATATTAAATATCTTGTTGTTAAAGAGAAAGTTAGAGATCATTTAGTATTGATTGAACATATAGGTACTAAGTATATGATTGCGGATCCTATGACAAAGGGTTTGCCGCCTAGTTTATTCATCAATCATGTAACTGAAATAGGCCTATCTAGTACCATGTAATAATATCAATACATCCATGTGTGTACACCTTAAGTTTGGTATAATGATCTACTTGTTTATTGTCTGTTATATTTCAGTTGCATGCAATTAATGAACAGACATAAAGAAAGGACCCGTGTTAATATATGGATATTGACACATAAAGATTTGTCATGTTAAATAAACTATTAGTAATGTAATGCTTGGAAGGATATAACTGCTTGAAAGGTATCTACCGCCAAGATTCATATTAATAGAGTTTAACTAGACAAATGTAAAGTAACATTTTTGTTACATGAGCCAATTGGAAGAATGTAAGAAATATTATGTATGCAACTATCAAATATGGTAGTTGTCAACATATTTTTTTATTTCTTATTTTGTGGCTCATGATTAATAATGAAGGGATGCATCTCTTGAGAAGTTGCTTTTGGTGGTTACCTTAATGGATAGGTAACCATCATGTATTATAAATATATGGATTGGGGTCCCCTCTCCCTCAACTAATGATTGCAAGAGGATCCATTACTCAAGTATATTAGGCAAGAGTTGAGAAGGAGAAGGAAATCCCATTCATCACTTCATTTCCGCTGCGATGGCTTCCGGTAACACTATTTAGTATCTTAAATCTATTTTGATTAAGTTAATAGATCTATCAGGTTTTTTGATCTATCAAGGTCAACATGGACTTCTACATGCAAAAGACAGCCTTGTCTTACCTACCACCATATGTCCAACACTCTGACTCTGCACTATATATGGCAGCAACTCTTTGTTTCTTGCTCCGAGCTAATTTTGCAACCTTGTTACCTTAATTTTTCCACCCTTTTTAGCCCTATTCGAACTTGTGTGAAAAATCTCTTAATAATTCCGCAATTTTAAATGTATGTTTGCTACAATACTATTTGTAATGTCTCTATCCTAGATTTGAGTCATTATCGAGGAAAATTAGTCGTGACAATTGTTGTATTTATGTCCAAATGAACTCATTGAATACCACAGAAACTACTTAAGTATAACATGCTCTCATACTTATGAGGATTAGATGTTTGGATTATGGGGTTCCAATCTCTTCATTTCTCGCCTTTCCCACTCTTTTCCACCTCCAAATTAACTGAAACATTGAAATTTTGGAGAAGGAAATCTTCTGAACTCAAAATTTCATCATTTTTTGTATTGAAAGTAACATCAATGATAATTTACAATTTTAGTCCTATATATGGGTCTGGTCCCATAATGAGTCCCAATCTTTAAATCGATTAGGGCCCTAGGTTCGTTTAGAATCACCACCACACAATGTCGTTAGTAATTGTGGGGCTCCCGATCATAATACCCTTCAACATTTTTGGATCTCATCCCCTTTCATTCTTCTCTCCTACCCTATGTCCGGCCCCACTTTCCCCTTCCTTCTCTCGCATGCACCCGCGGTGCCCTAACCCACTCTGCCTTCCGTCGAGTACCATCCCCTCCGGCACCCAGGTCTTCGGTGCATCACCCCACCCTCCTCCGAATTTCGACATATTTCACTTTATCATAATTATAAAAATGAATCCTACTACTTCTGGTCCTGCGGTTTCCACATTTGAAGAAAAAACCTAGGGCGGATCACTCAAATTATTGACCCAATACTGTGGATGTTGCTTTTCCTCCGGGAAAGATGCCTAATATTTATAACGCTTTGGTAGTTAAGGGCCGAGATACTCTCGGTCAACAAATTGATGTGACTTGTGAGGTACAACAATTATTAGGAAATAATCGAGTTAGAGCCGTAGCTATGAGTGCTACAGATGGTCTGACGAGAGGAATGGAAGTGATTGACACGGGAGCTCCTCTAAGTATTCCAGTTGGTAGGGCTACTCTCGGACGAATTTTCAACATTCTTGAGGAACCCGTTGATAATTTAGGTCCTGTAGATACCTGCACAACATCTCCTATTCATAGATCCGCCCCCGCTTTTATACAGTTAGATACGAAATTATCAATCTTTGAAACATGGATTAAAGTGGTGGATCTTTTAGCTCCTTATCGTCGTGGAGGAAAGATCGGACTGTTCGGAGGAGCTGGAGTAGGTAAAATGGTACTCATCATGGAATTGATCAACAACATAGCTAAAGCTCATGGAGGCGTACCCGTATTTGGTGGAGTAGGCGAACGTACTCGTGAAGGAAATGATCTTTACATGGAAATGAAAGAATCCGGAGTGATTAATGAACAAAATATTGCGGAATCCAAAGTGGCTCTAGTCTACGGTCAGATGAATGAGCCGCCAGGAGCTCGTATGAGAGTTGGTTTGACTGCCCTAACCATGGCGGAATATTTCCGGGATGTTAATGAGCAAGATGTACTTCTATTCATTGACAATATCTTTCGATTCGTTCAAGCTGGATCTGAGGTATCTGCCTTATTAGGGAGAATGCCTTCCGCGGTGGGTTATCTACCTACCTTTAGTACGGAAATGGGATCTTTGCAAGAAAGAATTACATCTACCAAAGAAGGATCTATAACCTCTATTCAAGTTGTTTATGTACCTGCAGACGATTTAACCGACCCCGCTCCCGTCACGACATTTGCACATTTAGATGCTACTACCGTACTATCAAGAGGATTAGCAGCCAAAGGGATTTATCCAGCGGTGGACCCTTTAGATTCAACGTCAACTATGCTCCAACTTGGGATCGTTGGCGAGGAACATTATGAAACTGCGCAAAGAGTTAAGCAAACTTCACAGCGTTACAAAGAACTTCGGGACATTATAGTTATCCTTGGATTGGACGAATTATCCAAAGAGGACCGTTTAAATGGGGCAAGAGAACGAAAAATTGAACGTTTCTTATCACAACCCTTCTTCGTAGCAGAAGTATTTACGGGCTCTCTGGGAAAATATGTTGGTCTCGCGGAAACAATTAGGGGATTTCAACTGATCTTTTCCGGAGAATTAGACAGTCTTCCCGAGCAGGCCTTTTATTTGGTGGGTAACATCGATGAAGCTACCGCGAAAGCTATGAACTTAGGAACTTAGAAGTGGAGAGCAAATTGAAGAAATGACCTTAAATCTTTGTGTACTGACCCCTAATCGAATTGTTTGGAATTCAGAAGTAAAAGAAATCATTTTATCTACTAATAGTGGCCAAATTGGTGTATTACCAAACCACGCCCCCGTTGCTACAGCTCTAGATATAGATCTTTTGAGAATACACCTCAATGAGCGATGGTTAACAGTGGCTCTTATGGGGGGTTTTGCTAGAATAGGTAATAATGAGATCACCATTTTAGGAAATGATGCGGAACTGAGTACTGACATTGATCCACAAGAAGCTCAGCAATCTCTTAAAATAGTTGAAGCTAACTTGAGTAGAACAGAGGGTAAGAGACAAATAATTGAAGCGAATCTAGCTCGCAGACGAGCTATTACGCGAGTAGAGGCTAGTAATACTATTTCCTACTAGTCAATATAGCAGAACAATCAAAAGAGCTTCTTTTGATTTATACATTCTATTTCGATTCCGCTAATTGATTGAAAGAATACAATCAAGTCTAATCTGATACAATGAAAAAAAAAAGAAGATGCGTAAAAAAACTTATTAGATACCGGAGTCAAGGTATTTAATAAGTTATACCTACTATTGGATTTGAACCAATGACTCCCGTCGTATGAAAGCAATACTCTAACCGCTGAGTTAAGTAGGTCATTTATCACTACAAAGAAAAAAAGGGACCCATCGCTTCGTGAATTATAGATGGAATATTACTTCTAGGCAATACCAACTCTTAACAAGAAAGGGATTAGGGGGTTATCTTGTGGATCGTGGAATATTCATCTTGTCAAGAAATTCATATCCATCTTGACAAGAAATTATCTATATGTTAAGATATCTATGACAAGGGCTATAGCTCAGTTAGGTAGAGCAACTCGTTTACACGTGCGCCGATGCTTTTCAAGGAAGTCCATTATGCAATCAATATATTTGATCTTATTGAGAAATCGATGTCTTACTCCATGGATTTGAAAGAACAAGAGAATAATAGCCTGACAAATATTTATATGTGGTTCAATCTGATTTCGATGCGAATTCTGGTGTCAATGTCAAATAGAATCCATCATTGATTTGAGAATTGATAAGGTGAATACCCAGTCTATTCAATGCTAGGCATAATGAGTATAAGGGCCTCAAAATAACCTCTTTTCATCCTATGAACTTTAAGGTGTATGAAGTCTCATAGTTGACTCTTGTGGCGGGGCGATAGAGACTATAGTTAACTTATTTATTAACTTAGGTGAATCTAGGCCAGAGGCAGACCTACGTCAAGGTAACCCTTTTTTGAAACACTTTGGTATTGCTCTTGGATCAAAATAAAAATAATGAATCAGAGCACATGGAGCCATCTCACTATCTTCTTACTTTTGCTTGAAGAGAAGAAAAAATATGGCAGACTAATTGATCTTTTCATCAGTTGATGAAAGAGCCCAATGCAATAAAATGCATGTTGGGTCTTTGAAACAGTTCGAATCATTTCGATACTAATTAGTTTAATCTATTTTACCGAGAAGGTCTACAGTTCAAGTCCGTATAGCCTTATAGATTCTATATTACATTATTTGTATAGTTTTCATTTCGTCATTAGTGTTTGTTTGTGACAGATTAGTGTTGGTTCATTTGGTTTGGTTCGTCCATAGAAATGAAAAGATTACCACATACTTGTATGGATCCATATGTACAGGAAAATAAAAATACATTTCTTTCAATGGATCCAATTAGTATTTATCAAATCATCCAATCTCGGACAAACAAACCCCTTCTTCTTCATTAATCCTCGTAGGTTGGATGAATTCCATATAACTTTTTCCCACCCCCGATCAAAGAAAAGAATTGGTGATACATTTTTACTTAGGTATACCCAATCCCAGTCAATTTTTGAAGTGAAAATAATAACACAATCCTAACTAAAAATTACAACTTAATTCAATCGTAAGTCACATGGATCTAGTACCTATTCGGGGTCTTGTATTTTTTATTTTTGGAAATACCCTGAACGATTGCCTTTTTCCATTTTTATGAGTTGAACCATTTTATATATTTTATTTAGTCTGCCGAATCTTTCGATTTCGATAATACATTCGTTATCCTTTAATACGTTATCCTTTATTGTTATTGTTTCTGAAGAGACCTGCGAGGATCAGTTATAGTAGAGGTTCAAAGTTTCCAATCTTGGTATGGAATATGAGTTTTTAATTTTATGTGTAAGGGTTTCTCACAATTCAACGAATCAAATCAATTAAAAAATAGAAATTAAGGAAGAAAATTGAACTCGACAAGGGAAGAAAATCTAATGATTCCATTATTTTTATTTATATATATTTATTTACATATATATATATATTAAATAAGATGCACGATGAAATTTAACTAATTATTTGTACTAATTCTTTTATATATATATTATAAGTTTTTTATTATAGTTTCATTTTTATATTTTTATATATTCTATTTATATTCTTATATTCATTTTATATTTCCAATATATAATTTTATAGAATTGGATTTGTAGTTTTATTTTATTACTATTTTATTATTTTAATAAAAATATAAAAAAAGTGAGAAAGTTTTGTTTGTGTAAAAGCATAATATGTCTACACTATTATAATAGAATCGAAATGTAAGTAGAACTCCGTTGAATTCATTTTTAAGCATGTTCTACATAAAACAAGTTGTGCGGTTTAATAAAAAAATTCTTATTTCACCTAGGAAGTTCTGAATGAATCGAAAATTCCAATTCAAATCGACTAATTCAGTATAGTACACAATAATAGGAGTGCATTTATGTTTCTGCTTCATGGATATGATATTTTCTGGGCATTTCTAATAATATCAAGTGTTATTCCTATCTTGGCATTTGTAATTTCCGGGATTTTAGCCCCGAGTAGTGAGGGAACAGAGAAGTTCTCTAGTTATGAATCGGATATAGAGCCCATGGGAGATGTTTGGGTACAATTCCGAATTCGCTATTACATGTTTGCTCTAGTTTTTGTTGTTTTTGATGTTGAAACGGTCTTTCTTTATCTGTGGGCAATGAGTTTTGATGTATTTGGTGTATATGTCTTTATAGAAGCTTTAATTTTTGTGCTTATCCCAACTGTTGGTTCAGTTTATGCATGGCGAAAAGGGGCATTGGAATGGTATTAGCTCCTGAATATTCAGACAATCAAAATAAAAAGAAAGGAAAAGATAACATTGAGACGATTATTAATTTGATTGAGTTTCCGTTAGTTGACCAAGCAATCTCCAATTCCGTTATTTCAACTACATTAAATGATCTTTTGAATTGGTCAAGACTCTCCAGTTTATGGCTGCTTTTATATGGTACTAGTTGTTGTTTTATCGAATTTGCTGTATTAATAGGCTCCCGATTTGATTTTGATCGTTATGGATTGGTACCAAGATCGAGTCCTAGGCAAACAGACCTTATTTTAACAGCTGGTACAGTAACAATGAAAACGGCTCCCTCTTTAGTGAGATTATATGAGCAAATGCATGAACCGAAATATGTCATTGCTATGGGTGCATGTACTATTACAGGGGGGATGTTCAGTACCGATTCTTATAATACCGTTCGAGGGGTCGATATGCTAATTCCTGTAGATGTGTATTTACCGGGCTGCCCACCTAAGCCAGAGGCTGTTATAGATGCTATAACAAAACTTCGTAAGAAGATATCTCGAGAAATCTCTGAAGATAGAATCGGATCTCAACAAGAAAGTCGATGTTTTACTATCAATCACAAGTTTCATGTTCGACGTAGTATTCATACTAGAAATTACAATAAAAAATTGCTCTATCAACCACTACGTACTTCAGAGATATCTTATGAATAATTTTGCAAGTCTAAAAATTCAATATATTCTCGTGAATTGGCGAATTAGGCAAATAGTTTTTGTTTGTGCAGAATAATAAAATAAACAGCCGATCAATCTTTATAAATTTCATTGTAAATTTGAAATACTCATATAAATACAAATGCGGGAGAGATCAAGGTCGTTTATCCGCCTGGCTAGCCAAGCATGAGCTAATTCATAGATCTTTGGGCTTCGATTACCAAGGAATAGAAACTTTACAAATAAAACCTGAGGATTAGGACTCCATTGCTGTCATTTCATATGTATATGGTTACAATTATTTACGATCTCAGTGTGCTTATGATGTATCACCTGGTGGATGTTTAGCTAGTGTGTATCATCTTACGAGAATACAATATGGTGTGGATCAACCGGAAGAGGTATGCATAAAAGTATTTACCCCAAGCAAGAATCCTAAAATCCCCTCTGTTTTCTGGATTTGGAAAAGTGCTGATTTTCAAGAACGGGAATCTTATGATATGTTGGGAATTTCTTATAATAATAATCATCCGCGCCTTAAACGTATCTTGATGCCTGAAAGTTGGATAGGCTGGCCTTTACGTAAGGACTATATTACTCCCAATTTCTATGAAGTACAAGATGCCTATTGAATGATAAGAATTTTATCTTTACTTATATGACGCGACTCCAGATTTTAAGTTAAGGTATATTTTTATCTTCCGTTCTAGTTGAAACAGAGTAACTGAACTTGAATTCCAATTATGGGTGTGCCAATAAAGGGCTTCATTATTATTTTCCAATTTGTAAAAAAATGTTATATATGTTTCGAATAAGTAGAGACAATAATAAGTAGAGACAATAAAGGGTTCTGTATCATGAACTTTGTTGTACCGCGCATATCAGTTAGATGAACCCTGTAAAGTAACATAAGCGGGAGAGAGAGAGAAGAAAAAGAAAATTCAAAATTTCGCAAACAAAGGGGGTAGAATTTAATTTGTACTGTATCCGAGATACATTCTATCAACTCATACCCTTCCACTCTTCTAGACTAGACTTTGATTGGGGGTTTTAACCAACTAACTTCGGATATATTATGAGGAATTAACATATTTTTACAAAAAAATAAAAATGGAGGTATATTTATACAGCTATATAAATAAGTATGTAGCATGCTCTATACTATTAAATGTATCCCAACCAACCTTTTTTATGAATTTCTATGAATATTTATACATAAATTGCCTGTCAGGAACCAGATTTGAACTGGTGACACGAGGATTTTCAGTCCTCTGCTCTACCAACTGAGCTATCCCGACTCGACTACTTTTCCCATATTATCTTACTAAAAAACCGATGTTTATGTCAATTAAAGGGACTAAAAAGGATTAAAATCTCACTTAGTCCCTAGAATTTTTTGTATCTTCAAAAAAAAGAAGACTTTCTTTGATAAGTGTAAGGGTAATGATATGGGCTCTGAATGGTTCCATAATGGGGGATTCTTTGTCCATATAGTTGATTTCTATGTGCCACCAAAAACGTAAGATGGGATAAGATAGAAGCATTTCTGTTCGGACCCGCTTGTGAAAGAGTAGAATGAACGAGAAATGTAACGAATTTTGAACACCGACGAAAAATGGGAAAAATAGTTAGGAAATAAAAAGGTTTTTTATTGGGGATAGAGGGACTTGAACCCTCACGATTTTCTAAAGTCGACGGATTTTCCTCTTACTATAAATTTCATTATTGTCAATATTGACATGTAGAACGGGACTCTCTCTTTATTCTCGTCTGATTAATCTTTTTTTTTCAAATGTTCATTCAAATGATAAATCGGACTCCGGCTGGAGTGAATGATTTGACCATTGAATATCCAATTTTTTCTTAAACTTAGATTGATATGGATTCAAAATAATTCTTAAATTTTTCATAGAATTAAAATTTTATTTATATAAATTCTAGATTAAGGTTGTGATTATGATTAATCGTTTGATATGTCAGTATGTATACGTAGGTATTATATTAGGTATATAAGGTCATCCTTCTTTTCTGTAATTTTGATATAAAGATTCCTGCTACCAATGTAACTAACTCCATTCGTTAGAACAGCTTCCATTGAGTCTCTGCACCTATCCTTTTTTTATATATTTTATATTTATATATAAAATAAACCTTTGTTTTTTTCAAAACAAGGATTTGGCTGAGGATTGCCCATTTTTAATTCCAGGGTTTCTCTGAATTTGGAAGTTATCACTTAGTAGGTTTCCATACCAAGGCTCAATCCAATCAAGTCTGTAGCGTCTACCAATTTCGCCATATCCCCCCTTGGTTTGAGACCCAGATTTCGTTCGTTGTGTTGTGATCCCATTCACTTCTTTTATTTATCTTGAAGCTATTGAATTAATTAAATACTAATTCTTATCTCATATCAAAAAAGTATATACTACTATTTTTTATCCATATCCCTATTCTCTCATTTCATCTCTATTGAATTAAATAACCTATATTTCATTTCTTTTTGTTCCAATCGAAAATGATTTTATCACTGATGTATCCACAATTCAATATGAATAGATATATCTCACATTTAATTTATATGATGTACTTCCTTTTTGCATTTTTACATCCTAATTTGGAATACTGGAACGATCGATACTCATTTCTTTTTTCACGCTATTTTTTTCCTTCTGGAATAAATAAAACCAGAGGAATGCCGCATTATAATCCATATTCCATTACATCTTTATTCTTATTTTATCCTTTTTTCCAAGGTAAATAAAAAATAGAATATAAAATAAAAAACCAAAATGATAAATTTCTAATATTGGTATATGTATATATTAATATATAATGTAAATAAAAATATATAATGTAAATAAAATCGATTTTAAATTTCAATCAAATTCAATATTAATATAAAAATAGAATATGATATAAATAAATGAATATTAAATATTTATTGATATTAATGATATATTCTAGAATTAGAAATACAATGATATATACTAAGATATAAAGTAAATTATTAATAATTAATATTAGATAATATACTAATATATGCCAATTATATGGCAATCAAATAAATTAATAATAACTAATATATTAATTAATAATATAACAGTTAAACAAAAACAAAAAAAAGTTAACTAAAATACCTGTGGTTTATTGAGTTCCTATGTACTATTTTGTTTGATTTCTTTTATGTTATGCGATCCCGCTTAGCTCAGAGGTTAGAGCATCGCATTTGTAATGCGATGGTCATCGGTTCGACTCCGATAGCCGGCTTTTTTTCTTTTTGTTTTTTGTTCGATTTTTTCCATAATTGAGAGAATCCCTCAAAATATTGAAAAGACTCTCCCCCTTCCGCCCCTTTTCTTCGAAGGTCAGGTCACTTGTATATTATGTCGCGGCACCTTCTAACTATGAAGAAAAAACGGATTCGAGAAATTAGAAATTAGATCTTTACGAGGGGACAAATCATAAAACGTAGCCTTAACCCCATATCCTGGATATATATATATATATATATATATATATATATATATATATATATAATCTGAATATTGATACAATTCTTTTCATTATACTTTGTTTTGTAGTACTTCCATAAATTTTGCTTTGTTTTTATTCTTTTATTTAGTTCAGTCCTATTTTCGATTTATTATTTAAATATTTATTTCAATTTAATAGTGAAATTTTAATAAAATAAAGGAGTCTTTATGTCTCATTACCGAGGACCTCGTTTCAAAAAAATACGCCGTCTGGGGGCTTTACTGGGACTAACTAGTAAAAGACCTAGATCCGGAAGTGATCTGAAAAACCAATTACGCTCTGGAAAAAGATCACAATATCGTATTCGTCTAGAAGAAAAATAGAAATTGCGTTTTCATTATGGTCTGACCGAGCGACAATTACTTAGATATGTGCATATCGCTGGAAAGGCAATCAACAGGACAGGTTTTACTGCAACTACTTGAAATGCATTTGGATAACATTCTTTTTCGATTGGGTATGGCTTCGACCATTCCTGGAGCCCGGCAATTAGTTAACCATAGACATATTTTAGTTAATGGTCGTATAGTAGATATACCAAGTTATCGTTGCAAACCCCGAGATATTATTACTACGAAAGATAAACAAGGATTGAAAACTCTGGTTCAAAGTTATATTGCTTCGTCCTTCCGTGAGGAATTGCCAAAACATTTGATTGTTGACTCATCCCAATATAAAGGATTAGTAAATCAAATAATAGATAGTAGAAGTGTCGGTTTGAAAATTAATGAGTTGTTAGTCGTAGAATATTATTCTCGTCAGACTTGAGCCCAACGGAAAAAGGGTTCGGACAATGTTGCCCCCCTTTCGTTGAAGGAAATAGATTTAAGTTAAGGGTCTCGGTCCGCATTTTTCACATATTACAAATAGATCGTGGGTAAGGTTTGCATTTTCAGCCTTTCCGATACTTGTATTTTACGAACTACACTAATTAAGAATAGAGAATCTCTATCAAGTAAAGGCCTTACTGTTGGAATAGGAATAATGGTATCAATTGGTATTTGATTTGATACATTATGGTCGGTAACGCTGGCGAATTAGATGAGGGCACATAAACGGAAAGAGGGGGATTCGAACCCTCGGTAAACAAAAACCTACATAGCAGTTCCAATGCTACACCTTCAACCACTCGGCCATCTTTCCAATATAATCTTATTATTGACCAAAAACACCATCGCGAGGTTGTGGGCTCCATACACGCAACAGCATAGGAGAGGTCACCTCTCCTTCGCACAGCAACGACTCCCTTGCTCGCACCACGATATCCCCTGGTACAAAGGCAAAGGGAACGGAACTTCAGAACCATCATGATCTAAGTTCTTTCCTCAATTGATCATGATGGTCTTTAATTTCAAAAAATTTCCTCCGTATTCTCCACTTTGATAGCCATCAACACCTTTGCTTTGATTTCCCATCTGCCTGGATTGTGTCTGCATTGCGAATCAAATTTTGAATTGCAAAATCCGAATTTTTTTAGTTTGATAGTTTTAATAAAGTAGAATGTCTACAGCTCTAATTTCAAAAAAATTCCTCCAACACAATCCTCGCACGTTTGTAGTAGCTGCTGCAGTTTGGATTAAAAAGCATAATGTGGAGGACCTCACAGAACCTATAATTTCATCCAAATTTCCCTCCAATCAAACCTTGTGGATTTCGTTTTAATCAGCAGTGTATACATGTTGCAGTTTTAAAAATAATTAGTAAATGCATTGTGCTTGAATTGTGATCGGATTGCAAATTTTTGCAGTTTTAATAAAGCAAAATTTCTATAGTTTTAGTTTCAATCCATTGTGTTTCGATTGCAAAGCAAATATTGGATTATAAAGCAAGGGAAGCTAAATACAACAGCTTGTAAGCTTGTAATCAGTATCTTAAAAGCTTGCTAAGAAATTAAGCATCTAGTCGAGGAATTTAGATTGTATTTGGATGCTTATGTCTCCCTTTCTGTTGAATTTTACGTGTAGGGAACCATGTCTTCCTCCTCGTCAATAACATCATCTAGCTATTTATTCGAACAACAAGAAAGCATTCCGGTCCATTTTCTATTGCAATTGCTGCATTAGAGCTCCGATAAGAACCTCGTGGACGGATGAAAAACTAGGGAGACGACTCTATGGATGCTCCAAGTATATGCGTGAAGGATGCGATTTTTCAGTTGGGTGGATCCACCTTTATGTACCATAGGGAAGGAGGTAATTTGGAAGTCTTGCAGGAGAATAAGATTCTTTGATTGAAAATGAAGTCATCAGTGATTTTGTTGCAATGGATAGATGTTCTTAGTGATAATTATTTGTTTTTTGTTTGTCATATGTCGACTAATGTAATGCATGCATTGTATTCTCTATGAGAGAATGAGGGGAAAATCTTAGATTCCGCACAAATGTTTGATGTGAACATCTTGAACATGAGGTGAACATCTTCCATGAATATACATGTTCGTGTTTGGGTTCTCCAACATGTATGATCTTTCTTAGAGCATTAATTATGTAAGATTCTTAGCACATATTCTCCGATCCTTTGAATGAATTTCAACAATTATATCACAAGCTGTACAACGGTTTTAGATAGAAATTCAGGCAACAATCATCTCTTTGCCATAATGTGTTAATAATGCAATTCAATAATGGGAAAGGTTGCTTAGACATTCAAAAATTCAATGTTGTCACTCATGAAAAACATCAAGAATCTCCTTGCTATTAGAATGTATCCACCAACAAAAAAACGTAATGCAAATTGCATGTTGTCATTCAATATTCACATGTTATCAAAAAGACCAACATTGTTACTGACAAGTACATAACTAGACAATATAGAGTTCCTTGGAAGTTCTTGCACATGATGTGGGATCCGAATACGATCAAAATTGTAGCTGTGTTTGGGGATGCATAGCCAACCTTACAAGTTTCTGCACTTGAAAGAAACAGTTGTTTAACAAAACCTGTAAAATACAGGGGATGGCATGTTAATGGGATTGAAAAATCATACTTACAAAAGAATGTGGCTATCAAAAAATCAAATACATCTTCCATGCTTGAGTGGATGATTCTCCCAAAAAGCAAAAAGTTTGGATGGCTTCTACATTGTTCTTGCACCTGAAATAAATGGTTGTTTAATAAACTATGTACACATGCTTAAATTTTCTCATATAAATTTATAAAAAGATGCATGCTGTCATATGTGCCATCATCTGCTTTTATGGTGGTAGTCGGTCTGATCTTCGATAAAGTAATTCAAGATACTTACATATTAGTATGTGATAGTGCTTGATTGTGATGATGTTTCGTGATGCATTCTGCTTGATTGTAATGTTCTTCCCCTACGCATGTTGCTTGATTGCGACGATGTTCCTCGCTGTGTGACAACCTCATGAAGAATAGGAGCACCCTTGCAAGTTCTAATATTGTGACCACAATCTCCATAATTGGTACATTTCAATTGGTGATGATGCTTTCGTAACCTGTGGGGATTAGATGCTTTCCTTTGTTGTTTCTTTGGTCTTCCTGGAGCCCTTTGCACATTCGGCGGCACGATTGCAATTGCATCAATGGATGGTCACTGAGAACTATCAGGCATTGGTTGCATGATTTGAACATAACTCTTTGAATATGTGTCCTTCCGATAACAGGTATCAACATAGTCCCCCGACCTCTCATTACACGAAAAAATGGTTGCAATGGCATGTTTACAAGGAATTCCTGTCACATCACATTCTCTACATCCACAGATTCTAAGTTCAAGATCCACTTCGTATGTCTACCCCTTGATCTCCGCCTCAAATTTGTGTTCCTTCGCGTATATCACTTCAGAGTCACCTGCATGTTTTTTCCTATATTCTCGCTTAGATTGGATTGCCGGATATTTGTCTCCAGTATAATTCTTCGATGAATCCCGCTTTATTTGACTTTGTGCCATCAACTTCTTCCTTATATACTTTGACATGGTTATAATTGGTTTATCCCACACCCCAAAATTAACTTATTCCATGATTCACACTTGTTGTTGATAACAAGATCACATTTTGACGATATACAAAATCCTTCTCTTGACCATAGTCCACTGTCATCCTTCCTCAACTAATCGTATGCTTCCTCACCATTGGATTGATCCTCTTTCGATAAGGCCATGGCTTCCTCAAATTCATTGGCAGTGTATGCTCTTGTTGTCCTTTAAAAGAGTTTTTTATGGCAATTCTTTTGAACCGCTTCTTGAAATTTTCATATAAATGACGTGCATAAAAATGAACTGCCTCTGGCAATGGCAAATTAAACATCTCTACAAGACCCTGAAACGAATTAAAGTCTCAACAATGCCACGTATAAATAATAGTGTACTGAAATAAACGGGAAATTTACTAACCTTTTGTCGATCCGAGATGAAAGCCCAACCAAACTCAATCATAAGACCTATAATTTCAAGCAAATACTCCAAAAACCACTTCCATGAGTCTTTGGCCTCTTGCCCCACAACCGCAAAAGCAAGGGGAAATAATTGATTGTTGCATCACATGTTAGAGCATTGAGGAGTTGTCCTCCACATGGACTCCTAGATGACATCCATCCAACTCAATAAATGGCATGCATCCTTACAAGAATCCCCTCTTCATATGGTTCAAAGAAAACAAAGAACCTTTGAAATACTCCTCTATTTCCAAGCTCTAACTTTACAACACTAGCGGGTATTTTCTGCCTTAGAATGTCAACATAATCCCATAATTCTTTATATTGCTCCTTATGGCATCCTTCGATGAGAAGCATTGCCTTCCTCTTTGCGTGATACGCCTTCATGTTGCCAATGTTGACCATGTAGTCTCTTCTTATAGATGCTTGCAAAGCATTAACCTTCCAGTCAGGATCATCTTTAAACATGTTCAAATACTGCCTTGACAACCATTTCGAAGATACTAGCTTGTTTTGTAGTTGTCTTGGACATGTGTGATTGGAGTTGAAAGTTTTAATTTGAAATGTTCTTTCTGTATTCATCCATGATGCATACAAATAATAAGGACATGTGTTTACCTTGCAAGCAACTTGAATTTTATTTGCATTATTCTTTATAAACTTGATGCCATTCCCACTTAAGATGTTAGCCTGTCGGATTGCGTCCCTTAGTTCAGTTGGCCATGTGAATTGCATTCCAAGGGAAAGGACTAGTGTCGACATGTTTGAATCTTGGAAAATATCGTAAGTTGATTCAATCACGTCATCCTCCCCATCAGTACCATCATGACTAATCAAGTCATCTGATGACAAATCATAGTATTCCACGTATGCATCATCTATAGCCAATAATCTATTGGCATCCTTTGCTTCATTGTCACCGCTATGTTTGTTGTCACTATTGTTCGACATTTCCAAAAGTAGTTCTTCAGCAACATCGGCATTTACTTCTGTACACTGCACAATCTCATGCGTTGGTTCTTCAGGCGTGTCAACAAGAACTACAACCACCTCTTGTTGATTATGTCATGCAAATGTGTTTAACAAAATTCGATCTGAATCAAGCAATATGAGCGGATTTTTTTTTGACGTAGGCTTGTACCACATGTGATATTTTGGAGGATCAAGATCAATTTCAGATAGGAAAGTATGCAACTCAATCAATGACAGAAGATCAAAATCAACATTTTCCACGACATCAACTATGCCATTGTTGTATTTCACATTAGAATCAAAGTTACCAAAATATCAAATTTCTGTAGTCAAATACCCATGATTCTCCATTCCTGCAAAGATTGCATCAAAACATATTAAAGCAAGGTATTTTGTTCTTGTGAACATTAGAGTATGATTTTTAACAATCACGTGCAGTTGCTAATTATTATTAAACTACAGCAGCTACATTTGACTTGATTTGCGTATTAATACATTTGATTTGATTTGATTTGCATCATCTATGAAGGAAGACATGATTGCAATGCAAAAATCAAACTATAGAGTGTGATTAATATGCAATCTGATTTTGCAAATACGAGAGTAGAGTACTACAAAATTCAAGTTTTTTAAGGGCAAACTATTAATATGCAAACTGATTTTGCAAATGCTCTGGGAGTTGGTTGCTGGGTTAGAGTGGGTTGGGATAACCTGATTGGAATAGTAGCTGTTTGGGATGGTTATGAAGGTTGGAGAGGGTTGGAATACAGAATGTGATGTGATATCACTATGATTTGTGATAGGATTCCATCTCATCAAAAGAGGAGTAAATCGGATTACCCTGGGATAACCCGGGGGTAACCCAGCATCTGTTTGGCCCTAACCTTGGCAACTTAGTGCAACGTGATCTCAGCTTTTTAAGGACCAGATCTAATCCTTCACGCTCTTTATAACCATTATCTTACTTCAAGGAGGGAAAATATATAATACATTGTTAGATCTGCTTATAGCAAAGTCTTTATGTCCAAAATGATCATGCAATACTCAAATAAATTATGTGATTGGTGAAAGGTTATTTGTTTTGTTAACACATTAGTTCTGACAAGTACATAGTTGCAAAATCATAATTGACAAATATAGTAAAGAAATAATCCCTGATGCCATACTTTTTTTTGATGTGTATCTGAGCCGCTATACATCTTAAGTATATAAGCAGATGTCTTTCTCTGTGGAATGTAACCTGGAAATGGACTTCTCATCGAACTAAGTTACATAAAAATGGATAACAACAATAAATGTGTGAATGAGACGTGGAATAAACCTCGCCTTACATATATACACACAAAAAGAAACAAAACCACGAAGTGCGAAAACCAACATATGCAGGTCTCTTTTATTTCAAGGAACTGCATAAGGAGAAAAAAAGCAACTTAACAATCAATTAATGATTTTGCAATCTTAACATAATAGAGTGTGATTTTTAAACTGTAGACATTCTGCTTTATTGAAACTGTCAAACTGCAGAAATCTGATTTTGCAATCCAAAATTTGATTTGCAATGCAAACACAATCCAGGCAGATGGGAAATCAAAGCAAAGGTATTGATGGTGTCAGAGTGGAGACTACGGAGGAAATTTTTGAAATTAAGGACCATCATGATTAGTTAGTGCAAGTTTGAGGAGAGATTTATGGGTCAAATACAGAAGAAAGAACTTAGACCTCATGGTGGTTGCGAAGCTACGTTCCCTCTGCCTTTGTGCCAAGGGGAAGTCGTGGTGCGAGCAAGGGAGCCGGTGATGCGCGAAGGAGAGGTGACCTCTCGTGTGCTGATGCGCGTATGGAGCCCCACAACCTCGCGGTGGTGTTGCTGCATCGGAGGAGGGTGGGGGAGGCGGTGCTGCGTGAAAGAGAGGTGATGCTGCGCGAAGGGGAAGGCCGCTTGGGAGGAGGTGCTGTGGAAGAGGGTGGTGTGATGCGCCGACCACCTAGGTGCCGGGGGAATAGTACTCGACGAAGGGCAGAGATGGGTTAGGGCACCACGGGTGCGTGGGAGGGTATAATCCCCATAATGGGGTCCATCACCAAAAAAATCCTCAAAATGGGGATGGTCGGAAAATATTTCCCACAATGGAGATAAAACGGTAAATAGTTTGTAGCGTCTTCCGCGCACCACATAGACGGCTCAAATCTGTACCCACGACAAAAATCTGGAATCCTGGTCCCCCTCCCGTCCGTCCATGAAGCGCGGCAAACGGTTTGCCGCACCACGACAAACCGTTTGCCGATATATCCCTATTCCGAGAAATATTTTCGTGCCATCCCTATTTAGGTAAAAAAAATTTACCCCCTCCATATTTCGGAAAACGACCCCCGTGAGAGAGAGAAGGAAGGGAAAAATGGGGTCGAGCATAGGGTAGGAGAAAAGAAGTGGAAGGGGATGGGATTCAAAAATTTTGAAGGGTATTTTGGTCACGATCCCCACAATTACTGTCGTGTGTTGTTGTTTTCTAAACGGACCTAGGACCTTGATCGTTACGATTTAAAGATTGGGACTTATTATGGAATCAGACCTATAGATAGGGACCCAAGTTGTAAACTACCCTAAAATCTATCCAATCAATAAATCTTTGTATTTCTCTAATTTCATTGTGCCTTTAAACTAGACGAGGGTTTTATATCGGGAACCTTATGTTGTAGAGGAGGGACTTTTTTTAAATAATTATCAAAATATTCGTAATTAATTAAACATGTATCAAGTTTTATTATTTAAAAAAATAGCTATCAATCGGCACCTGAGGTGCCGATTTGGATTTTTCCCTTCGAATATTTTATGTTCATACCCTCCTTTTTGTTCCCTATTCAAAACACTCACGACTCATTTTGTCTCTCAAAAGGGGGATATGGATGTAAATGACCCAAAGGGGGAGCAACCCAAATCGGCACATGAGGTGCCGATTTGGGTTGCTCCCTTTTGGGCCATTTACATCCATATCCCTCCTTTTTAGGAGCATGCTTTTGCTACATGCATCGCATAATTTATTAAAATCATTTCATTTATCTCTTCCACTTCTCGATTTATTTTATTTAGATCAACAAACTAACCACCAATCATTGAGAGATCAAGTAATTAATTAAGATCATAAGTATTCATATGATTAATTAGTTGAAAAAATCGGCATTGATCAATTGTTGTTATAGGTTGGATTGATGTTCTACATATGCATCTTCTGGATGTCATCGATATTCACGGCGGTATACGTCTTCCCATTCCGCAGTGTACGTCGATAGTGACCTCACTTGTGCTCATGTTGTTCTCTCAATGATTGGTGGTTAGTTTGTTGATCTAAATAAAATAAACCGAGAAGTGGAAAAGATAGATGATATGATTTTAACAAATTATGTGATGCATGTAGCAAAAGCATGCTCCTAAAAAGGAGGGATATGGATGTAAAAGGTTCAAAGGGGGAGCAACCCAAATCGGCACCTCAGGTGCCGATTTGGGTTGCTCCCCCTTTGGGTCATTTACATCCATATCCCCCTTTTGAGAGACAAAATGAGTCGTGAGTGTTTTGAATAGGGAACAAAAAGGAGGGTATGAACATAAAATATTCGAAGGGAAAAATCCAAATCGGCACCTAAGGTGCCGATTTGGACTTTACGTCCCAAATCGGCACCTCAGGTGCCGATTGATAGCTATTTTTTAAAATAATAAAACTTGATACATATTTAATTAATTACGAATATTTTGATAATTATTTAAAAAAAAAGTCCCTTGCAGAGGATTCTACAACAGGACTAATGTTTTGTTGCAAAAAACTTTTGAAAAATCCATCAGTATAGATTTAACTTGTGCTAATTGTTTTACATACCTATCAAATTTCATCTTGATCCGATATTCCTAACTAATTTATCGTAAATATCAAAGGAAAAGTAACGTGAGTGGTGCTTAAAAAACATTTGATATTTGACTTTTTTGACCTTTATGATAAAATGGCTAAATCGGGAGGTGGGATTAGGCGAAGCGTTGCGAGCGGAGATGGCGGAGCGTTGCGAGCGGAGGGCCACCGGTAAAGAGAGTGGGGTCGGTGATGGGCAGCGGGAAGAGGGGGAGATGGCGGAGGATACCGAGATGGCGGAGTTGGCAGGGGAAGGACCTTGGAGCACTCCAAAGCAAAGGAACCGCTCTCCAAAGTTTGTTGCCAGAGGCGGAGTGTGGTGCTATCGCTGTGGTGCGAAGGACCACATATCCAGTATATGCAAGGCTCCGGCTCCATTGTGCTTTCACTGCGGGCGTCCAGGGCATCAACGACGGGAGTGCAAGATGAGGGGCACATGGCAAAGGAAGAAAGCCACTAATGCTTCAACAATGGGTGATAACACTAGAGTGGCGAAATCGGCCAGGGACGCTATGCTCTCCGAAGCACCTCTGTCGGAAGCGAAGATGGGTGCTCTATTGCGGCACCTCTCAAAGGACGTTGTAAAAGACACACCGCTGGACGGGCTCGCGATTGGTGAAGGTCCGGTGGAGGCGCTGCGGAGGATCAGAGAAAGAGTGGTCTTGGCTAAGGACTCCAGAGCTTCGGTCGATGCTATTTGGTTGCCAGAAGGCTTACTGTGCATGAGAGGCTTATCACCTATTGGGGTGAAGGAGGTGATCGGAGGGGCGTTAGAGGGTGTTTTGACGCCGGAGTTAAGAGGAAGGATCAACTGGCGGAGGCCTAGATTTCTGGATGGTAATGGGGGCAGCGAGAACACGTTGTGGAGAATGAAGGTTGCGGGAGTTCCTCTAAGATGCCGGAAATTAGAAATCCTCCGGGAAGCCCTAGTGCAAGTTGGCGATATTGTGGAGTTGGTTTGCTCGGGTATGCGACCGGGGGAGGGTTCGCAGGTGGTTGTCCTCATACGGGGACACAAACCCTCATTTCCACAACGCGCAATGATGAGGATTGGGCGAAGATCGGTGCTGCTATGGCTGACGGTGTTGGAGGAGCAAACTCTAGGCGATGGCCGCCGGGTGGACAGAGTTTCAACGGCGGATGGCGGAGAAAATCATACGGCGGATATTGCGGCGAAATCTCAGGAAGTCGAATCTGCTACAGCTGAGGAAGACGAAATAAACAGCATTGATGGGGGAAGGCCACGGGAGGTGAGGAATCCGTTGGAGGCGGCGTCGTTTGGGATTTCGAATGGAGCATTGGGTTCGGGTCCATCCGGGCACCCGTGTCCGATCTTGGATATCCGCGATGATTCGAGCCGGCCAAAAAGCTTTGTGGAGGCGGTCAAGAATCCGAGTGCTTCCTCAGTGCATGTCACTCCGGTAGATGCTGAACACAGGAAGTCTCTCACCCGGCAATGCTCGAACAAGGTACTCCCCATATCCTCTGCACTTGAGGGCTTACCGTTTGGTTCCGAAGGCGCCTTGTGGCGCACGATCTGTTTTTCTTCATTAGATATTCCCTCTTCATCGAAGTATCCAGAAGCTTGTGATCAAGCTTTGGTGGGTTTATCTAAAGGCTCTACAGAATGGTGGTTTGGTTCAAGGCTGAAGAATGAGATGGTTGTGAGTGGGAAGGAGAGTGCTGGGAAGGGGTCAAGGCCGGAGGAGGAAATCGTTGTGAGTGGGAAGGAGCTTGTTGCTGAGTTTGGGTCAAGGTTGGGGAAGGAGCTTGATGTGAGTGGGTTGGGAAATGAGGGTGCTGAAGGCGAGGGAGGAAGGAGGCTTCCCGAGCCAGGAAGGGGAGGTTTTTTTGCGAAGAAGGGTGCGGCTGCATGTCGTCGAGCAAGGAGGAAAGGCTTTCTTGAACTCAAGGGGGCAGAGCGTGTGATCCAATGTAGGGAGAATCATAAATTTGAACAACATCTGCCATTCTTCCCTCGTAAACGTGCTCGGACTGACTCACAAGGGTGGGAGGCGAGAGAGCTTGAAGAAGAAAGAGAAAAGTGGGTTGTCGACGAGGTTGGTGAAGATCTTAGGTTGCGAGTGGAAGGTTGGGTCCCCCCTAAGGAGGCGGCGGTTAATGTGGGAGGGGAGGAGCGGGTTGCAGATGGAAGAGGGGATTTTGGGAGGGTTGAGAATGATGGTCCTGTGGAGAAAGCAGGGAGCGAGGTGGGAATGCACTTTGAGTTGGCAGTGGCACAAGCGGTGGGGGTTAAGGTGGCGGGGATGGACCCCTTTGTCACCCAATGAAGGTTCTATCTTGGAATGTGAGGGGGTTGGGTCAACCGGATAAGCGGTTGGCGATCGGCTCCCTTTTGGCGGCGTGGAAGGTTGATGTGGCTTGCTTGCAGGAGACAAAGATTGCTTCGTGGGATTCAGTGAGATGGAGTTCCACCTCTGGACCCTATCTCAATGAGTTCAGAGCAGTGTTGGCGAATGGTAGCTCGGGGGGTATTGTTGTGGCTTGGAATGGAGAACTCTTTGATGTGATGGATGAGGTTATTTTAAACCACTCGGTAACAGTGGCTTTACGCAACAGGATGGATCAATCGAGGTTCGTGGTGACATCAGCTTACGGCATTGCAGGGTCCGCTCTTAATGAAACACTATGGAGTGAGTTACGGCTGGTAAGGGTGAGATTTCCTGAAATGGTGTGGCTCATCGGTGGCGACTTTAATGTAACACTTTACGCAGATGATAGGCCTGGAGGGAGAGGGGCACAGGACCCTGGTTCGGAGATGTTTGCCGATATGGTGGAGGAACTTGCTTTGGAGGTATTTGATGCGACCAACTGCAAGTATACTTGGAGGAGTAATTCTTCTCGCTCTCGTATTGATAGGTTTCTATTGTCCGTTGAGGCGCAAGAACTTTTCAATTTGGCGATCGTTACTTCTTTGCCCATGTCTAGATCAGATCACACACCGCTTTGCTTCGACTCTTGCAGTGGGAGGGGACATTCGTCTTATTTTAGATTTGAGCGGTGTTGGCTGTTGGAGGAGGGTTTCCGTGAGTTGGTTTGTAATTTCTGTACTGAGCTTGAGGTGGAGGGCTCAGCGACAGTTCGGATTGCGCTGAAGCTTGCAGCATTACGGAAAAGGCTAATGATTTTCAAAAGAGATTCTCGGGTTGAACGAGCTTTGAGGAGGAAGCAGTCTGAGGAGGAAGTGGCGAGACTGAACCTGTTGGAAGACAACAGGAGTCTTAATGAGGAGGAGTTGGTTAGTAGGGGTCTGATACAAAAAATCATTGAGGAGGAGGATAGGAAGCGTGAGCTTGAGTGGAGACAAAGATCCCGGCAAAAATGGTTGAAAGAGGGGGATGCGAATACTAAATTTTTTCATGCGGTGGCAAATGGGAGAAGGAGAAGGAACTTAATCCACTCTATTGAAGTTGGTACCGAAGAGTTTCATGGGGAGGAGACTGTTGCAAGAGAAGTTACATGTTACTTCAAGAACATGAGCAGGCGTTTGCCACACTGTGGCTCCAGGTGGTTGGGCTTGGGGGTAGAGAGAATTTCAGACCTTGAGGCAGACTTGTTGATAAGGCCTTTTGGGTTGCAGGAGATCCGCGAGGCAATATTCAGCTTGAACGAAGATGGATGCCCAGGGCCAGATGGGTTTCCGGTGTTTTTTTCAAAGAGTTTTGGGATTTGGTGGCGGAAGAGGTGTTGGCAATGGTGTTGGAGTTTGCAGAGGGAAACTATGGCTTTGATCGGCTCAACCGATCGTTCATTTTCTTACTTCCTAAGAAGGATGTGGCCACGAGGATTGAGGACTTCCGACCTATCGCTTTATCAAATGCAATATACTTGATTGTGGCAAAGGTGTTGGCCAACCATCTTCGTGAGGTTCTTGGTAGGATCATCTCGCCGGCACAGAGTGCCTTTTTACCCGGTAGACAACTCATGGACAGTGTGGTCTTGGCATCTGAGATTATTGCGGATTGGCGTAGAAAGAACACAAAGGGAGTTTTGTGGAAGGTTGACTTCTCAAAGGCTTATGACAGTGTCGATTGGCGTTTCATTTGGGCATCTCTGTTTAGACGTGGCTTCCCTGATAGGTGGATCTCGTGGATGAAGAGGTGCGTCACGATTGTTTCTTGTGCTATCCTGGTGAATGGTCAGCCAAGGGGTGGCTATTTCCAGCCGCAGCGTGGGGTTCGTCAGGGTTGCCACCTGGCCCCACTACTGTTTGTCCTTGTGACGGGCGCGCTATCCGTTATGTTTGGCAGAGCGGTGTCAGGAGGTTTCTGCAAGGGTTTCACTAAGGAGGAGTTTTCAATACCATTACTTCAATATGCGGACGACACAATCCTATTTGCAGAAGGAGGTGCAGAGAGCTGTAGAGGCATGTCAGTGGTCCTTGATATTTTTAGCAACGTATGTGGGTTGAGACTGAATAGAGCCAAATCAGAGTTCGTCACTTTCGGCTTCGATGAAGCAGAGGTAGAGCTTTGTGCTACTTGGTTGCGTTCTCCTCGCAAGGAGTTGCCACTGCGCTATCTTGGGGTGACGCTTGTGAGTGGGAAGATGCATGTGGCAGATTGGTTACCGGTGGTTGAGAAGATGGAGCGGAAGTTGGCGGGCTGGAAGTCTGTTTGTTTGTCTAGAGGTGGCAGGTTGGTGTTGTTGCGCTCAGTTCTTTCTGCAATCCCTATTTTTTTCCTGTCTTCCAGGCTCTTGCCTGTGGGTGTCAGGAACAGACTTGAAAGCATCATGAGATGTTTTTTCTGGTCAACGTCAGGTCGTTCGAGCGGGATACCTTTAGTGGATTGGAAAACCATTTCTTGTTCGAAGGACGATGGTGGTTTGGGGGTGCGTAGCTTGGAGGAGGTGAACAAGGCCATAATCAGCAAGTGGATTGCTCGGATTTGGGGCGAATGTAGCAGTTTAGTCTGCAGATTAATAAGGAAGATCTACGATGTCCGCTCGTCGTTGCCTGAGCAAGAGATCTTTGGGCACGCTCCTTCGTATTTTTGGAGAAGGGTTTGTGGGGTGACGCAAGAGATTCGCCCTTTTCTGAGACCCATCCTTGGGGACGATACTGGTTTCAGGTTTTGGACTGACAATTGGACAGATAATGGGCTGCTTGGCATCAATTTCCCGGGGTTGATGGCATTGGTTGTGGATCCGGGTTGCTCTGTGGCAAGTATATGGGATGGACGCTCCTTCTTCCCTAGATTCCGCGTTGAACTTTCTGACCAACGCAAGGAGGAGCTGATGATGCTGCTGGCAGAGTTGGATAGTGTGGTTGGGCCCACTGAGGGGCGAGACTGCTGGAGCTGGTATGATGGGGTGTTCTCGGTGGGTAAGGCATACAAAAGTTTAAAGGGCCCGATGGTTTTTGATCCGGGAGGATGTGCAACAGACTGCAGAAGGATCTGGAAATGGAAAGTTCCTACTCGTGTGAAGGTCTTTCTTTGGCTGCTCAGGAGGGGCCGGATCTTGACGGGGGACCGACTTGCTCGATTTGTTCGGTCATCTGATGCGACTTGCAGGCGATGTATGGAGGAGGTGGAAGATGCAGATCACCTTTTCTTTGGGTGTGGAAGCTCACGAAAGGCGTGGGAGCTTTTTGGGAACCGTGCAATTTGTGTGGATGGTGCAGACAGGTTCTGGAAATCCATTGGAGCGGACTGGAATGGCACAGAGATGGATAGGTCGAATTGCCTGGCTATGATTTGGGCGATTTGGCTTGCCAGGAATGGTGTGATCTTTCGTCAGGAGCGCTGCTACGGAGAAAATATCGTTGCACATGCTAGAGCGCTAAAAGAGTGTTGGAACATGTAATTTATCTTTTGTAATCTGTTTACAGATGTGTATTATTTTTGTGATTAATGGTGAAGTTTTTGGGCAGTCACCTAAACGGTGGGGGCCCTTTTTTCTTTCAAAAAAAAAACATACAGTAAATCTACACGGTTGAATTTTTACAAAGTTTTTTGCAAAAAGAACCATTACAGCAGACCCTGCTGTGGAATCGTGTACATGCTACAGCAGAGGATATGCTTTCCAGAACTCAACCTCCGGAACCGTAGGCGGGGACGTTGCAAATCCCCGAGAAAACGCGGGAAAGGAAACGCAAAATCCCCCCGGAAACCACGTCCCTCACGTTCTGGAGGAATCCGGAGCTTCCAGAACCCGCACCTCCTTCCCTTCTCGTCCAAACGCTTATCCAACTCCGATAAATCCCCTCTCCTCCCCCCACGAACGATCCAGTGCCGCTTCTCCTTTCGTTATCCTGCCGAGATCTTTAGATCCCATCTCGTTGGTTCGATTAAGCTTAGGGTTTTTGTCTGATCCGAGATTAGGGTTTTCCTGCCGCGACAATGTCGAAGAGGAAGGACGCGGTAGACGACGTCGCCGACGACTTCTCCGAATTCTCGCTCTCTGCGCCCGCCAGGAAGATGAGGCGATTGGTATGTTTTTGTCTCCGTTTGATCCGTTTTGTGAGTTGGATGTTGTGATTTGAGATTGACGGGGTTGGATAGTGCCTTTTGGTGGATTTTGGCCGGTGCGTCGGGAACGTGCGGGAATCAATTGGAGGAAGCTGTATGAGGTTTTGGAGAAATCGGGATTAGGTTACGTGTTGGATGTGCGTGTTGGAGTATTGAGGGCAAGTTCATGGCATGCTTCCGGTTTTGGATGCCGAAGTTTGAGATACAAGCGTCTTAGCCGTTAGTGATTTAAATGGTTATACTGCAGAGACAGATACTTGTATGCTGCTTGTACAAAACAGGAGAAGGCTACATATTGTACCGTCCAAATGCTAACTCAAAGATCAAACTTGCTACGAGGTGTAGCTATAGTATCGTTCTTTG
This sequence comes from Ottelia alismoides, assembly GCA_037367405.1. Taxonomy (NCBI): domain Eukaryota; kingdom Viridiplantae; phylum Streptophyta; class Magnoliopsida; order Alismatales; family Hydrocharitaceae; genus Ottelia; species Ottelia alismoides. Next base: position 120,749 of record JAZKJV010006535.1, on the reverse strand, counting down.
TGTAGACGAACATGGTTCGGAATTTCGTATTAGTGTCTTGTGGAACCTGAAATGCCGTGCTAAGAGTCGTTTATTAATACGACCTAATCATTGTGAAGATCCAACTTGTTGCGTATATATTTCATTGGATCTAAGTCAAAAGTTTGACCTGTTGTATTTGGCTGGGATAGAAGAATAAATAATACGAATTTTCTCTCCTCTGGGGGGGGGGTGTTCTTATTCTTAAAATAACTTTTGCACTTCTTTATTCCACAAATTTTCTGTGAAATAATCAATCATCTTTCTTTATTAATGACTACTACTTATCCACATCCATACTACCTATTAGTCCAGTCCACCATAATTACACATTTTAATAACGAGAAACAAAACATATATGAATAAGCTCATTATTATTCAACTTTTATTACATAAGTACAAAGAATATATAATAATATCCCTCATTATTTAGTCCACTTATTTATCCCACCTGCCACATTCCTCAACCAAATGCCGAGTGGTTGGTTGTTATGAGCTGAGTATTATGGTATGTTTGGATTGATTGATTAGGAAGTGATGGGAATGAGAGGAGGGGAGGGGATAAGTTGGGTCCTTGGATGCGAAGAAAAGGAGTGTATGAGAAGGAAATGGAGGGAGTTTGAGAGACTGTATTGGAGTAATTGGAGTTGATACTTATCCTCTCAAATCTTATGTATTGAGACTTGAGAGGTAACGAGAAGGAATCCAGTAGTTATTTATTTTGCATGCTTCCCTTGCCTTTTATTAACGTCTCCTTATATCGTCAATGTTCCCATCATTACTAATAGTAGAAGGTGGACTGAAAGGTGAACTTATTCTAAATTACCATTGCTCCCTTTCCTTTTTCATTTGCTTGATCAACTAATCATGAAGCTCACGTCCCCATTTATTCAAAAGAAAAATATCAAAAAAAATATCGACATTTTCTCCTTTATAGTCCTTCACACTCACTCTTCCATCTTTTCTCCCTAGCCCTCCTAAGCAAACATAGCCTTATGAGTTAGCTTCAAGGGAGGAAGGGGCGCAATCCTTGTCTTTGGCAGAAATTTTACAGTACAGTCTGGGAAAATATATGGATAGGAGCATTGGAGGAGACTTGAAAATTGAGAAATGTATTTCAGTCTTTTCACTGTCACGATTGCATCCTAGAGTGTCATGTCAATTGTGTTTGCAACAAGCTTGGCCCTAAAAAAACTTGACCCTAATTTTAGAAGACTCTATCTTGAAATGTGACTATGATCCATTTGTGGATTGCCTCTTCCAAACTGTAGATCACTCATGAACCAAATGTTTTTGATGTTTGAAATATATGTGTGAGATTGACCACTTCAGCAAAATTGCCTTCTGGATGGAGTATTTTAACACCAGTGTATGAGTCTTATCACTTGGTTGTTTCTTCTTAAAGAGCTCTTAGACTGACAAGTCTGACATGCAATGACGACACCACATTGTTTTTAAAGCGACGGCTACAAATAATTATCACTGCATTTTTGCTGTTGATTTTTTTTCCTTTTACACGTTGAATATTGTCTCATTCCTTGCTGACTTTGTCTCTTTTTTTGGCATTTGGAACGAAGGATACAGATGTTCCTCTTTTTATTAACCACACGGAAGCAGAATCTCCAATGGTCTTTGAGGATGTGGACTTCATCAAAGAGCGATGCGGTGCAGGGTATGGTGCTGCCTTCTACTAAAGAAAACATGGCGATTGTGCTCTATCATCCAACAAATACTGCATTGGAATCAAGTGTCCCCTCAGGCGTTTCTTTTTGTGTGGACTTAAACCTCATTTCTAACATCAAGGATGAGAGTAAGTGTCTCTCCACTGCATCACACCCCTATTTGATTTGGAAACAATTGTTGTATTGTTCACACTGTTGCTCTCACCTTTGTTTCCAGATAAAAAGTTCTGGTCTAACCACGATGCAAGGACCTTAGATAGCGTCGAAAATGAAGAAGCATCGGGTGATGGTGGTGCATCAAGAAGTGGAAATCACTGTCTAGATTTAGTTCCCTGGCTCCCTTCTCAGACGTCCAATGTAGATACTCTCGGTGGAAGCAAGAATTTAACACTTGAGGAACAAGTGGACCTCGGAGAAGCAACAGATGCCATGCTAATGGACATGGAGGAGGAACCAGGATTGGAACAAGATCAAAGGCAAGCAATTCCCATGGAAGTACCTTATGCGCCTCTTGGGATGGAACATTTTGGGGGCTTGCAGCAGTGGCAGCAACAGCATTGCATGTATCCGAATGCCCAGCCAAGTACATCCGCAGCTGTCACATGGTCATGGTGAATGACAGCGAGCCTGCACTCTCTTGTTTGTGCACTTGCTAACGCACGGCCACGGGCTTCTTGCCATGGCATGGGAGCTTGAAGTTTGCATTGGGAAGAAGTCTTCCTCTGCTGGAAACCTGCTCTCCGTTGTAGATGATAGTGTGGGCATAATCACCCGTCCTGGCTGAATTGATCATTTTTCACATCTGTCGGGGTTCGTAGTTTCTGTGATTAGCTGTTTGTCTGTGCTGTTATGGTTGGCAACTTACAGATACTATATCTGATTAACAAGTTAATTGGTACAATCTTTATTGTAGGTTGAGTTAAAGTTGATGTGCAGGTAGGACGATCATTATGTCCTCCAGAACTTCATAGTGTGGTCACCGAACCACACGGGCGTGCGATACCGCTATCGCACGGTATTACCGTATCTCGGGAGTTGGGGGTGTTACAAGCCTCCCCCACATGATCCATCAGGCGTCCGCGACTGATCCTGCGTCTTCAAGAAATCCTCAATGAGGTCCTCGAACTGCCACAGGGTTGTATCATGTTCCCAGCTTGCCTCCTCCTCTGGGAGTCCCTTCCATTTGACAAGGAAGAAGATCCTCCGGTTCTTCTTGCTCTGGCCCTCCACGCGTCTGTCAAGAATCTTCTCAGCAACCCTCGTGTGCTGAACCCGAAAGTTAGGAGGGGCACGTTTCGATGCCCTCCTGGTGTTATCTTCTCTGTCCTCATGGTACTCCTTCAGGAAGCTGACATGGAACACGGGATGCAGCTTCAGTCTCTCTAGAAGACGTAGTTGATAGGCGAGCGGTCCCACGCGTCGAACTATCTCAAAGGGTCCATCGTAACGAGGAATCAACCCTTTGTGCGCTGTCTTCCTCAGAATTTTCTTCCAAATCTGGGGCGTAAGCTTCAGCAGCACCTTCTCCCTAACCTGGAACTCAACCGGCCTACGGCTCTTGTCAGCCGCCTTCTTCATCCTGCGTTGAGCGTGAGCCAATGCATCCTTCGCTTCCTCCCACCGATCCTGCCTCTCCAAAGCAAGGCGATGTGCAGCAGGGCACCGTCCTTGGCTATTCTGCTTAGCCACTTCGTGCGGTGTCACGGGTTGTCTACCCATCACGATCTCGAATGGACTCTGGCCTGTGGTGGAGGTCTGCTGTAGGTTGTAGCAGAATTGGGCAGTATCCAGTAAACTCACCCAATTATGCTGATTGGCCGTCACGTAATGCCTCAGGTACTCTTCCAACAAGGCATTGATCCGCTCCGTCTGACCATCCGTCTGCGGGTGATTGCTGGTAGAGAATTTGAGATCAGATCCCAGCATCTCAAATAAGGTCGTCCAGAACCGACCTGTGAACCGAGCATCGCGGTCGCTCACGATATCCAATGGTATCCCCCAGTGCTTCACCACGTTCTGCAAGAACAACTTCGCTGTGGTCTCTGCTGTACACTCCTGGGGTGCTGGTACGAAGATCGCGTATTTGGAGAAGCGATCAACTACCACCATCACTGCATTATTCTCGTCCACCTTCGGGAACCCAATGATGAAGTCCATGGAAACGCTCTTCCACGGACGTGAAGGGATAGGCAGGGGCTCCAGTAGTCCTACCGTCTTCTTCCTCTCAGTCTTGTCTTACTGGCATACAAGACAAGTGCGCACGTAGACTTCAACGTCTTCCTCCATCTTCGGCCAGAAGTAGCTTGAGGAGAGGAGTGCCAGTGTGCGCTCTACTCCTGGATGACCAGCCCACTGTGCGTCATGTGCTTCCTTCAGCAGCATTTTTCTCAAGCCGTCGCTCGAGGGGACATAGGGCCTCCTGCCCTTCGCATAGAGGACGCCTTCCTCTATCCAGAATCTCCGGACTTCGCCATCGTTCACGCGTTGCACCAAGCGTGAAGTGACCGGATCCTCCTGTGTGTGCTCCCGAATGCGTTCCAGCATGTCTCCAGACACGCGGGTGATCGATGCAATCACCGCAACCTTCGGCTCTTCTGGTCCGCTCTTCCTCGATAGAGCGTCTGCTACCTGGTTGGTCCGTCCAGGCCTGTAGCGAAGCTCGAAGTCGAATTCGGCAAGAAAGTCTCGCCATCGCGCCTGCTTGGGAGTCAGCTTCTTCTGTGTGGCAAAACAGCTCGTTGCCACGTTGTCCGTCTGTACCACGAACCTTGATCCGAGAAGATAGTGGCGCCATGTCCTCAGACAATGGACCGCTGCTGTCATCTCCTTCTCGTGCACGGAGTACCTCCTCTCCGCTGGATTCAGTTTGCGGCTCTCGTAAGCCACGGGGTGCACATCTTGCACCAATACACCATCAAGTGCATAATCAGACGCGTCGGTGTGGACTTCAAACGGCTTCTCGAAGTCTGGAAGTCGTAGAATGTGTTCTTCCACCACCGCCCTCTTCAGCTTCTGGAATGCCTCCTGGCATTCACGCGTCCATCTCCAAGGATGATCCTTCTGAAGTAGGTCCGTCAGGGGCGCTGCCTTCTTGGAGTATCCTTTAATGAACTTCCTGTAGTAGTTCACCAATCCGAGGAAGGATCGTAGCTCTGTCGCCTTTGTGGGGATTGCCCACTTTTCAATCGCATGCGTCTTCCTTGGTTCCATACGTATCGTGCCTCCGTCCACGATATGCCCGAGGAAGGAGATGGTCTCCTGACCAAAGGCGCACTTCTCCGGCTTCAAGTATAGCCGGTTCTGCCTCATCTTCTCAAGCACCATCCGTAGATGCTTGATATGTTCCTCCAGGGTCCTGCTGTATACTACTATGTCGTCCAAGTACACTACAATAAACGAGTCGATATACTCGCGGAAGACATCATTCATAAGCGTACAGAAAGTTCGGCCGTTAGTCAACCCGAACGGCATTACAAGGAACTCGAAAGACCCATAACGCGTAACACACGCCGTCTTTGGCTCGTCTCCGGACCTGGTAATATCCTGACTTGAGATCCATCTTCGAGAAGTACTTGGCTTGGCCCAAGCGATCGAACAGGTCTTCAACGTTGGGGACGGGGTACTTGTTTTTCACCGTCACCTTGTTCAGTGCGCAATAGTCCACGCACATCCGCATGCTCCCGTCCTTCTTCTTCTGGAACAGCACCGGTGCTCCATATGGTGCTTTGCTTGGACGCATCAGACCAGCGTCCACCAGCTCCTTGAGTTGTCTCCGCAACTCCTCCAGATGTGCAGGGGGCATTTTGTAAGGTGCAAGTGCAGGGGGCACCGTACCTGGCAGTAACTCGATGGCGTGATCCACATCTCGCTTCGGTGGAAGCTCCTTGGGCAGCTCCTTCGGCATCACGTCCTTGAACTCGTCCAACATCTTCTTTACTGCCTTGGGGCATGGCTGTGTCTCCTCGCCATTTCCCTCGACGCGTACCGTAGCAAGATACGTCGTCTCCCCTTTCTTCAGCCCGTTGCAGACTTGCATTGTATACATGGCTCCAGTCTGCCCTTTCTTCTTGATAGCCCTGATGAAGCAGGGGCTATCTGCAGCCGCGAAGAAGATGCCTCCCAGATAAGGCGTGACAGACGCCTTCGCCTTCTTCAAGAACTCGACTCCCAAAATGACTTGGAAGTCTTCAAGAGGTACCACGAGGAAGCGTACCTTTCCCTTCCATTCACTAAGCTGGACAGTGCAGTTTGACATACCTTCGATCTGCAGTGACTCGGAGTTGGCAAGCTCCACGCGGCACTGACTCTTCTCTAAGGGAACTCCCAAGCTCCCGAACTCTTTGCTGGAGATGAAGTTGTGTGTCGCTCCAGTATTAATCATGGCTGAAAGGGTCTTCTTGTGTACCACGACATCGAGGTACACCAACTCTGGATCCTCGCGCTCCACCTCCACTTTCGCCTCTTTGCCCGACTTCAGCGGACACAAGCGAACGTTGCGCAACAACTTGAGGTTCGTCATGCGCGCCTCTTCGTCTGAGTTCTCCTCCATGGTCATGGAGTTCAGCTTCTCCCGCTTCGGACACTCCCGCTCCCGATGTGGCCCATCACAAATAAAGCAGCCCTTCCCCTTGGGTTGCTCGGCCTTCTTGGAGGATTCCGCACCCTCCCTTGAAGTTTCAGCCTTGCCGAACTTCTTGAACTTTCCCTTGCTCTTTTCTTTGGGTTTGTTCTTGGTCTTCTCAGTTTCCTTCTTCTCGGTGGTGGGTTGGACTTTGTAGTCGACCAACGCATCCGCAACAACAATGGTCGTCTGGAGGTCCTTCACTCCTTGCCTCCTGAGCTCCGTCTGAGCCCAGTTCTGAAGACCCACCATGAAATTGAAAAGTTTGTCTTCTTCAGACATACCTTTGATATCCAGCAGCAGCGATGAAAACTGCTTCACGTACTCCCGCACGGTTCCTGTCTGCTTCAGCCTTCGGAGCGCCTCCCTCGCTACCCAAGCAGTGTTGGTGGGTAGGAACTGCTCCTTCAACTCCTTCACCAACTCATCCCAAGATGAGATGTCTGGTCGTCCTTCGGATGTACGGCTCCTCTACCATAGCTTTGTGTGGTCGGATAAGTACATCGCTGCCAAGGATACCTTCTCCGCCTCAGGAGTCTTGACAGTTTTGAAGTACACCTCCATGTCCCACAAGAAGTTTTCCAAGTCTTTGCACTCCGCGTACCTGAAAAGGACTTGGGCTCTGGGACCTTTGGTCTTCGAGACTCGCTGGATCCGCCCTCGTTCGCAATCGCCCTCTTGACGATGGAGAGTTCCCCATGCAGATCTTGCACCAGGGACTCGAGCTCCTCTAGCTTCTCCCCAAGTGCCTTCATCACGTCAACCGAGCACTGGCTATCGCCAACGACATCTGACACCACGCCTGCATCATCCTCCAGACGAGCTAACCGTTGGGCATGAGTACCCAGCTGAGACTGGATCTCCATCACGATTCCCTCCAAGGAAATAAGACGATCTCCAGTGTTGGGCGCCATTCCTCGCTCTGATACCAGTTGTCACAGGGGTAAATCTCAATATCGATTTTGAGACTAACCTTTGCGGCGTTAGCTTCTCGCAAGCTAACCAGCCTTCCCCTTGCGTGTATGATGTACACCAGTACACCGATCAACCACGCCGCTAGAATGCTCGTACACAAGCACACAAGCACAAGGACACAAGAGCTTTGGCACTAAACCCTCTTTGTATTGCAAGAGACTCACTCTGAGTGTGATATCTACAAATGAGCTCTACCCCTCCTTATATAGACATCCTGGGGGTATACGAAGGGACACCATTATTACATGTACAATGAATGCAAGGACTCTTAGTCTTCTATGGAGACCCTTTGTCTTCTTAGATGACTCTTCGTGCGCTTGGCTCTTCATCTTCCGTGCAATCCCTTCGTCTTCTGCAACCGACGTCACGTCGCCCGCTCCGTCAGCATGCCATGTCGTCTGCCTCCTCAGCACGCCATGTCATCACGCCACGTCATCAGTGGGCCCCACACTCCTACGTAGGATGTTGCAGCTCAAGCTCATCAAGTGCCGCCGAACACTTGTGTTGTGCCAAGGGGAACCCGCGATCATGCGGTAAACCCCATTCTTAGCCGTCCGTAAGCTAAGGTGAAGTCCTCCAGAACTTCATAGTGTGGCCACCGAATCACGCGGTCGTGCGATACCGCTATCGCACGGTATTACCATATCTCGGGAGTTGGGGGTGTTACAGCAAGCTTGAGGGAGGTAGAGGTGCGGACACCTGGTGGAGATGGATGTGTTGACATATGAGGCTCGTTTGGTTATTAGGTTATCCAAAGTTAACATGATTTACCCCCATGCATTTTTTTATTTCCATCACAAACCATTGTAATATCACACTGCATTTCTCATTACAATCTCCCAAACTATCCAAATAGCTACTATTCACATGAGGTTACTGCAATCCAACCAGATCCAATTACCAAACAAGCCCCTGATGTATTTCTAAATCCGACCACAAAGGGGTAATTTTTCTTCCCTATACTAGTTTTAGTAGCCCAACTCACCCAAATAGTTTTCCCATCCCAACTCTTTTCACCATACATGTGATCCTAACTCCAGTTTCAAGGTATCCTCAAAGACACCACCCTTGTACAAATTGCATCCATGTCCTCCTAACATCCTTGTCGTCACATATACATTGTATACATATGTCTCCACTAAATTGTGGGTAAGAATGATATATTGTGGGGGTTTTTCCAAAGAAGAAAGAGTCAAGTAAACTGAGAGTTAGTGTCCTAATGAATTGTTGATTTTTTGGAGATTTGCTATGTTGTATCCATGACCCAATACTCAAATGTATTGGTTCATTGTATTTGAATTGTCATGCATACAAACCAATGAAAATATATCCATATTTGTTCGTATTCGTATGTTATTTAAAAAGGATGCAGGCGTATACTAATTCTAGCTTGATGAACATAGATGTCAATATTCGAAGTTTACTTCCTATAGGTATCTATGAGAATGTTAATGTCGTATTCTATAGTTTGACGAATACAGACATTAATACGGACGTCGAAAATTAAATGGATGCATGTAATGATATTCATTCTCGATTTCTGCTATGCTTCTTTAAATTTTCAAGTAATAAATAAAATGTTTTTAAATAATGTTATGATACCAAACACTGTCGCGAAGTTCTCCCTCCTAAGTCCACGATCTGGTGTAGTCATTCATTTTGATTCTCTCCTTAAAGCGTATATCTTAAAAGATGCTACATACACTAGTCGTTTTCCCATCCACTCTTTGTTACATGAAGTTTATATTTAACATCGAACATTCGACAATGATAAAAGAGTTGGAAATGTTTAACATTCACGAAAAAAAATCATATATGGATATTAAGTATATGCACCAATGAATATTTAGTTTGCATTTGTTTCGTATTTTAGGATATAGTTCTTCAATACAGACACATATAAAATGTATGTTTACCCATATTTTTGTTAGAAAATTACATAATGATATATATATATATGGATGACCTTTGTGAGAGCCAAAATACGTGAGAGCATTAGAGCAGTGATTATGGACCACTAAATTCCGCTGTTCTATCTCCTCATTGATTGCATGAGGAGAGAGAAGAGCAGAATCTGGTGGTCCAATTCACTGCTCTCATGCTCTCACAGATTTTGGCTCTCACAATATCAATATATTATCTTCACAGATGGTTGATCATGTGAGAACATGAGAGAAATGATTCTGAACCATTAGATTCTATCATCTCTCTCCTCACTGATTGCAGGAGGAGAGAGAATAGTAGAATCTAATAGTCTACATTACTGCTCTCATGCTCTCAATTTTTTTGGCTCTCAAATGATTAACCCTCTATCTTTACATCTTACCATTTTTATCTCTAAAATCTTGTTTGGATGCATGGTACCATTCTCTTCAATCCAAGATGAAGAAGCTTTATTTCCGGAAAAAGTTATTACAAGATTAAATGATCACATCGTGATTACATCATCTATTTTATACATGTCTACAAAATTTTATCTACAAGTCTGCGTTATTTATGCCTTCAATATCTCCTAAACAAATCAAATGAGAGAAAATAGACGGACATGATGCTAACAAAACCTATCAAAACTTCAAATCGATCATGTATCAATTTCAAGCTTTTGCGATTGGACTAATAGAAATGATTGGTCGAACAGTAATTGCATGTATAGTTTAAAAGATATATGAAAAACAAAATTGTTATACTATTGGCATGGTTAGTATTACGATACAACGAGATCAAATCAGATTCGATTGGTATGCCGTACAAATATCCAAGGACTTTCTACATTTATATTTAAATATATCTATAAGATTCATATACACAACTACAAACGCATGCGTGTACATACATACATATATGCAGGGGCAGAATTAATATGTTATGAAGAGGTCTTGCCCTCCATCACCCCTTAATTATTATATGTTACATTTACGATGTATTAAGTTTAAATAGGATCCTTCGTTAATTGTATTATAATTAATGTTGCTAAAAAATGATTGTGGATTCATTAAATGGTTGGGAGGTAAAGTAACATGGTTTTTATTTTAGAGACGAGGGTTCTAATCTTATCTCTCTCAATTTTACTTTCTTTAAATAGTTTATCCAATCACTTCCAAGCAGGGTAAAACTATTTATATGTCGCTAGTACACTTTATGAAATTTTTAATATGACCCCTCTTTAATTGTATTATAATTAATGTTGTTAGATAAAGGTTGTAGAGTCATTACATGGTGAAATGTTAGAATAACATGATTATTATTTTGGAGATCAGGGTTCGAATCTTGTTTCCATCAATTTTACTTTCTTTGTACATTTTATCCAATCACTTTCAAAGTATCAAAATAATTTGAGTTTATTTAATTAGTACTCCTTGTAAATAAAACAGACTTTATTGTTTCCTTAACCATGAACTCTTTTTATTTCAAAGTTTTACTTGATAATTTAACCGTTTTAAGATGGATTTAGAGAGATTTAAATTATTATATTTATCAAATTTTAAAAATCACTATTGAAAATACCAATCTATTTGAGAATCTAACATTAATAATTGACTTAATTTGTAAGTTTAAAAGATGTTCATTTTAAAAATATTAATTCTATTTAGAAATATCATTCGAAAATACCACTACAACATAAAGGTGCTAAATGGACGTTTGCAAACGTCGTTAAAGGTCCAAATAAACGTCGAAATTATTTAAAATTGACATATTAAAACGTCGAAACTTTCCGTCGATTCAGACGCGTCAAAAAAAAGATTAAACGACATATAACACGACACGTCGATTCCAAGGACGTGCTTGGATTATACGTCGATTTTAGTAACTGACTTCGTTTAGTGTCTTATTACTCGACATATAAATCTGTAACCGTCGAATAACATCATCCATAAATGTCGAATATGCTCTCAGAGGGGGAACCGTCCACGCGTGTCTGCCTCGGTCAGAATCTAGGTGCTTTGCATTAAATTTATTACCAATTTAGTAATTTTAAAAAACAAAGTAATGATGGATGTTTCTTCAAACTTTTGAAAGTAAAAATTACGTGGAGCTCGCGTGGGAGTTATGGTACTCATTGCACATCGGCCGATAGCATTGGATTGCTTATGTCAGTTGGAAAGAATAGAGATGGTGAGAATTCTTTGCATGTAGTTGTTATTCGGTGATTATCTTGTTAGATGACAGAGGGCATCATTATTGTGGCCAAACCTTAGGTGGAAATGGCAAATGCTTGATTAGTTACAAGGAGTGGAAGCTCTCCATAGTCGTAAATGCTCAAGTTCAAGTCTATGGCTGCACAACACACATTAACAAGAGAGAAATATTTGAAGATAAAACAGAGTGCTTATAATATCAGAGTTTCATACAGAACACTCAAAACAACTCATCTTCAAACTTTATTTTGTCATCCGAATGGTTACAAGTAAAGATGAAAGCTATGACTAATATAATAATAGAGCGGCTCAAATTGTAGCAACAAACAATCAAAATGGGAGAGAGAACAATTAACCATTATGTGCATATAATGACCTCTTGACTTTGACACCAAACAAGAGGGAGAAAAACCTCTCTATGATGGTAGTCCTAAATGTGAATCCTGAAAGGAGCAATCAGATTGAATGAAGAACACAATAGAAGAAAAAAACATCGCAACTATAAGAAATTTTGTTAATGTCGAATTATGTTATCATAAATGCCATGTTTAGATGACTTCGATGTATAAAGTACATCGAAAAAATGTTGATTTAGACGTGTCGAGAAAAATGATGTATACTTGTTTACTATACTCATGACAAAAACAAGATAAACATGTTTTTTTAGTTCATATAATATGGTAAAGCTCAATTTAATGTAAAGTATCACTGAATGAATTTTCCTTGAAAATCAACTGATCTTCTGAAAATATAAAATGAATAGATTGTCTTTTCCCCACATTCTCTTCGTTTCTAAATATAGATTAGCGAGAAAAAGTAACTTAAATATATGCATGCACCAGCCAGGAATCGAACACGAGTCTGTACCGTATCAAGGTACTGTTCTACCACTAAACCACTGATGCTTTTTTGTTACTTACTTCTACATCTTAAAATTGAATAATTTATAACATATAGTTGGACTAACAAGGAAGTTTTATCAAGAGAATTAGATTCCATAGATCTATTGCCTCTTACCCCAACAACATTTTTTACGATATCTACTGCTCTCCAAAGCGAACCATGTTCTTCTCCTGCTCCCTAATGTACATAAAAGAACAATAAACCACATAGGACAATTGCAAGATAATGTTGCAATATAAATTTGCATGAAAAAAATTTGATCCATATTCTAAAGTTGGAGATTTCATATTCTTGGTCATTGATGTACCACTACCTGTATTTTAGTTACACTAAGTCACTAATACATATACAAATGCATGTAATTTCGAAGGATGTATATTCTCTTGGATTATTCATGATATAAGTTATTTATTACAAGGGATTTTATCACTTGTGCCCCTCCGAGATGTTGCAATATCAGTTATGCCCCTATCTTTTTGGTAATATCAGTTGTGCCCCTCAAAACTTGCTATTTTATCACTTGTGCCCCTCGGGTTAGTGACCGTCCATCTACAGTGCAAACGGACGTTAACTTTGAGGACATAAGCGGAATTATTTTTTTTAAAAGGTTATATGGTCATTTCTTCCTCCTCTTCCCCAACCTCTTCTTCTTCCTCCTCTTCCCATCTTCTTCCTCCTCCTCCGACCTCCTCCTCCTCCCTCTCCGCCCCGAGCTCCCCGCGGCCCCTCCCCTCCCCGGTGCCGCACCTCCTCCCCCCCGCACCTCCTCCCAGCCCGCCGCCCCCTCCCCTCCCCGGTGCCGCCCCCTCCCCTCCCCGACACCGCCCCCTGTGCCCCCTCCCCTCCCCGGCGCCGCCCCCTCCCCTCCCCGACACCGCCCCCTGGGCTGCACCCCTCCCAGCCCCGCACCTCCTCCCCTTGCCGGCGCCGCCCCCTGCTCCCCCTCTCCCTGGGCTGCACCCCCTGCCCCGCACTGCCACCTCCCCTCCCCAACCCCTGGCCGGCCATGCGCCTGCATCAGATCCGCGGCTGGCCGCACCGCCTTCTCGCCCGCCGGCGCGCAGAGCGCACCCAGCTAGCGCCACCCCTCGCGCGGGCGCCCGACCGCTCGACCCAACCACTGCTCGCAACCCCAACCACCTTCCCAGTCATCCGCAATCTCCTGGTCCAGAGCACGATGCACCTCCACGCCAACGCAGCGGTGCTGGTGGGCCCGCCCTCCTACAGCCCCTCACGCTTCGCGACCACCGGGCCCGACCCGCACCGCCCGCTCCAACGCCCCGACCTCCTTCCCAGCAGCCCACGTCATCAGGTCGCGCTGCCGTTAATCGCCCGGCCTGTGCCTCCGCTGACACGTGAAAGCCGATGCGCCCGTGGCGTGGCAGGCGGATGCTGCTGTCGTGGTTGCATCCACCGTGTCAACATGTAGTTCTGGCGGAGGAGCGAGGCGACGAAGGGGGTGGGGGGAGGTCGGGGCGGCAACATGTGGGAGAGGAAGAAGATGGGAGAGGAGGAGGAGAAGGGAGGAAGAAGACGGAGGAGGAGAAGGGAGACAGAAGAGGACCATAATACCCTTCTTAACCACACCATGGTTTGAATAAACCATGGTTATTTTAATTTTTTGACGGTCAATCTGACGGAAGGGCACAACTGATGACGGAGCAAGTTTTGAGGGGCACAACTGATATTACCAAAAAGATAGGGGCATAACTGATTCTGCAACATCTCGGAGGGGCACAAGTGATAAAATCCCTTATTACAATCTATCCTTTTGAACCTACACACAATTCAAATTAAGCCCAATATTTTTGGTACATATATAATTATATTATTAATATATCTACAACGAACCAAGCATGTTTCAGAACTCCAACCAAAAGCCAGTTCCAGTTTGAGATAGAAATGATGCAATCTGCATAAAAAACAGACAAAAGCGGGTTTATGTCCTTACTACACAGCGGAGGATTACTCTGATTAGATTCCAAAGACTCCATCCTAAAACTCTGAGTTATCAGCAACGAAATCAAAAGTTTAGAGAGTTCATTTACCTGTGATTAATTCCAACAGCACGACACGAAAATACATCTGATTTTGTTGTTATAGTTCCATATTGTATACACTCCGGAGCAAAATATCAAGAGTTGCCATAATTGTCCCATAGAATTAAATGCCCTTCATAAAATATGTGTCAATTCTTCGGATAATGGAACAATCCAACCTTTTTTTTGAATGAGATAGTCTAAGCTATTATCATGAACTCTCCATGGATAGTATCATCATTTTTTCTATTCATTGGAAAAGAACCGCCAACCTAAAATCAACAAACTAGATTTATCCAAAATAACATGATATACAATTTTAATCTAATTTCTGCTAGAAATTCAACAAACATCCATACTATTCTTAACTTTTGGTTATAATATACAATTGAAAGAATGTTCGCCTCCTCAAGGTCTCCGTGCACGATTTTTTGGATGGTTGCACTCATAGTTCACGACATAGCTCAAATAATAGCTTAAATATATTTCAATAACATCTTTTAGAATGCAAATATTTAGATTCTGAAACCATTTACATTTTTATGTAAGTATGACTTACAGTCCTAGTGCAAATATACCAATCCTTTTGTAATGCCCAAAGCAATTTACATTCGTGCAAGCTAACCATTATTGGACGCCCTTTTCCTGACATACAAACCAAATACCGAGAAGCAAACAAGTTACAAAAAAAGGTATACAGGAAATAAAAACAAATAAAAAACACCTTAAATTTAAATTTATTACTTCTATATATAGTACAAACCAAATACATCTCGCGACATAGCTTCCGGTAAGGCAATACAGACAATCAGTATATTCTACTTAGATTTGCAATCCTTGTACTACTGAGACCAATATTTGAGTGATTGTGGAGACTATTACCTAGATTTGTAATAATCAAGAGATAAAGAATCACAATCAAGAGGGGTAATACTGGATAAAAGAAAGAAAACTTGTATAAAGAAAGCAAACCTTGCATGCATACCCTTCTTCACATCCTGAGAATGCCTCCACCAAAATAGGTCTTATTGAAAGTATAGGGGACGAGGGAAGAACATTCTTGAGTGAGGTGTTATTAAGCACACATGATTGCACAACGTCAAATTCGCCTCTTTAATAATCTAAAATAATGTCGTAGTACAGGAGACGAATTTGGTTCAGCAAAAATCATGATCTTTGAATGTCGTGGAATATTTTTACTTGGCAAGTCTACCAAGGTCGAACACAGGGACACGGCTACTTAATATGTTTATCGAATTTTGATTCATGAAGCACAATGTGAGTTAATTTCAGTTTCAGGTCCACATGCAAATTATGCAATTTAAAATGCAATATTAAGATGCGTGCATTTTTTTAATTGGTTTTTATGCAAGTTAAAGCGATGCATGAGTAATGCAAGAGATTATGTATGTTGAATAAAAGATCACAAGTATACCCTACAAATATAAGCATCATTATAGAAATAGAAATCAGAGGAAATTTAATCCATCATTAAAAAAAGGTCATCAAGTCAAAGCAAGACAAGGAGAGCAGGTCCCATTTTCCACATAAAAAGTCACTTCAACTAAAACAGTGGCAAATGAAACAATTAAATATGCTAAGATGTAGAGGACAAAACAAGGATCAAAACGACACTAAAATCATGCAATTAGGACCTACGATGCTCAAGTTACGCTAAAAACAATGCAGGGGCATAATTGTAATAAAAATGCAAGAAAATAAAGGGATAAATATTGCATTTAGGTCCCCGGAGGGACCTAAATGCAAATAGTAAAAACCGCCTGGGCCCAAGTGTAATTTTTCCATTGCACGCAGGGACCTTTTTATAATTTCCAAAAATATGAAAGGCCTCCCTGTAAAATACCCAGGCACGCACGTGAGGCATGTTCCTGGGGACCTAAATGTAATTCTCAAAAATCGCCGGGTCTTTCGTGCAATTTTCCCAGACTCCACGTGCTCTGCACGTTAGAGACTGGGCTCGGAAGGCTGGCTGAGGTTCGGGCCATGTGGGCGCATCTGATGGTTCGGAACAACGCTAGGTGTAACCAAGCCAGTAGGTTCGGAAGAAAGGCTCGGGCGTCGACGTGGCATGATCATAGCCGTCCGATCCAGAGGATCGGATGGCACCTGTAACTTCTTCCTCTACCGCGGGTCCCCGGAGGAGGCTGGGCTCTGGCGACCTGCTGATCACTCCACCGAGCTCCACCGTGCAAGGCGGAGGTTCGGGGAGCTCGTGGAAGTGCTTGCGGAGATCCTGGAGACTAGGTGAGGCTCCGGGGACGATCGGAGGTCAAGGTCGGGGAAGCCTCGCCGGAGAAGAAATGCGTGAAGGTGGTCCGATGCAGACTCCGGCCAATGAAGCTTTGGGGACCTGCAATTGTTAGATAGCCGAAGCGTGCGGTGAATGGCGAGAGAAATGGGGTGAACGGAGGTCGTTGAGGCGACGGGAATGGTGGCCTGAGGTCATCTTCTCCGGCGGAGCGGGAGGAGAGGGGAGTCGGAGTGGGGGAGGTTCTGGAGAAAGGGAAGGGGGTCGGCGAGGGTGCTGGTGGCGTGGCAGATCTAATGAGGAGGTCAGATGAGGGTGACGGTGACTGTAGGTGGTGTGATAAATGGGAGAAATGAAAGAAAAAGCAAGGAGGAAGATGATGGTCGGGAAGGCTTGGGCTGAGGCTCTTGAGAGCCTCGGGTCGTCGTCCGGCGAGGTCAGCCGGGCCTCGGGGCTCAACGGAGCCTAATGGCGTCCGCTACTCGGAGGAGGAACGCCGAGGGTCGACACCAGGCTTAAGCCGTCGTCGCCTCGACGCCCCGCCTCCTCCGCTGTCACCGGAGGGGCGGGGGAGACTGGGCTTAAGCCCAAAATGGTGGACGAGCGTCTCAGGTGGCAGAGGGTGGCTTATATAGGTGATGAAGGTTGAGCATTATGATGGTCGTCGGAGGTTTTCGAGCGGGGGTTTAATGGCAAAGGAGTGATGAATAAAGGACATGAAAGCTGTGCGAGGAAGGTGGATCTACGGGTGACGTCGGGGAGGCGTTACAAGTAGGAGAGGGTGGCTGGAGCGCAGCCAAAAAGGAAGGGGGAGCGGGGGTCGCGAATCGCAACGCATGGGGGTGAGGGGGTTACGGAGGTTGACGATGAACCATAGCCATTGGATCTAACGATCCAACGGCTGGGAGTGGAGCCCGTGCGGAGGGTCACGATCAGATCATTAGGATCTGATCGTGTGGTGGAGGGATGGGCGCTAAAGAGCAGCCCAGATGGAGCGATGGTGGAGATCGGATGGCTGAAGTGAAGATGCGACGTGGCGCGTAGGTGGCCGTAGGATAGGGATGGAATTGGAGGGTTGAGATGCAAGGGTGACGTGGATGCACAGGAGGCGTAGGATAGGAGCTTGATCGAATGGTTGTGGATGAGGCGTAAGTGGGTGGCTCAGATCTGATCTGGGAGTCAGATCCAATGGCTGGGAATAAGGCGGTTGATGGACGGCGAAGTTGAAGCTGGGCGAGCTTGATCCAAGGGACAGGAGAGGCGCCGAGTGGCAGACAAGAAGCGGGCCCCGTGGGCGGCCCAGGGGGCGCCACGTGGCCCAATCAGAAAAATTCAAAGTAAAAATACAAAGAAAAATAGAAAAGAAAAATTTAGAGGCCGAATTAGGAAAAAGTCAAAACATGAAAGTTGCTCGTCTCAACGAGATCTACAACTTTCATGTTGGTAAAAAAGCCAAAAGAGGTCATTTGTACAAAACATATTTCTGGGGGTATTTTTAGGGGGATAAAAACACCGATTTTGTGGTTTTGAGATGTTTTTGTATTTTTTAGTATTTTTAATGGTCAGTAAATTATAGACAATTATTCTACCTAATTTTTAGGGGTTTTTTAGGATAAAATAATTACAAGAAAAATAAAGGAATTAAATACAATAATTTATTGGTAAATTATATACAATATAATACAGTATAAAAATAAAGAATTAAAGGATATTTTTATTTGATTGATTAAGCAAGGGTTTTAATTAGTGGCTTTTAGCATGATGAATTCGAGATTCATCATATCCATATACTTAAACCATGCTCGTCCTCGAGCATCTAAAGAATGAAGGAGTCGGATTAATTCCTGATAGTGCGCATGAAATTTTCAAGGCTTGATCTTTTTGAAGACCCTTGACCCAAGTGATCCTAAAATTTCGGGTTTTTCCAAGCCTTAGTCAGAAGGAATCCAACTTCTCTAATTATCAGACTCTCTTTTTGTACATATAATATAAGGATATGACATTTAGTGTACTGCATTTCATGAGAGTCGAGTCGATGCATCACTCAAAGTTCCAGTCCCAAAGACTCTCCTCTAGACCCAATCCTCAATAATAGGGAATAAGTCTACTCTTGCTTCAGTCAACCGATCATTAGTTTGTCAGACTTGAAATGTTGATGGACGGCCAGATGAAGGAGGTAATGGGATGGTGTCTATTTTTCTCACCCTCACATTGGAATAAGGGGCCTCTCGAGTGCCTTTTTACTCAACACATGTAAATTTTAATATTGTTGATCAATGTGTCCGTCAAAAGAGTTGGGGTTGTCTGCACTTGTTTTTCTGGGAGTACACTGGGGTGTGTCTTTTCTGAGTATCTAAGATACCTTCGACACCCAGACTTGTATCGCTTACGATGCAGGGCCCTTTTTGTGGTGTCAGCCCGACTCCTTGGTCCTAATTAGCGCTTGGTCCAAGTGGACACTTCGAAAATGTTTGGGAGCGCTCGCCATTGGTGGAAGCTCGTTTGTATTTTTACTTTGGTATTTAGTGCTTTTTCTTTGACATTTCATTCCTTTTATTGGATAGCTCCACTGCTTTTACCAAAAGTTGGCGCACACTGATCAACAAATTCCTTTAAGTTTTATCACACCCTGGCATATAGGTAAATATCAAAGAGATAGCATATGAATCTTGTTCACATACTGGCTAGGGTTTAGCTGACACTCAGGTTTTCTGAAGCCTTCATTAACTTTATCCCATCCTCGAATATCATTAGATCGGATCTAAATTCAAATATCTGGTTCCTAGTTCCTCAAGTGATATCTCAACTCAACTCATAAATCATGCAGTTGTGGAAGTGACTGTGATGATCATATCTTCTTGAAGGTAGAGATGAAGAGTGCAATATAGCACTCAAATCTTTCAAACCAGGGAAGTGTGGATATTTAAGTCTTGAAAACCCTAATGACTAAGGCATGTTAACTTAGACTCTCAAGATCCCAGAGATCCAGTGTCCTCAAAATCCTCGAGCCTTGAGTGAGTGTGAAAATGCGTCAGGAATACACCAACTCCTTATGTTAGTGATTTTTGTGTGATTTTTATCTTTTGTAGATTTTTAAGGGGTTTTAATTTTTTAATTTTTTTGATTCCTCGGAGAGACAATGACTGGCCCAGGCTCAAATAAAAGTATCGACTCTCAGCCAGTATGGGTGTAAGTACGGACCGAGACCCGTGTTACTTGAGGACGGGGCCATATGCGATGTCCTCTAAACCACCCACTCTGCTAAGGGAGACCGAGGTTCCCTCACTGAAAATGTCTACTAAGCCTAGTATCAGAGTCAAATTCCAAGAAAGATTTTTAATTTTTAATTTTTTTCTTTTTTTTGAAAAGGAATATTTACAAAAATTAATCCCTCGATTTCAATAAACATTTTTTACAAGGTTTTTACAACACTCAGTTCACAAGTTTACCACAACCCATCCCGAAAATAAATTTTAAAAAGTTTTAAAAACATGAGCTAAGGCTAAAGTAAATATACAGTAATATACGGTATACCCCCCTATACTTAAATTTTGCTATGTCCTCATAGCACAAGTGCCATGAAGCCAAGGCTTGATTCAAATATCGGGTGATATAGCAGAACTGAGGAGGAGGGTCCTCCTATACTTAGGCCAAAATCGACCTAAGTACAAGAAGACAGAATGAGGGAGGGGTGAGCAGGCAGGTCCCCCTATACTTAAGCTACAAATAGCCTAGGTAAGGTCTATATTGGGGGGGGAGTGTCTTATGATACAAGGGTGAGAGGGAGGGGGTTCGTCAAATACACACACACACAGAGAGAGAGAGAGAGAGAGAGAGTGTGTGTGAAATATACAATGGGGATGGTGGGAGTGAGTGTGTATGTGCAAGTGTAGGTGTGTGTGTGTGGGGGGGGGGGAGGGGTAGATCATCAAGTGATCTACTCTCTTTTTCCTTTTTTTTGTACAACATGCAAAACTAGAAATAAATCTGTAGATGCAAGTTTGTTTTACAATATGCAATGTAGGCTGTCTGATCTAAAACTCCTAAAATTTCTTCCCGAATTCTTTTGCATCCTTTTCATCGGAAGCTCCTGACTTCACGCCTCCATGAGGATCAAGCGTCCCCGATCATCATAGACCTTGTCACAAAAGAGAAAGGTTAGACACACCGAGGAATTAAATCAACAGATGCAAAAATTGATGCATGAAATGAGGACCTAAAAAAAATGAAATGAATAAAAAAAATCAAAATTCAACAATTAAGCACAGTCGTGTCCGCAGCAACGACGCCATTTGATGAACGTAAAATTCGCCTCTTTAATAATCTAAAATAATGTCGTAGCAAAGGAGGCGAATTTGGTTCAACAAAAACCACGATATTTGAATGTCGTGGAATATTTTTACTTGGCAAGTCTACCAAGGTCGAACATAGGGACACGGCTACTTAATATGTTTATCGAATTTTGATTCATGAAGTACAATGTGAGTTAATTTCAGTTTCAGGTCCACATGCAAATTATGCAATTTAAAATGCAATATTAAGATTCGTGCATTTTTTTAATTGGTTTTTATGCAAGTTAAAGCGATGCATGAGTAATGCAAGAGAATATGTACGCTGAATAAAAGATCACAAGTATACCCTAATAATATGAGCATCATAATAGAAATAGAAATCAGAGGCAATTTAATCTTTCATTAAAAAGCGGTCATCAAGTCAAAGCAAGACAAGGAGAGCAGGTCCCATTTTCCACATAAAAAGTCACTTCAATTAAAACAGTGGCAAATGAAACAATCAAATATGCTAAGATGTAGAGGACAAAACAGGGATCAAAACGACACTAAAACCATGCACTTAGGACCTATGATGCTCAAGTTATGCTAAAAACAATGCAGGGGCATAATTGTAATAAAAATGCAAGAAAATAAAGGGATAAATATTGCATTTAGGTCCCTAGAGGGACCTAAATGCAAATGGAAAAAACCGCCTGGGCCCAAGTGTAATTTTTCCATTGCCCGCATGGACCTTTTTGTAATTTTCAAAAATATGAAGGGCCTCCCTGTAAAATACCCAGACACGCACGTGAGCCACGTGCTTGGGGACCTAAATGTAATTCTCAAAAATTGCCGGGTCTTTCGTGCAATTTTCCCAGACCCCACGTGCTCTGCACGTGAGAGACTAGGCTCGGAAGGCTGGATGAGGTTCGGGTCACGTGGGCGCATCTGATGGTTCGGAACGACGCTAGGTGTAACCGAGCCAGTAGGTTCGGTAGAGAGGCTCGGGCGTCGACGTGGCATGATCATAGCCGTCCGATCCAGAGGATCGGACGACACCTATAACTTCTTCCTTTGTCGCGGGTCACCGGAGGAGGCTGGGCTCCGGCGACCTGCTGGTCGCTCCACCGATCTCTACCGTGCAAGGCGGAGGTTCGGGGAGCTCGTGGAAGTGCTGGCAGAGATCCTGGAGACTAGGTGAGGCTCCGGGGACGATCAAAGGTCAAGGTCGGGGAAGCCTCGCCGGAGCAGAAATGCGTAAAGGTGGTCCGATGCAGACTCCGGCCAATGAAGCTTTGGGGACCTGCAATTGTTAGATAGCCGAAGCGTGCGGTGAATGGCGAGAGAAATGGGGTGAACGGAGGCCGTAGAGGCGACGGGAATGGTGGCCTGAGGTCATCTTCTCCGGCGGAGCGAGAGGAGAGGGGAGTCGGAGCGAGGGAGGTTCTGGAGAAAGGGAAGGGGGTCGGCGAGGGTGCTGGTGGCGTGGCGGAGCTAATGAGGAGGTCGGATGAGGGTGACAGTAACTGTAGGTGGCGTGATAAATCAGAGAAAATGAAAGAAAAAGCAAGGAGGAAGAAGATGGTCAGGAAGGCTTGGGCTGAGGCTCTTGAGAGCCTCGGGTCGTCGTCCGGCGAGGTCAGCCGGGCCTCGGGGCTCGGCGGAGCCTAATGGTGTCCGCTACTCGGCGGAGGAACGCCAAGGGTCGACACCAGGCTTAAGCCGTCATCGCTTCGATGCCCCGCCTCCTCCGCTGTCACCGGAGGGGCGGGGGAGACTGGGCTTAAGCCCAAAATGGTGGACGAGCGTCTCAGGTGACGGAGGGTGTCTTATATAGGTGATGAAGGTTGAGCGTTATGGTGGTCGTCGGAGGTTTTCGAGCGGGGGTTTAATGGCGAAGGAGTGATGAATGGAGGACATGAAGGTTGTGCGAGGAAGGTGGATCTACGGGTAACACTGGGAGGCGTTACAAGTAGGAGAGGGTGGCGGGAGCGCCAGCCAAAAAAGGAAGGGGAGCGGGGGTCGCGAATCTCAACGCCTGGGGTGAGGGGGTTACAGAGGTTGACGATGAACCATAGCCGTTGGATCTAACGATCCAACAGCTGGGAGTGGAGCGTGCGCGGAGGGTCACGATCAGATCATTGGGATATGATAGTGTGGTGGATGGATGAGCACTAAAGAGCGGCCCAGATGGAGCGATGGTGGAGATCGGATGGCTGAAGTGAAGATGCGACGTGGCGCGTAGGTGGCCGTAGGATAGGGATGGGATTGGAGGGTTGAGATGCAAGGGTGACGTGGATGCACAGTAGGCGTAGAATAGGAGCTTGATCGAATGGTTGTGGATGAGGCATAAGTGGGTGGCTCAGATCTGATCTGGGAGTCAGATCCAATGGCTGGGAATAAGGCGGTTGATGGACGACAAAGATGAAGCTGGGTGAGCTTGATCCAAGGGCCAAGAGAGGTGCTGGGTGGCAGATAGAGAAGCGAGCCACGTGGGCGGCCCAGGGGGCGTCACGTGGCCCAATCAGAAAAATTCAAAGTAAAAATACAAAGAAAAATAGAAAGAAAAAGTTAGAGGCCGAATTAGAAAAAGTCAAAACATGAAAGTTGCTCGTCTCGACGAGATCTACAACTTTCATGTTGATCAAAAAGCCAAAAGAGGTCATTTGTACAAAACGTATTTTTGGGGGTATTTTTAGGGGGATAAAAACACCGATTTTGTGGTTTTGAGATGTTTTTGTATTTTTTACTGTTTTTAATGGTCAGTGAATTATAGGCAATTATTCTACCTAATTTTTAGGGGTTTTTGAGGATAAAATGATTACAAGAAAAATAAAGAAATTAAATTCAATAATTTAATGGTAAACTATATACAATATAATACAGTATAAAAATAAAGAATTAAAGGGTATTTTTATTGGATTGATTAAGCATGAGTTTTAATTAGCGGCTTTTAGCATGATGAATTCGAGATTCATCACAGTGCCATTTGAAATTCCATTAATGTCATGAATAATATATTAATCCATTGTATCAGGGACGATTTCCATCTTATCACCAGCCTATGTTTAGATGAAAATATTAATATATAGTTAGATGGACCTCTATCTTATTCTCATGAAAATATACGCTGAATGAGTTTGAAAATGTAGACATAAATCAACAATTGCTCTTATGCTCGGAATCGTTGGGATTTATGCTGCCTTTAGACTTCCTTATACAGAGTAAATCTCAGCTTCTACTTTCCAAATAATAAGCATGACCTCCAAAATATAACGGAATTGTGATTTATTAGAATGATCTCTCAATTTGCTATATCCAAGCGATCCTTGAACTTCATAAACTCGCATTGCTTCTATCCATAAACTGTATGCAAGATAAGCGTCTACTATTCTAGAAATCGACAGAGAGAGATTCAAGAACTTGCATTACTAAAATGCCTGCCAGTAGAGGTGTAGGAACCTAAAAGATGAAATAGAAAACTAAATTAGACTTATGTGATATTATAATTCATGCATATTCAATAATAAAATTTAAATACTGTAGTTTATCCTTAACAGTCGTTGCGGCAAGAAGAATCAAATACTTCTTTATTAGCTCCACAACATCTACCTTCTCTCAATCTGTTTTAACTGTGTTTTTATCCTACAAAATTCAGAGTGCATAGTGGAACACTAGATAAAAAAGTTGGAAAAAAATCATAAAAGAGACCAAACCTTGCATGCGAATCTTTCTCCGCCTCTTGCAACTACCTCCACCAATAGATGTAATATTGAAATAATAGAAGATAAGGAAGGAACAATTTCCATCAGTGAGATATTATCAGATGTTGTCTATACCGATGTCATCTCATATACAAGTTATAGATACCTTCAAAAGTCTTCAAGGGGTATATCTAATGACTTCAAAATTGAATCCCATATCCACCAACGTACAAACCCATACACTAAACAATGACTAAAGTAGAAAGAACAATCAAAAAATAAAATAAATCCAAGGATGTGGACCCATTGCATATTATTTTCTATAAACTGCCTGAGTTTCTCTAGTTGAGTATGAGCAATCAACATTAAAAGCATATGGAAAAAAATATACTTTGAAAATTCTCAGATTTCGTTAAGTATGCATACTTACCATGGTTTAATCATGAAGAACAAATAAAAAGTTGCTTCACATAGATTGTCAATTTCATCATACCCTATTTAGCATATTAATAAAGTCATACAAGTTAGCCAGCTTCGTTACGAGCACTGTCGTCTCCACCTTGCATGCCAAATTATCATGTGGCTTTAAATTCAGATCTTCATCCCCATCAACGATGCCGCCTCATATATCCCTCCGAGGTGTCGCTGCCCCCTAATCGATGGAGTGAGGATGTAACAGAGGTGGTGTTGCCCCGATCTATGACGGAGGCGATGTTGCCCTCAGATTGACGGGGAGAGGCTACAACAGAGGCAGTGATATATCCCAGTCGATGGAGAGAGGCTATGATGGAGGCATTGTCACCCCAATCTACGATGGAGGCAATGCTGCGCCGAGGCGATGCTGCCCTCGACTGATGGAGAGAAGCTACGACGGAGACGGTGTTGCCCCTCGATCGATGGAGTGAGATTGCGGTGGAGGTGGCGTTGCTCCAATCTACGATGGAGGTGGTGCTGCCCCCAGATCAATGGGGAGAGCCTGTGTCGGAGGTGATGTTGCCCTACCACCGATTGACGGAGGAGAGGAGATGATATGGGAATCAGGGTAGGGTTGTATATGTATCTTCTTTTGATGAAGTCGGTGACGCCGACGAGGAGGAGAGAGGTGGTGCCTTGTTGAGGGAGAAGAGAGACATGAATTGGATTTTTTATTTTATCTTTATATACCAAAGGTATTCGACATTTAAAAAATGTCGATTTTTCAGTTATGTTCGAAACTAAAGAAACACCTATTGAAAATGCGGACTTAATTTCGACATTCTGTAATGTCGAGCCTTTTTACTAATAAAACCGACGTTTGTTCAAATGAAACGTCCAATTTAATGGATTTTCTTGTAGTGTACATAGATTTCCCCTTTTTGAGCATACATAATAGTTGTATACTTAACCCCTCCTCGATAAAATTCTTGATCCCGTCCCTCCACATATGTATGTGTGTATGAATGTATGTAGATACACATGTGCACCCGTATATATGATGTTTAAATAAACAATTCTATAAATAGTTGCAAAACAACAATAGAGGATAACCACTGCAAGCTGATGCTTTTTTTTTCACATGATGATGACAACTTCTTCATGCGAAGACATCATGTGTTGATGTTAGAAGTGAGCGACAACATGCATAAAGGAGTAGGAGATGCATAAAGGAGAGGCGATGCTCGTAAGGGAAGAAGATATGTGCAATGACTAGTCATCAACACATGCTCTCAAAGTCAAACCTTCGAAACATGTAGAAACCTCTCCAAAGATACTTATAAATGGAAGAGAGTTGCATTGAGGGGCACATGGAAGGAAAAAAATGCTAAAGGAGTAATGCATTATGAGTGAGGTTCAAACTATAATACATCTAGCTTTTTCAATAATGTAATTTTTAACTAAAAAATAGAAGCCCTTATTTTTAGGGAAAATGGTGGTTGAACCAACCGATTTGATTAAATCGATTCAATCAGGTTAATCGGTCAATTCAATTTTCACCGGTTTCTATTTTCCAAGTACAAACGGAAAGGGTTTGTTAAAACCTTGGATAAACTTTATTTTTCAGAGATTTTTCAAAATAATCATTAATTAATTCATAATTAATTAAATATGTATTGAGCTGAATTATTTAAAAGTTTAGATATCAATCGGTACATCATGTGTCGTTTTGAAGAACTAAGTCCAAATTAGTTCATCAGGTGCCGATTTGGGGAGACATGCTCAAATCGACACATGATGTGTCGAATTAGATAGTGATTGTTGTTTCATATTTTAATGTTGATCATAATTTCTCTTGGTTATTTAATATTCATCTTAGATAAAAGAGTGTAAAACGAACTTATAGAACACATGTAGCAATAATGACCAAAATAATAAGATATATATTAAATGTCATGCAATCATAACCGACATTAAACACATGCATGGATCGAAGTTAAAACGTGAAATCATTAATGATCATTAATGATTATTATAAACAGGTGGTTCTCTTACCGACCTATTTAAAGGTGGTATATTATTTACAAACGCCCCCCAAATAAAAAGGCGTTTACGTGGAGCCCCCGCCACTTACCTCCACCCTCTTTCTCTCCCGCCGGAAGGCGCCACCCCTTCGCAGCCTAACGCCCTCGCACACACATATCGAGACATCAAGAGGGAGAAAGAAGAGAGAGATCATTACTGCCACCTCGCTCCATCATCGCCCACACCGCCGCGTGCTCGCAGCTCCGGATCCCTCAGGTCAGCACCCCCAAACCCTAAGATCGCATCTCCCCTCCCGTTCTCCTCCCTTGATTTCGCAGATTCGCGCTCGTCTGTTCTGCAATTTGTCGACTGGTCCTGGATCCGCGTTTAGGGTTTTGATGCACCCGCCGCAGTGCGATTTTTTCGGGAAACCGAGCGATCTCGATCGGGCTTGCTGTTTTTCGGCCCAAAGTTGCCATCTTTTTTGGTTTTTTGGTGCTCGGGGGTGGTTGTTTTCCTTGGGGGTTTCGGATCAAACTTGCCGCATTTATTTTGATTTTGGTCTGAGGACTTGGTAGCGTCAATTTTGACTGGATATGATGAAATGGGTTGCTTTCCCATAATGCGCGGGGGTTTCGTGTATGCATGGGATGTGCATAGGACGTTCTGGTTGCCAATGAGAGAATGGTGATTTAATTTATGGATGGGTTTTGGTTTTTTGTTGCTTCTTTCGGGTTGGAAGCGTTGAAGGCCGCAGCGTAGTAAGCTGGGAGTAAGGTCGTCGGCATGATCTAGGTATTTGCTAATTTTGGTTAGATCAGATTTGGAAGTTCCAGGAAGAGAGAAGATGCGCAAAAGATAATTATTTTGTTAGAGACACTATGCCTTTCTTTGAAGTTAATGTCGGAAATAAATCTTCTTTTTCAGTTGATCCATTATGTGCAGAAAGAAGGGGACTATCTTATATCATATGATCTAATTAGTGCTGGGAGGAAAAAGTCTAGGGACAAGTTTAACGGTTCAATTTCCAGAATTTAATGATAAAAGGACATGACGTTCAGATGTTATTTGGCAGATTCTCACATCTGATTCTTGTAAGAAAGGATGAGAAAAAGGGAATTCGGAGTTCAATTAAATAGCCCTGTCAGAAGAAATAGGGGAAGGCATGTTTAAAAAATAATCTGAGAAAGAAGCTTCTCAGGGGACAAAAATGCCTTGGAAGGGGAGTTTCTAATATTGTAATGGGTTCTTTTTTTTTGTCTGAACTCCGGGTTTTTACAAATAACAATCAAATATAGTGAATAGATGTTTATGTTTGTGATGGAAGATCTTATCTTGAGGTGACACAGGAGGGCCATGGTCCTTGCCACACCACGAGTCAGATCACATGCAAACTATCATCTGAAGCTTGTGTCTGGTCTTCTAGGATCCTGAAGTACATCCATAGAGAAGATTGACAAGGCAGTTGCACAGATTTCATTAACATTAGACGACCCTTCTCTGAAAGCAGCTTCAACATTCTACCCTCAACTATCTTCTCTAGTCCTTCCTCCACAGGAAACAAACCATTGTCATTGTAGCTCTAACTGAAGGTTGGACCCAGGCAATGAAGCAGGAATAAGGCCTTTTGACCTGGGGTCATTTGGCGTGGTGCCTCCAACAATGACCGTGGGATTTTTCTGGTTAGCTGGATGAGGTGTGTAATGGTGTGGCAAAAGGTGGTCTGAGTGTTTTTGACCTTGTGATGAATGATGCACGTCTAGGTACATGGTTGGTGAGGTTAATGGGTCAATGTGATAGTCCATGGCTTCACGCAGGGGGAAAATTGGGTAGATCCTCCCATTTAATCTCCAGTTTTCTCTGAGGTTCTTTCAAAACGACATTATATGCGGGAGGAAAATTGGGTAGATACTCCCATTTAATCTCCAGTTTTCTTTGATGTTCTTTCAAAATGACATTGTATACTATCAAGGCGATTATCATATTGTCTCTGTCTCATGTGAATATGTGATATACAACAATACAAATTTGTATCTTATAAAAACAATACTTGATATTAAAATGATAACAATTGTGTAATAAAAAACATCATAATTGGTGGGATTTTGTTATAAATTAGTTATTGTTAGAGAATGTAATAGTCTCAAGTTTAGTCCCACATGGACGAGCGGTGGGATTACGGACTGTCTGAGGGGCTATATAAGGAGCCCCTCACCCCCTGTACTCATTGAGAATTCTAATAGAATATCCGCCCCTTTGAGGGCTCATTGAAATTCTAATAGTATATCTGCCCCTTTGAGGGCTTATCCCGTGGTTTCATCCCGCTCCTTAGGGAGCAGGGTTCCACGTAAATCTTCGTTCTTTATGTTTATATTTTTCTTGATTTATCGATTCCTCTTCCGTTTCTCTGATTTCAACATGGCATCAGAGCAAGTTCGATCCTCGAGGATTTGTTCTTGAAGATATATTGTTTGAGATTCGATTTTCTGTTATTACTTGAGATTTGTTCATGTTCAATGCGAAAACTAGGGTTTCTGTTGAAACCCTAACGAATTGATCCAAATTTTGTGTCCAAGATTCAAGTTCTGGAGTGTTTTTTTAAGATCTGAGGTGGCCCATCCGATCAACCCTAGCCACGATACTGTTTATTGCCATGCGGCAAAGGCTGCTATCTCTATTGCAGGTGACTTCCCTGCATCTCGATTCCAGGCACGATTCCAATCTCCATGCGCACTCCAGTGCAGAAGAAGATCAACGTCGTGCGAGAACTCCAAAGGCTTGATCTCCCGAGTTTACACGTCTCCAGATTCCAGGGAGCCCTAGCTCCTCCATCCCACACAAAGCGAGGTCTTCGGTGCCTCCCTCTTCCTCGCGACGCACATCGGTTACACATCTCCTCTCCCGCCTCCTGTACACAGATCCGAAGACCAGGATCTCCATCGACGGGATCCTGAACAACCCCTGGTTCAACAAGGGGATCGGTGACGCCGATCGGGCAGAGCTGGCGAGATTCCACCACCACGAGGACGCCTCGCTGAAGCTACTCCAGCGGCAGCAACTCGTGAGCCCAGGCGCCGGTCTTCCGCTGCGCCCCCAGTGCGAGCATACATCGGCGCATCTCCAGTCGCCCAAAGCTTCCCTTCTCACTTCACGCATGCATCACAAGACTTCTTCCATGCGACATCCAACATCATGCACAACGAGCACTATCGCGCGCGACGAGCTTCTCCTCCCCAGGCGGCGAGAACCATTTGCCCCCCCCCCCTCTTGTCCTGCTCGAGATCGCACCGCCTCAGCAGTCAACACCCCTCCTGACGCCCCTTCCTCCAGGCTTCTCTTGTAGCAGATGCGGCGACGATCGAAAACCCATAGGGGGGCTTCGTGCATCATTACAGAGAGGGTTCCCACTGGGAACCCTAAGCATTAGCCCAAATATGCTCCGCCGAGTATTAAAAAAATCTTATTGTAAGGCTCATGTGGGCCGTTATTATTTCAAACAAAAAGGAAGAGGTTGTATGATGTTAAAAAGGGGGGGGGGGTTGGCTTGTCTTTAAAAAAAAGTAAGGAAAGCCAAAAAAAGGTGAGTGGCTTTAAAAAAATTGTATAAAAAAAGTGTGACGGCTTATAAAAAAAGGAGAAAGTCGTAAGAATTTTTTTGAAAAGTTCATGTTTTCCCCCATTTTATTGTCTTCTCCCAATATAGTCGATGTCATGTATTCCGACTATTATGGGAGAAAGGGGGAGTCAGAGATGTATTCTTCACAACTGTCCATCTACGACTGACAGACCATCACTCCAGCTTTTTACAGATCATCCATCTTTACCGAGCATCAACTTCTTCGTCGAGGCGTATACTTCTTCTTTTACGACCCGATCAGTTCCCCGCGCTAGACTTCTTCTGCAACGATTCTTCTCCAGGCACGACAGAGATATGTTCCGGTGACCTGATATTGCAACGGTTCTACATGCATGACATAGATACGTTCCGATGACCTGAAAGCCGCAGACTTGTCCTCTTGCATGGTCCTATACTAGTAGCGGACATGTGTTCTTATGATGTATCGTGTGAAGATGTGTTGTATACTTTTGTTTTATTGCAAGCTGCAGCTTTTTCAGCTCCAGCTTGAGGGGGAGTGTTAGAGAATGTAATAGGTGGGTAATTGGATCTCACCAAAATCTAATTACCCACTCAAGTTTAGTCCCACATGGATGAGCGGTGGGATTCCGGACTGTCTGAGGGGCTAAAGGAGCCCCTCACCCCCTGTACTCATTGAGAATTCTAATAGAATATCCGTCCCTTTGAGGGCTTCTCCCGTGGTTTCATCCTGCTCCTTAGGGAGTAGGGTTTCACGTAAATCTTCGTTCTTCATGTTTATATTTTTCTTGATTTATCGATTCCGCTTCCGTTTCTCTGATTTCAACAGTTATTATATGTAATATGTATCTATAAAACTAAGTAATGCGTACTATTGCTTATTAGGTGTGTTTATCGAGCTTATGGAGTAGTCTTGCGCCCGATTTGGACTCAAACTTAATAATCAAAACCTGATTTGAACTCAGCTTTTTATATGTGATCCCAGTTCGAGTCTATTTCTGGAGCCAAACCTTTTACGCTGAATTTTTTTGTTTAAGCGGTAGATCACTGGATGTGCAAACCACCATTTCAAGGATTATTTATGTCATGTTTTCATCAAAATGTCCACACTTGACAAATTTAAATTAACCACCCCATTCCATTGGATTTGCACGAGCTGAGGTAATTTTATTATCATTTGAGGGTCTTACTTGAAGTGCCCTTCTCATGGACATCTATTTGGTGCACAAGTCCTTTTAGAGCCAAAGAAGCCCTGAACCGAACTTCATGAACTGGTGATGTGGCACTAAAAGTCCCTTTTGCATAGAACTGCACTATGATAGACCCAGTTGGGAATCTGAACCGGAGTACATGCAAGGTCAATAATCTATGAAGCATGTCAGGGTCAGTATCACGCTTTTGTTGAAGACCATCACACATTATATATTCTGTCTATGTTATATATTCTTGATTTATGCATGTATAATGCACCGATCATTTTCTGTATCTTCTGTATCAATCTTATTGAACCAACTAATTGAGCTATCATCCCCAGTGAGGCCCAGCTCAAGCTTTGCTTGTTTGCACCATTGAGCTTTGAGTTCTGGCTTGGACTCAACTCATTTTTTCAATGAGCAAGGCCCATGAGCCATTATTGAGAGTCAAACCTTAGGTGAGCTGATCGAGCCCAAGCTTTTTGGACATTCCTATCGATTTTCCTTCTTGAGTCTGTCCACAGGACGGATCTACATTGTAGTGTTCTTGTTACAGGACTGTGAGTTGGACTTGCTGCTTCTATTATGGAGGTTGCCAATATTCAGGAGGGGTGTTGATGCATCTTTCTTTAAGAGTTATTTTTCTGCGTGAAATTGGTAATGGACTAATCTTCCATTTTTGGTCCGGTGATTGGGTGGGCTCAGCTGCCTGGAGGATTTGTTTGGTTGCTTGGCTGCTTTGGTCTGGGACTGCTGTTCATTGTTCTGTGCTTGTTAGCACTTGTTGAATGATGGCCATATTTGTCTGTTGTCTTTTCATTTGGCTTTCTTTGATCAATAATTTGACGAGCTGGTACTTTTGATGGAGGAGATGATATGTTAGCATCTTTAAGGTCATGTTTGCTTGCTCGGTTTTGCCTACTTCTAGAGGGGTCGATCAACTATCATCAGGGAGAAAAAAGGTTATTTAAAGATTAGCTTTGTTGGTATGGGTTAGGCGATTGCTAACCAAGGTGCGCAAAGCCAAGTGCGTCTTTAGAAACGATGCGTATTTCTTTTGCATACTTGCCCAGAAAGATGTTGATCGCATCTATTTTTGGTTCTTTCACACATGATGTTTGGATGGAAATTGTTTTTCTAGCTTGATTCAGCATCCTTGCCCGAGAATTGGGATGCTGAACTGGCTAAGAGAGGGCGAGGAAGGTCAAAGAAGTGTTGGAATGAAACCATCCGAAGGGATCTTAGTTATTTGGGTCTAAGCCCGAGAATGACCCAAGATAGATCTGAATGGAGGCAAATAATCCAAGTAGCCGACCCTATTTAATGTGGAAAAGGTTTTGTTCTTGTCGTGGATTCAGCGTCCTTGCAGACTTTATGAGAAGTTTTAGGCTAGCGAGGGCGATCATGTACAAGACTATTCATAAACAAAGATGTGATAAGCAACAAACTTTGGTGATTCTGAGGTCTCTATATGGTGAGGATAATCTTTGTAGTGTTTGAGTAAGTGTGTTTGCCCAGAGCATGTTATCCGAGCCTTATATGAGTCGTGTTTTTCTCCGGGTTGTGGAGGGTTGTGGTATATTTTCATATTCTGAATACCTGACCTCAAACTGTACTTTTATATAACCTCTGGACAATAATATTCGCTAGTAGTCATGTTTTCTGCCTTGCAAAAAAATCTGAAGCATAGATCAGATAAAATATACTATGTCCTTGAATACCTGTTAAGTATCATGAAGAGCTTCTTCATGCACACATTTTCTTTTTGTGTTCCTAATCTAGTTTTCCATTGTTTTATGGTTATATACCCAAGACAAGTATTCAACAAATTATTGCTTTTCATGCTAACAAAAGGTGTGATGTCGTGCCATTTTGGAGTTTGTTCAGGCTTGGAAAATATTTTCCACATGTCTAGTTTTGCGTTTTGTTATTTTTAAAAATAGAGGATTTAACAGTAAGGTTGTCATTCCTAAGTGATTTACCTCGACAACATATATTGTTAACCAAATACAATCAAGCCTTTTCCCAAGGTTCTAATTTTTTTTTGGACAAGAAATGTGTTCACCTAAAAGGCACGCACCCTAAAATATCATATATGTGAGCCTCAAAAAAAAATCATATATGCTAATGTTTGAAAATTATAGGATTATATAGATATGTAGCTAAAAAGAAAGTTGCATAGACCAGGAATTGTATACATTAAGCATGTTCCGTTTCATTTTTCACGTAAAATTTATCATGGAGAAAGAACACGCCATTTCCAGCTAACCATAGGGCCCACACCCGTGCAATATCCTTTGCTCTTTCCCTTTTAGAGCCACTCCAACTCGAGTCAAGAGAGGCCCAGAAGTCTAATTCCCCTTTGACTACTTCTTAGACCTCCTTGGAGCCCTCACACAAAAGAACAAACAATCCACATCTTCCGAGTCTGTTGAACACCGTATATGAGAAGCATCGGTACCATGGGAATTGTTGCTTGTCGAGCACCGATCATCACTATACTACAATTTAAAAGCTTGAGAAAAATCTTGATATGTGGTGGTGCATTTAATGATTAGAATACAATCCCCAAGATCGAAAATAGTTGTGGCACAATGGACACGATAAGCCTTCTTGACCGTAAACCTACCTACCATCATACTAGGTCTAGTGATCCCAACCAATGGATAGATACTTACATCTAGCCAAACACTTCGACATAGCTAATAACTCCTTTAATCTCTGATCCAATAGATCAAATTGATAGAAGCATGGGCCATGAACCATCATCACATGCTTCCACGACCTGACTGAGTGTCCCATCCTTAGACCAAGGTTGTGAAAGCTAGTATTTGATATTTGAAGGATCACTGGATAAATAATAAATTGACACTTCGGATGGCTGATGGGAAACTCGATTTTGATTTTTTTATTATTGTAAATATAGAAAATATTTTTAATAGATATTTCTTATATTCAGCCATTCAACAAGATTAACACAACAATATTTAAGTAATTATTGAATCTCAATCTCTGGGCGTGCACCTTCTTTGGGTGCTCACAATTTTTCCTTAAAAATTTTGATATGTATTCGAATATTGTATCTTAAATTTAGTATCTTAAAAGCATGAATATTAAAAATCATTGTTTTACATTGGTTATTGGCCATTTGGCTAGTCATATCATTTAATCAGTGAGGTCGACTAGTGATCGAATGCCACCCCTTTCTTGCAAGTCGCATAGTCACTTCAGTAAGTATGCTTGTCTTTTCCCTTGATAAGTATGACTAGCCATGGTTAGACGTATCTGGGGAGAATGACGGAGCGCTGGTGGAGGCCGAGCGTGACTTGGAGACCGAAGGCGACTGTTCGTGAAGCGTCCAAGGGCGTCTTGGAGTCCGAAGGAGAGTGGGAGAGAAGATCGATCGCGAGAGTCGGCGGGCATCTTGGAGACCGAAGGCGGCTGTGGGTGACGCGCCCGAGATTCCTGGAAACCGAATGGAGAGCTCGGCTAGCGCGGCGGGAGTTCGTCGTGCGAGTCGGACCGATGACAAAGGAAAGACGATGCAGCGGGGGAGCGGTGGTGTTGCCAAGGGTGGGGAGGGTCGCTAAGGTGGGCCTGGAGAATGGGTGCATGTATCTCACAGGAAGCCGGGTAAGTGGTGCTTCAGGTGCGGCGAGCGCGGTCATGTGGCGTCGGCTTGCGGCCTCCCGACGAGGTGCTATGGGTGTGGTAGAGTTGGTCACAGAAGGGACTCCTGTTGGTTCGGGTTCGATCGGGGCGACTCTTCTTTTCGCACGGAAGAGCTTCCGGCCAGCCGTGGGGGGGGGGGGGAGGGAGCTGCAGCGCTGTGGTCGGCACCTGCCGGGGGGAGGGGGGAGGTTTCTTTTGCTCAGGTCGTGGAAGATCCCCGTTTGCCTGCTGGCTCGGCTGTCATTGGTGGCGCTGTCCTGCGTCCTGCTGCCGAGTCAGTGAAGCTGGGTGTGGTAGGGGGGGTCGACCATTTTGATGAGGGTTTGCATGGGAGGGGGAAGCCCGATGAGGATGCTTTGCATGAGAAGGTGATGGAGGGCGACGCTTTTGGCGGGGCGGTTGTGGGGATTGGCTGTTGTAAGGGTGTTGCATGGAGCAGTGTCAGGTCTCGCTTGCATGGGTTCTTGGGTCCTCTCTTCGCTGGGGACTTCGTGGTCTTGGATGAGTCCCGGTGCTGCGTTCGTGGGGTCTCCCCGGAGCAACGGGAAAGGCTGATTGCGCGTGGTGCAACTGATGACGTATTCTGGAGGCCTTTGCGTTTCTCGGATGGAGCTTGCTCGAACGTCGAGGTGTGTGTTGCGGAGGTGCGAGGGGTTCCTTTCCTCTCTC
This sequence comes from Ottelia alismoides, assembly GCA_037367405.1. Classification (NCBI taxonomy): domain Eukaryota; kingdom Viridiplantae; phylum Streptophyta; class Magnoliopsida; order Alismatales; family Hydrocharitaceae; genus Ottelia; species Ottelia alismoides. Next base: position 84,563 of record JAZKJV010006535.1, on the reverse strand, counting down.
GGAAGGTTCACGGCCTGGGCAAGGCTCTTCGGCGCTGGGGGGATGTTCTTGCGGTCGTGGAAGATGGTATCAAGCCTGGTTCGTATTGGAGGACCACGCGGGTTCTGATGGAGTGTAGCAAGAACCTCCTAGACGAAGCATTGGGCAAGGTCTTCTTTGAGTCCGTGAAGGTTGGTCGGTTCCGCTTCCATGTGGAGCTCTCTTTCTTGGAGCCTCCGTCGCCGGCGCGGGCGGCGTTGTTGCCGGTGGCATGGTTTGCGGGGACGGAGATCCCGTCGGTTGGTGGCGTCGCCTCGACTTCTGGTGGACACGTGGCGATGCATGGGGATTCTTCCGAAGTGTCGCCCTCTTTGCTGGGATGCCCGCGCCCCTTCGGGGGCCATTCTCGGGTCGCGTGCAACTTTTCGCTTAGAGATGGTTTGTCGGAGGGGGGTGCGCGCGCGAGATTGATTCAGGTTTTGGCTCGCGCACGTGGAAGGTGGACCGGGCTCTTCATATTCGGTTCTCGGGTCCGGTGTCGGGTCAGACTGCGGTGGACGCTTGCGGTTTTCGGGAATTCGGATACTGGTCTGGAGCGGGGGCTACCCGCAGGTCGGTGTCCTTATCGGTCATGGATCCGACTCCAGCTTTCTGTACCCCCTCAGAGGAGGCTGGTCTGATGTCTAATGTGTTTCAGTCCTCTGATTGCAAATTACCCGTTTGGGGGTCGCCTGATTTCCCGGGTGGAGATTCAGGCAAGGTGGTGGCTGCGAGCGGCTTGACTTTCCTGGACCCTATTGTGATCGATGCTGGAGACTCGTCTCTTCTCGCCTCTCCGAGCTCTGCAGGGGGTAACACGGCCGTGGACGCTGATAACGATTTGGGGACCCGTTCGAACAATAGGTCGGGGAAAAGATATCGAAGGAGGAGCAGGTCTCGGGCGGGGTCCTCGCGTCTTCATTCCTGTGCTACTTTGAGAGATGCTGTGGCGGAGGCGGCTGGGCTCAGTCTCGTTGGGGGGCGTCGGCAGTTGTTTTAATGAAGGTCCTCTCATGTAATGTGAGGGGGCTGGGGGAGGCTGTTAAGAGAAAGGCATTGGGTTCCAGATTAACTGAATGGGGGTGTGATATTGTGCTAATTCAGGAATCGAAGCTAAGGGGGCTTGATGCTGCTCTTTGGCGTTCCTTTGGTGCGGGTGCTATGGATGACTTTAGAGCGTTGGATGCGGACGGGATGGCGGGGGGTTTGTTTATTGCGTGGAGATCCGCGGCGTTTACTTTCAGTTCTTGCCTCCTGGGAAGATATATGATTTCGGTTGTGCTGGTGAGGGGGTCGTCCGACTTGCCGATCGCCTTCTCTTGCGTCTACGGCCCCTGTTGTCACATTAAGAGGCGCGAGCTTTGGGATGACTTGCGTGCTGCGGGCTGTGCTTTTGAGGGTCTCCCTTGGATCATTGGGGGAGATTTCAACGTTACGCTCCACTCCTCGGATCATCCCCGATCGAGGGGTGGCCAAGACCCGGGGTCCCACTTTTTTGCGAAGGTTGTGGACTCTTTGGCTTTAGAGAATTTGGTAGCAGTAGATATTATTTACACATGGAGGAGCAATAGTCCCGTTCTAGGCTTGATCGCTTTTTGGCATCTCGGAGGATGATGGGGATGTTCCCTTGTTGCTCGGTTTCCTCTAGACCCAGGTCTTTTTCGGACCATTCGCCGATTCTTTGGAACTCTGGCGAGGCCCCTTTGGTGCGCGGCCTCTTTAGATACGAGAGGTGCTAGATTTAGGAGACGAGTTTCAAGGATATTGTGGCGGAGCATTGGGCTCAGTCGTGCTTTGTGGGTTCTGCGGCTTCCAGACTGAGTCAGAAGCTTGTGTCACTGCGGAAGAGGTTGGCTCTGTTCAAGAGGGACTCCAGTTCGGCGAGAGTGGCGATCAGGGCTGAGGCAGAGGACGTTATTGCGAAGCTCGATGTGTTGGAGAACGAAAGGGAGCTGTCGCCTGATGAGCTTCGTGAGCGGTCTAGGGCGCAACAACGTGTTGCGGAGGAGGATAAAAAGCGGTCTACTGAATGGCGGCAGCGATCGAGATTGAAGTGGCTCAAAGAAGGTGATGCTAACACGACTTTCTTTCACCGTGTGGCTAGTGGTAGGAGGCGTAACAATGTGATGCATTCTATCTCCATTGGTGGGTCGCGGTTTGTTGGGGACAGTGAGATGGGGCGTGCAATCGTTGAGCATTTCAGGTGTTTCACGGCGGGGTGCTCCCGGAGGACCTGGAGGTGGCTGGGGCTTGGGGCTGCGACTGTCTCGGAGGCGGACCGCGCGATGTTGACTAGGCCGATTTCTGTGGAGGAGACTAAAGCTGCCGTGTGGGAATTAAATGACGAGGGGTCCTCGGAGCCTGACGGTTTCTCCGTTGCATTCTATCGTGATTTCTGGGAGGTGGTGGGCGAGGATGTTTCTGAGGTGGTTACCGAGTTCTGCAATGGGAATGCGGGATTTGATCGAATTAACAGGGCCATTCTGTTGTTGATTCCTAAGGTGCCCGCGACAGAGGATATTGGGGACTTCCGTCCCATCTCAATGTCTAACACCATTTACTTGATCGTGGCCAAGGTGTTGGCCCGGAGGCTTGCTCAGGTGCTTGATTCGATTGTTTCTCCGATCCAGGCCGCTTTTATTTGGGGCAGACAAATCTCTGATTGTATCGCAGTGGCTTCGGAGTTGGTGGCCGATTGGAGGAACTCGGGGAGGCAAGGGGTGCTTTGGAAGATTGATTTTTCCAAAGCATATGATAGCCTGGACTGGTGCTTCTTATGGTCGGTTCCCAGAAGGCGGGTTTTCTCGGAGCTTTGGATTTCATGGATGCGGCGTTGTGTGACCACAGTGTCTTTCTCTGTGTTGGTTAATGGTGGTTTGGAGGGGAGATTCTTCTAGCCTAGAAGGGGGCTGCGACAGGGGTGCCCCCTGGCCCCGCTTCTGTTTGTCGTGGCTGCGGACAACCTGGCACGTATGACTGATCGGATCGTTGCTGCTGGGCTCTCAAGAGGCTATTCTAAGGGAAACCTCTCCGTGCCATTGATTCAATTTGCTGATGACACCATCTGCTTCATTGAGGGCGGTGCTGATGAGGTTGTTGGCATGGCGATGACCCTTGACTTATTTAGTGAAATGTCGGGGCTGTTTATGAATGGGACCAAGTCTAAGGTTATTCCTTTCGGAATGACAGAGGACAGGGCGCTTGAGTGCGGTCGGATTCTGGGGTCTACTCCGGGCGAGCTTCCGATTGGATACTTTGGTCTTCCATTGGTCGTTGGAAGGGCAAGGGCTAGGGACTGGTTTCCGGTTGTCGAGAAGGTGGAGGCGCGCCTGGCTGGTTGGCGTGCGACGCTCCTTTCCAAGGGGGGACTTCTTGTTCTTCTCAAGTCGGTGATCTCCTCTATCCCGGTTTACTTCTTGTCGAATCGTCGGCTGCCAGTTGGGATTCGTAGGCGGCTTGATACTTGTATGCGTAGATTTCTGTGGGAAAAGAATGGTGGCTCGGGGGGGTGGGTTTCACCTTGTGGCGTGGGATGATGTGAGCTGGGGGAAGCTGGAAGGGGGTTTGGGAGTAAGGGTTTGGAGTTTGTTAATGACGCTTTCTTTCTCAAGTGGGCGAGTAGGGTGTGGGGCCAGGGTGGAAGTTTCTTTATTGAAGTGTTGCGGGAGATCCATGGGGAGAGAAGGGCGGGGGATGAGTGGGTGGGGTTGACTGGTGCTCGAACGCCTTTTTGGCGTGGTGTGTAGGAGGTCTTCGTGAGGCATCGGGCGAGGTTTAAGCCGGTGCTGGGGAATGGTGAGTCATTCTTATTCTGGAAGGATAGTTGGTTGGGAGGGGATCCTTTGAGTGCTCGCTTCCCGAGATTGTTTACGCTGGCAGCTGACAAGGACGCGTCTGTAGCCTCTTGCTGGGAGAATGGGCGTTGGTGCCCGCGATTCAGGGCGAACTTTTCCGATCAAAGGCTTGCTGACTTTCTTTCCCTTCTTGATGTCCTTGGTGTTGCTGATGGCCCTTCCGTGGGGCGGGACCATTGGGCCTGGAGGGATGGTTTATTCTCGTCACGCAAGGCCTATGGGGCGTTGGCTCTTCCTCCGCCGGTGTTTTCGGACTTTTTGGTGTGGGACTGCTGCTTTTTCTGGGGGCTAAGATTACCTTTGCGCATTGGCTTCTTCTTATGGCTCTTCCGCTGGAGGAGGCTTTTGACGAAGGACCGCTGCTCTAGGTTCTTGGCGAATGTCTCCGATCTCTGTGTCCTGTGCGACTTGGAGGTGGAAACTCTTGAGCACCTTTTCTTTGAATGCCCCACGGTAAGGGGGGTGTAGGAGGATCCGATTGTGGATTGGGTGGGGGCGATTGACCTGGAGGCCTTCTGTGATTCACTATTGCTTAACAGGAATAGAGCGAAAAGAGACCTTTTGATTCTGGTGGCGAGGCTGTGGGCGATCTGGCTTAGTCGGAATGAGGCCATTTTCTCAGGCCATCGCTTCTACAAAGAGAATGTGCTTATTCGCAGTGAGAGGTTGGTGGAGGACTGAGGTGGCGTCTAGTTCTCGTTTTTCCTCTGATGTGGTGGAGGTTGTGTTGCCTCTTTGTATAGCTTTTGTTTGTTGTAAAATCTTCTCTCCGTTCTTTTTATTTAATATATTGGGGTGAACACCGTTGAGTGTCTCCCCCTTTTTTTGGGCTTCAAAAAAAAGTATGACTAGCCACATGGATTAATCTCAACAAACACGTTTTTCTTAGGGCTCACACAAGTAAGTTAAATAATTTTTAATAATCTTGCTCTAATAATTATTTGGTCTTTCCTGACCTCTCTGACAATGAGATACTGTGTTTCCAAGAGACAAATGGGATGGAAGAAAGCAAGGAGGATCGAGAAGACATGCTTTAAACTTTGGTATTCAGGTAAAGGATAAGGGCAGAAATGGTGTTGGAGTGGTTGTTCATAAGGATTTGAAGGATTGTGTAGTTGAGGTGCAAAGATTCGGGGATTGGATTATTTCGCTAAAAGTGATGTTCGAAGAAGAAATTCTGAGTATCATCTCAGTTTATGCACCAAAAGTTGGTTTAGATGAACGGATTAAACAAGCTTTCTGGGAGGATTTGGATAAGATTATGCAAGGAATCCCACAAAGAGAGATGATTTGTCTAGGTGGAGATCTTAATGGACATGCGAGAAATGATGCTTCATGGTATGTTAGTGTTCATGGAGGACATGGTTTAAGGTATAGAAATGAATAGGGAAAAGTCATTAAGGATTTTGTAACGGCTTATGATCTTTTCATAATAGACACTCTTCAAGAAGAGGGAGGAGCATTTGATTACTTATAAGAATGGCTCGACTAGAACACATATAGATTACTTTGCGTTGAGGAGAAGAGATCGATTGTGTTGCAAATACTGCAAAGTATCACAGGGGAGAGTTTGACCATCCAACATCACTTGTTAGTCATGGATGCATAAATAAAAGGGTTGGTAAAGAAAAAGAGGATTTCCAAGATCACTAGAACTAGATGGCGGAATCTTCAATTGAAGCAATCAAGCTCCAGGAGAAGGTTTTAGAAAACTTATCTTGGGATTGTAACAGAAGTGCACCGAGATGTGGAGGCGGTAGCATCTTGTATCAGAAGGATAGCCAAATAGATGTTAGGAGAGTCAAAGGGAGGAGCTCTAAGGCAAAATGAGGCTTGGTGGTGGAGTGGGGGGTGCAAGAGAAGCTCAAAATTAAAAGAACGTGCTTTAAAGCTATGTCTAATGATAGAACAAATTAACTGTCTCAGACTATAAAATCGCGAAGAAGGAAGCAAAGAAGGCTGTAAGCGAAGCTAAGTAAAAAGCTTATGAAGTTTTGTATAAAAATCTCGACTCTAAGGAGGGCCAGAAGGATATAATCAGGTTGGCTAAAGCAAGAGACAAGAAGACTAAAGACCTTTCTCAAGTGAGATGCATTAAGGATGAGGAAGGTCGCATGCTTGTTACTTAGAATGATATAGAAACTAGATGGAAGCAGTACTTCCTTGAGCTTTTCACTGGGGAAGGACTTATAGAGATCACTTTAGGAGATCTAGCTAGTAGTGAAAGTTACTTGAATCATGCAAGCTATAGACGAATACAAAAGAAGGAAGTAGAGGAGGCTTTGAAGGCTATGAGACATGGGAAGTAGGACCTGATGACATTCCTATAGAAGTTTGGAGAGTTTTAGGTTAGCGTGGTTTCACTTGGCTTTTATTCAATGTTAATTGGCGAAGCAAGAAAATGCTTGAAGATTTGAGGAGAAGTATCGTGGTGCCTCTTTATAAGAACAAAGGGGACATTCAAAATTATCGAATTACAGAGGTATCAAGTTGATGAGTCACACTATGAAAATTTGGGAATATGCGATCAAAAGAAGGTTGACACAAGTTTCCAAAATAAAAGGAAACCAATAAGGATTCATGCCAGGTCGTTCAACTATTGAAGCCATCCACTTGTTGAGAACAATAGGGATTTATAGAGCTAAAAGGAAGAACCTCCATATGATTTTTATTGTTTTGGAAAAGGCTTATGATTATGTCCCGCGGGAGATATCGTGGAGAGTTTTGGAGAACAGACATGTACCTGTCCTATACATTAACCTCATCAAAGATATGTATGATAGGGCTTCATCTTGTGTAAGGATACTATAGAAAGATTATTCACTTCTGTACTTTTCTTATAATTTTATTTTCTGTTGGACTCTATGTATTTTACCCATAGACTGCTCTCCTATATAAGAGAGCCTAGGGCTGATGGAATAAATAAGTCTTCTTATTTTCCCAACATGGTATCAGAGCGACGGTCCTAGACCGGAGTTCTCGAGCCAAACCCTAACCCTAGCCCCACCTTCGAGCCCTCCGCGCCTTCCTGTATCGCGCGCCTCCTCCGCGCACCTCCGCGCTTCCGGTCTCGCACCTCCGCGCGCCTCCTCCACGCGGCGTGCGCTGTGCGCACTGTACGCGCTAAGCGTCGTGCTTGGCCTGTGCGCACTGCGTGCTTGCGCGAGATCTTCGCGCATGACCTGTGCGTGATATCCCTGCGCGTGCCCTAGTGCACGTGATCTTCGCATGCTCCAACGCGCCCCCCCCTACATGTGACCTTCATGCACGCAACTGTGCGTGTAAAGGGCTCGACTTCCGTGCACGTGCAACCCTAAGTCAAGCGCGTGTGCGTGACCTCAGAACTCGTTCTGTGTACGCTTCTCCAAAGTAATGGGTTTGGTTGCTTGAGTCTACACATGCAACTAAACCCGTTAATGTCCGTGTAGACGATCATATCTTCAGTCTACTACCCCAGTCTTCCGTTATCACTATGTCAGAGAGCAAGGCAGATATCCCATCTATAGGCGCCTTCAGAGGTCCAACGCCGATTGTGAAGATGGATGGTTCAAATTATGAACTGTGGGCAATACAGTTCATGAGTATGATGAAGTCAACCGGTAAGAAACACATTCTTACTAAAGAAGAGCCTGCTGAGAAGACTGAGATCAATGCCTCATGGGAGGCAGCTGATGCATATGCCAAAGTTTGGCTATCTGGAACCCTGGCAATTGAGATTGCCAATGATATTCTTCATCAGCCCACTGCAAAAGCAATGTGGGATATTCTGGCTGCTACATATTCTCAGGCAAAGAATGAGACGAAGATTCTGCAACTCTAGCATGACATATTTACTATCAAGCAGAATGGACGGCCTCTACACTCTTTGTACACATCTTTACGTGGAATGTTTGAGAAGCTTTATAGCTTCATGCCTCTCACAGCCACTCCAGAGCAACAGAAGACCTATCGGAATGCCATTATGGTGGGTGTTTTTCTTGCTGCCCTTGATCCTGAGTACGAGGCAGCACGTTCCCAGATCTTGGCGGATTCTACTATTCCTCCTATGGAGGAAGATTTTCATAGGCTGAGTCGTATTACAGTTCCCTCGTCTGCTACGAATCCAACAGCCTCAGCCATGGCGGCAAATCGAGGTCGAGGAGGTCATCGTCATTAGTTCCGTGGCCGTGGACTTCGCGGTAGAGGAGGCCGTGTTCGGCCATCATGTACTTTTTGCCATCGCTCTGGACATACCGAAGACACATGCTATTCTAAGCATGGATTTCCAGCTTCTACACGAGTCGCTGAACAGATCGAGTCCCCAGCCGTGTCATCTATAGATCAACGCTTTGATGATCTTGTAGCCCGTCTGAGGGGTATCATTCCTCCATCTGGTCCCGCAACATCAGCATCTACTTCTGAGAGTCACGCCGACGTTGCCGCATCTGCATCCACTAGTACATCAGGTAGCACCTATGCATTCACTAGCAATAGTGGATCAGATACTTTAAAGTGGATTATGGACTCTGGTGCCACACATCATCTGTGTGGTGATCAAGGTCTACTTACTGGATACTGACAGGTTTCTCCAGGTCGTACAGTGGTTATTGCTAATGGAACACATTCCCCGATTACTGGTCAGGGGGAGATTAGATTGACACCATCCATGCATCTCAAGAACGTATTACATGCACCTGATTTTTCGATGAATTTGTTGTCCATTAGCCAACTTACAAAGGATTTACATTATCGAGCAATTTTTTATCCATCCTCTCTTGTTTTTCAGGACATCCTTACGGGAAACGTGATTGGGCGTGGCTATGAGCAATGCGGTCTCTATCGCCTTAGTCGGACTCCTTATGTTGGAACTTCATCTGTATCTGTTGGATCCATCTCCCCATTACCATGGCACCTGCGTTTTGGACATCTACCGCTTTAGAAGCCACGTCATGTGTTACCTCAGGTTTCACCTCACGCGTCCATTCAATGTGAGGCTTGTCAGTTGGGAAAACATCACAGGTCTACTTTTCCCAGTCGTCAGTGTCGGAGTAGTGCCTCCAAGTTTGAGTTATTTCATATCGATATCTGGGGTCCTAGTCGTGTTCCTGATCATCAGGGACATCGGTTTTATATAGTTATTGTGGATGATTTCTCTCGTGTGTCATGGGTATTTCTGTTAAAGAATAAATCTGAAGCGGGGAATATTATCATCAATTTTATTAATGAAGTTCGTAATGTTTTTTCTGCATCTGTTAAGATTGTGAGAAGTGACAATGCACTGGAACTCTGTACTCATACCCTATCCAGTTATTTTTCATCTCAAGGGTTTATCCACCAAACATCCTGTGCCTATACTTCCCAACAGAATGGGGTTGCTGAAAGGAAACACCGTCACTTACTCGATGCCACCAGGTCGCTTCTTATACAGAGTAATGCCCCTTATTCTTTCTGGGGTGATGCTGTTCTTACGACGTGCTATCTTATTAATCGAATGTCGTCATCCGTCTTAGGTGAGAAGATTCCACTCTCTCTTATTTTCCCTGACAAAGAATTGTTCTCCCTTACTCCTCTCCTAGGGCTGTCAAGTGTGTCTTTGTCGGGTACTCCAGAACACAGAAGGGGTACAAGTGTTATGATCCATTGCGCAGGAGGTATTTAGTCAGTGCCGATGTCACCTTTTTCGAATCCGTTATGTACTTCTCGTCTACAGGTGATCAGCTGGTTCCCTCTGACACTACTGATGCTATATACATGCCACCACCATCACCACCACCACAAGAACCGTTACCATCTCCTACACCTCCTGTCACGGTGCCTGTTTCACCACTGCCATTCCACTATACCCGCAGGCTTGCTTCTGCTCATGGTCACCGCTCATCATCCAGCTCGCCTGAGGTATGTTCTGAAAATATTACTATTGACGGATCTGATGATTTTCTTGAGCAGGATGTGTTACAGAGGCCAGCTGAGGAGACAGATGATTTACATGTACCTATTGCTTTACGAAAGCAGAAGCAGAGCTGCGCGTCATATCCTATAGCATCTTCTGTGTCGTTTGACCGTCTCACTGGCGAATTCAGGAACTTTGTCATTACATTGTCAGCAGTGGATATTCCACGGAATTATCAAGATGCACTAAAGGATAGTCGATGGCGCTTGGCCATGGAAGAAGAAATGGCAGCTCTTCAGTCCAGAGGCACCTGGAGCCTTGTTCCTGCACCTACTGATGTATCTACAGTTAGCTGCAAGTGGGTCTTTACAGTTAAGCCGAATGCAGATGGCAGCATTGACAGATACAAGGCTCGCCTTGTTGCTCGTGGCTTCACACAGACATATGGGGTGTATTAACTTGATACATTCTCGTCGGTTGCTCGCCATTCCACCCTACGGATCCTCCTTTCTGTTGCAGTTACTCGTGACTGGCCGCTCTACCAGTTAGATGTGAAGAATGCATTCCTATACGATGACCTACAGGAGGAAGTCTACATGCAATAGCCACCTAGTTTTGCTGTTGAGGGGGAGTGTCCTACGATGTGCAGACTTCATAAGGCTATATATGGCCTTAATTAGAGCCCCAGAGCTTGGTTCCAGAAGCTCTCAGACCTGTTTGAGAAACAGAGTTACAGACGTTCTAATGCTGATCATTCCCTGCTTGTACAGAAGACACCTAGAGGTATTATTGCTATTATGGTATATGTAGACGATATTCTGATTACAAGTGATGATGAACATGGAATCCAGGGGGCAAAAGAGATGCTGGGACGCGAATTCGTCACCAAGGACCTTGGGGTTGTTAGATATTTTCTGGGACTGGAGTTTGCCAGAAATCCTCGTCGGTTGGTAATGACCCAGAGGAAATATGTCACTGACCTGTTGAGTGAAACAGGAATGCTTGGTTGCCGACCTGCCACTACACCTATGGATCCCAGTATGAAATTATATGATAATGACACTGATGAGGTGGATAAGAGAAGATACAGAGTACTGGTGGGCAAACTTCTCTATGTTACTTTACTAGGCCCGATATCTCCTTTACTGTGAGTCGAGTGAGCCAATTTATGGAGCAACCACGTCAGGTACACATGGATGCTATACATATGATACTCAGGTATCTTAAGTCATCTCCAGGTGCGGGTCTGCTGTTTAAGAAAGGCAAGGAGGTTACTATATCAGCTTGTGTAGATGCAGATTATGCAGGGTGCCCCAAAGATTGGAAGTCCACCACCGGGTTCGCTGTGTATGTTGGAGATTCTCTAGTCTCATGGAGAAGCAAGAAGCAAACGGTTGTAGCAAGGTCCAGTGCTGGGTCTGAATATAGGACTATGGCTCAAGTCAGTACATAAATGATGTGGATAAAGGCTGTGCTCGCAGATCTATATATAGAAGTCCCGCTTCCTATGGCTCTGGAATGTGACAATCAGGCGGCTCTATTCATTGCAAATAATCCAGCATTTCATGAACGGACCAAGTACATCGAGGTTGATTGTTACTTCAGACGTGACATGATTCAGAGGGGGTTTATTGTTACATCCCATGTTAGCTCAGAGGATCAAACTACAGACATTTTTACCAAGGCGTTACTTCGAGGGCCGTTCCAGAAGTGTTCGTCCAAGCTGAGCATGATTGATATCTATGCTCCATGTTGAGGGGGAGTGTAGAGACATATTATTCACTTCTGTACTTTTCTTATAATTTTATTTTCTGTTGGACTCTTTATGTATTTTTTCCATAGGCTGCTCTCCTATATAAGAGAGCCTAGGGCTGATGGAATAAATAAGTCTTCTTATTTTCCCAACAGATACAGTTATAGAAGACTGACCATTTTGACATCAACATTGGTTTGTATCAAGGTTCAGCGTTGAGTCCATTCCTTTTTATGTTGATAATGGACGAGTTGACAAGTTACATTCATGATGAGATACCTTGGTGTATGCTAGTCGCCGATGATATTCTGTTAATTGTTGAGACCAGAGATGGAGTAAATAAGAAGCTTAAGGTCTGGAGACATGCATTGGAGACTAAAGAATTTCGTATAAGTAGGGTTAAGACTGAATATATGGAGTGTACTTTGATGGAAGCAATGGTAAAGTAATCGAGGTAAAGTTTGGTGACGATAACATTCAGAAGAGAGATTCTTTTAGATACTTGGGATCTATTTTGCAACATGATGGGAAAATTGATGAAGATGTTACTAATAGAATAAATGCGGCCTCTCTAAAGTGGAGAGGAGCCTCTACTGTTCTCTGTGATAAGAAAATTCCTTTGAAAATCGAAGGAAAGTTTTACAAAGTAGCCATAAGACATGCTATGCTCAATAGATCTGAATGTTGTCTTGTGAACCATAGACATGTGCAGAGAATGACAATAGCATGAATGAAAATGCTAAAGTAGATGTATGGACAGACAGACACACACACACACACACACGTAAAGATCGGATTCGGAATGATGCAATCAGAATGAAAGTTGGTGTAGTTTCAATCAAGGATAAGATGCGAGAAAATCGCTTAAGGTGGTTTGACCATTTGCAAAGGAGGTCAGCTGATGCACCATTGAGGAGATGCGAGTCATGGGATGTTGAGCCGACTAAGAGAGAGCGATGAAGGCCCAAGAAGTGTTAATGAGACTATACGAAGGGATCTTAGTTTTTTGGATCTAAGCTCGAGAATTGCCCAAGATAGATCTGAATGGAAGTAAAGAATCCATGTAACCGACCCTACTTAATGTGGGAAAAGGCTTTGTTGTTGTTTGCCCCTAGCTTTCTGACAATGTACATTGACTGATTATGCCTTCAAACAATAGTATTAACTAGTCGTCTTTAAAGATGCCAAAGTTATCTTAGATGGTTCTCGTTTTTATTCTTTTCCTAAATAGCACACTTTTTTTTTAATAATCTTATTATGAACTCGATTAAGGGTGCTAATCCAATTGAATTAATTGAATTTGAATATGATTTCTTAGAATTTTTGGGATAAAAGATTGTTTTGAATTAAAATGTGTAGATTTAAAATATAAGCAAATCAAATTCTGAGCATATTTTGATTTGTTTGAAAGTAGTTCGAATTTGATTCGATATTTATTTGTATGTATGCACATATCTATTTATTTACGTGCATGCATGTTTATATATAGCTGTGTGCATTTGCATATACTTGTACATGTTTAGGGATGTTAGCTGGTCGGGTTTGGGGCGGGTATCAATATTCCCAAACCCATACCCGATTATAAAGTCTCTACCCAACCCATTTGTTGAAGGGGAGTTCCTAATGAGTGCCCATCTACCCACAGGGTACCTATCTATATAGTAAATCGCATATCTTTCAAAAAATATAGCAAACAACATAATAAACATTCACGACAAGATAAATAAAACAAGTCATATGCGATCATTGATAATATCTAAAATATTAATGCATAAAAATCCTTAATATAATTTATAATCAACAATATTATTGAATCTGAGATGACAGAAAATTATGTACCTTATCATTTTTTGATAATTTCCTAGATGATAAATTGATAATCTACTAGTTTTATATATTATGAATTAGTTTCTTATATTACATGATTTTTATATTAATTCAAAAAGGAACAAAAAATTCATAATATATTAAAAAAATAACATTTGCCATGAATAAACTTTATGTATTAAGTAATCATATAGGATACCAAAGAGACACCTACTGAAGTAGATCACAACTAGCGGAAATTGTCACAATTGCAAGCTAAAAAAACTTCTATTTTTTGAATTATAAATTCATCGATCATTATCCAAACACCAAAATCGTTATCACCATTTTGCTACAACCATTTTGTTCCCGCAAATAACCAGATGCATCATTCTATGTTCCAGCATTTTGTTACACGGTACACCCGATCCACTTTATTTCATCACCATACTATTTTCTAGCATTCTATCACACCAGAATCATAAATTTCTAAATAAGAAAGTTATAATCCTAAATGCAACATTGCATCTACTGCAATCTTATTTATCACGGTGAAATTCTAAACAGTAACTTTGTCTATTCCTAACAGCAACTTTATATTAGTAAGTATGTATGTATTTATGTATGTTTGTATGTATATATCGGGTTTGGGGCAGGTTCTTGTTCGGATACCCGCATGGATACTAAATTTAAAACCCAATCCCGTCCAACAATACATGGGATGTGTTTTGGCCCTTTGGGTTATTAAATGGGGCGGGTTCGGGTCGAGTACCCGATGGGTAGACCCAGATTGACATCCCTATACATGTTGCATTTATACACAGCGAAAGAGAAGGAACATGAAGATGAGGGACATTTAGAAGGTGCTTGGGTTGGGAAGGTGTCCGAGAAACTGTGAAGAGAAGGTGGAGGTGTAGACCAAAACCGTCAACGCTACATGGGGATGTTTGTGGTCGGGGGTGCTTTTGGTGCTTTTTGACATTTGGTGGAGCTGGTGGGAGCATCCTTGAGTGTGCTAGACACCATCCTTCTTGAGGTAGGAAGAACCTCCTTCAGCCTTTGTATGTTGAAGGCTGGGGAGGAGGGGAAACAGACTCCCAGTGTTGCGATGGCGACCTCCTGTCCATTGTCTTTGGTAGGAAGGGCACAACAACAACAACAACATAGACTTTTCCCACAATTAAGTAGGGTCGGCTACCAACAACAAAGCCTTTGGTAGGAAGGGACGGTGGATAAATTCATGGGATTCCATTCGATGCATGGAGTTATGGTTTCTTTTTTGAAAGGGGGCAAAGGTGGCTTGAGATTCGTTAATGTCTCATTTTCTTCTCTTTTAGGGAAGATATTTCACCTTTTCATTACCTTAGGTTTAGCCCCTAAGTAGTCATCCTTGGGGTTCATGATTCGTGAAGGGTTCTTATATATTTTTACATGGTTCTCAGATGGTACTCCAATCTGTTTTGGGGCTTCGATGTTCTCGAAGGGTGCTCTCGAACCGTTCCTGAAGCTTGCATTATTCTTAATGTTTTTCCTGTCAGAGATGTGAGAGGTTACTTGTGATTGTTGATGAACTGACCAGGAATGTGGATTGTATCAACTAATTCTGCACCAGGCCCCTTTGTTGTTCTCCAAGAGCCTTTGCCAAAGATAGGTGTGGGGATTAATTCTGATATGGGACCACAATCTTCATTGTCTTTCTTGCTAGGGCAAACCACATGTCAATCCGGGTCTTATGGAAAGGGCCATTATAACTATAACCTAGTTGCGATCGAGGAAGGGTTTGATTGGCATGAAGAGAATTGAGGATGCTTGATCTACACAACTGAAGGGAGAGGGATTACGAGTCTTTTTACGGAAAGGTCAAGATTCGATTAGGTGGGATAGTCATTGTTTGATGAGCCTCGCATGGTATAGATCTCACCATGCCTACTACAGGAAATCTCCTCGAGGATATAAAGTGATAAATAAACATCCCCATCATATCAAACGTATGGACCTAAGACAAAATAGACGAAAAATTTGGAACAAACTTAAAGGTAAAATCAAATGACGTATTATAGCGACGACAAGAGGGAGTAAACCATCCATAACATTTACGAGTAATGAAATATCTTATAAAGATGCATTTAATGGTTTTAGTGCCAGCTTGTCATGACCGAGCCCAAGATTGTGGGCAAAGAAATGTGATTTAAAAACACATAGGGGAGCAAAAACAGATCTCTGTCTGAAATATAAATGGAGTACACGGTTGTTCTTGGATAACAAAGAAGGCTTACGATTAATAAGATATCATACAACCATTACTACATCTCCCCGATGGGTCATAGGGGTGTCACTATCCACAATGGGTATGCGAACAACATCAAGAGTGCATGTATTTCCTCTTAGTCGCTCCATTCCGCTGAGAGGTGTAGGGACAAGATGTTTGGTAGATGATTCCATAACCTTGAAACTTGAAAGAAGTTAAACAAAGAGACAATATAACTTCATAGCATTATGACATAATCTAAGTGAATATTTAATGAAAGCACAAAACTGATTTTTAATTTTGTTGACATAAACATGCGAAATATGTACTACTTTTGATTTTTCTTTAAATATAAAAACTCAAGATACAGAAGAAAAGTCATCAATACTAACCAAATAAGAACATTGTTCCTGGTGATCAGGCAATCAGATGGGTGCATTACTTGGACCACATATATTTAAATGCATAAGCTCAAAAAGATGGCTCATGCCTTAGAAGGAGATGCTTCCTAAGTTGACGAGACTTGCATTAAAATAGTAGCTAAGTGGATAAATGCGAAAGGTCTATACGAGTTTCTGAATGGGGAGCTGACTAAAGCGGGGGTGTCGCAAAAAAATAGATGTGGTGTCGAAAGTGGTGGACGTATCCAATGTAGAGAGATTGCATCATGCGATAGACACCCTTCTCCTCACAGCTACTCCAATTACCTCTCTCCTAAGTATGTCATGAAATAAAACAGAAACTAGATCAAAAAGCCTATTATCTAGGTGGCACCAACACGATCCATATGGCAAGAACCGTATGGTGCAACTGCTCCATTCTGTTGTTGACTTTTGGGACTCATCTTAATTGGTTGCTACAATCCCGAAGCCTCGACAAACTAGACAGAGATTGACAAGGAAACACATGCCCAATCTTGGAAGTCAGTTGAGGACCAAAGGTCAGTGAAAAAGGATTCGTCAGTTCATTGTTTTCCCAAGGTTGTAGAAGGAAGCCTCCACTGGATTGCTACCTTTGTTTGATTCTCTCTATGATCTTGAAGGGGAAGGTCCCTGTAGAGAGATTAAAATGTGAGAAGTGATTTGTCCACGTAGCTTTGCTTCCTCTCAATTGCAATCATGATAGATTGGGTCCTCAATAATGTCTAACAAAAAGTCAGTTTCCACAAGAAGTTCGGAGCTAAAAGAACTAGTTGAATTCTGCGATGAGGAGAGAGCTATATCTCCCTGACCAATAATGGGTGAATAACACTCGTTAACGAGTTTAATTGTCCGGCATTTAGGTGTGGGTTGGAATGTGGTAAACTGTGTATATCGCCACAAAGGTCGCGTGATGCACCCGAATCAACTAATCAATCAATCTCATTATTAGAGATGCATGATAAAACAAAAACTATGCCAATAGCAACTAGTTGTTTTTAGGGTAGGAACCAAGACTCAAGGATACTCTTGGCATGGAAGATTACATTCTCCGTATAAAAACGATCGGAAGAGAAAATATCCCCATTACGGGAAAGCCAAAGCACCCATATGGTAGCAATCGGTATTAGCAGCTTTGAAGCAACTGGAGATCTAGCACAATAGAGAGTTCCATAAGTTTACAAGGTCATTATAGTCTACCCAATTAACCTGTAGGCTTTGCCAGATGGTCTTTGACTTTCTACAAGCGAAAAATATGTGATCAATGGACTTCGTAGCATCATTACAAAGAAGGTAGCTGTCAATCCCTCTGCTATGGAATCCTGCCTAGCGATCCTTCGTAAGAATTCTCCCTCTGTACACTAGGCACAAGAAGACTCTGATATGGGATGGTACCTCCAAACCCCATATAAATATGCAATCCTTAATCAGGTTCTCAGGTCCTGGGTCCGGAGGTCTATCTATGCTCCTGTAAGCATTTCTCATAGAGAAGTCTCCACTTCAAGTCCAATGATCCCTACCTACTCTCGAGTCAGAGCGAGTATAAAGCACCACCTATAGATCGACATAGTCAAGCACACGCTGGTTAGAAAAGATCCACTGAAAGTCGGCAACCAGGCATTATCTATCTAGTCGTCCACAACCTGTGCCAGAGTTTCGACCCCGGTCTAGTCATTCTTTTAGAAGGTAAATAATCTACCATCCCCTAGAGTCGGGTTGAAGAGCTCACACACCTACAACAGTTGAGAACAGATACACTTCCAGAACGCAAACCTGTAGAAAGATGGGTGATGTACACTATTAAGTCGCGCTTGGACTCCATAAATGCTGGAAATAGCTTTCATCACAGATCGTCACTGTTACCCCCAAGTTCGAGCCACCCACTTTAGCCACAAGACTCTGTTCATGATCTCTAACCTAGGCACTCCAAGACCTCCCGTTTGCACAGGTAGAGTGATCGTCTCCCAGTCAACCAGATGGATGCCTGAAGTATCTTGGCTTGATTTACTCCAGAAGAACCTCCTCATTATCATCTCTATCCTTTGGTGAATCCTACTGAAAGAAGTTTGGAGGACATGAAAATGATCGGGATTGCCACGAGGACGACCTTGACAAGTACATGTCTCACACCAAGGGATACAAAGTCGCTTTCCAACTTGATAGCTTCCTCTCCATTTTTCGATAATAAGGAGCCAATCCGACATCCACCATCTTCCACAAGTCAGCGGAATTCCGAAGTAATTTATAGGTTTATTCCCATGCTCTGTCCCCAACTCTAAACAACACTCCATGACCTCTGCTTTGGGAAGATAAAGGGAATAACCGTTGACTTAAGCCTATTGAGTTTAAGTCCTGAGAGCTCACTAAAGATCTCCAGCACTGTGGACATACTTGCTGCCTCCTGCCTCTCTCTTCGATAAAGAGAGTGGTATCATATGCATATTGAAGTAGGGGATGTAGATGTCCCCAGTCCCACAAGTGTATCCTGTAATACCCCCCTGCTATACCACATTGGGCATCATACGAGTTATGACATCTATTGCAATGACGAATAATAGGGGTGCAAGCGGATAGCCTTAGCGCACACCCCTTTGTAGCTGAAAGAAATCGCCTTCTGATTTCCCATTGACTAGCACTGAGTAGGAGGCTGTGGTAACACATCTCTTCATATAGGAGATCCATTTATCTGGGAAACCTCTTTTTGCAAGTGTAGACCAAAGATAATGCCAGTCAATTGTATCATAAAATTTTGAAAAGTCAACTTTCCATATAAGTGCAAGAAAGCTATGTTTCTTCCGGTCAGCAATAATCTCGATCGTTGTAGCCAAGTTGTCACCAATATATCTTCTCGGTATGAACGCAGATTGAGCATGAGAGATTACAGTACCAAGGACCACACCTAGCCTGTTCGCCAAAGCCTTCGCCAAATGAGATAGATTCCATTAGACAAGGCAATGGTTCTTAATTCCGCCACTCTCTCGGACCCCTCCTTTGGTAGGAAGAAAAGCATCGCCCTATTTATTTTGTCAAAAACAACATTTCCCACTATGAACTCATTAAGAACCACCATCACATAGGGTTCGACAATGTCCCATAACTCCCGGTAGAAACACAACAGGAAACCATCAGGGCCAGGTGCTCCATTAATATTCAAGTTCTGCACCGCCGCTTTCACTCCAGCAGTGAAAAGCTATGGGTTAACATGATGGCCTGTTCTACAGGAAGGGATGGAGATCCATTACCCATCCATCTCCACGAGCGGCTCTCCATTTTGCGAGAGTGGTGCTGAAAGAAATATACCAATTCCCTGCCCATCATCCTATCTCCCTCGATGCTCATGCCATCTATAATCGCCACTTGAATCAGGTTGTGTCGGCATCTTCCACTTGCCTCCATGTGGAAAAAACTTAGAGTTAACATCCTTTCTTGAGCCATTTCATCCTAGATCTTTGCTTCCACTCCACCACTTGTTTTTTGTCCTCCTTCGCAATGATCTTCAGAGACTCCATTCTAAATTTCAATTAATCTTCCCCAGATTTTTGTCTTCTTCTTCCATGTCTAGTCTCAAGACCTCATTCTTTGCACTCATGCGGTGGAGCCTATGTGTCTCCCTTAACTCTTTCTCCAGCACACATAGCCTCTTTCGCAGAGAATTCAATTTTTGAATCAACCTCATCGCTGCCGAACTCGAACACTCGCGAGAGAGCCAATGCTCACTCAGTAACCATTTCTCTAAAACCGTCCTGCAAAAGCCAGGTTCTTTCGAATTTGAAGAACGGGCATGGTAGAACCTCCTCACCTGACTCCTAGTCCCAGATAATCGAGGTGTGGTCTGACCTAGGCTGTGCTCGTGAAGAGAAAACCGACAGAGAGAACACTTCCATTAGTTCTTTCGAGTAGAGGAATTGCTCAATCCTCGAACTAGAGCCAGTGTTTCTCCATGTTTACTTTGTGTCATTCGCGCCCAACACTTCCATATGCAACTCTGCAATCATCTCGAGGATATATCTTGAACCTTAGTCTTGACCTCCCTGAAGTCGTGGACGATATGGGGATAGTAAGGAGACATTGACCCCCCCCAAACCCCCCCGTCAAGCTATGCCACACATGGATAGAGTTTTCTAACTTCCCGAAGCTCCGCCAGTAGATTCCCCCTTCTAACAATCATTAATGCAAAGGATCCTCTAAACTAGTTCCTATTAATGCTTCTCCTTCTCGAAGATCCTATTGTGCATACTAGGATACTCTAAACTAGTTCCGAGATCTGAGGAAAATCTATCGATCCAGAAGAAGCAAGGGTGAGCTGACTGAGCCAAATAATCAACTTATCATATTATGATCGATAGACTTCTGAATAATCATGCTTCTGTCGATAGGTGCCCGTAACATGGCTTGGTTTGCTATAACGTGTGTACCATCTTGTGATTCCACATCCACTAGTCACATGTCTTCGTCCTTGCAGTCTAGGTCCATGACCACATCCCCGACTGTGGGAGATTGTTGTGGCACAGGCGATGTCCAGAGTATGAAGATGAGCCATGGAGATGGACATTCGATTCAATACATTATTGGCGGTCTCCGTAATAAGTTTATTAGATGTGTCAACATCTGGTAACCCATATTTTCATATGCACGATTAAGATCGGTAAGGAAATGACCTACTCTGCTAGTGAACGTTCATTCTGTACCATGTGGCCACTATTTCTGGAGCTACAAGATTTTTGACATATTCCCGACAAAGGTGGAGTGGGTTCATTTTTTTGAAGCCAAAAACAGGGGGATACACTCACTGGTGTTCGCCCCAAAACTTAATTAACGAAAAGAAATAACGGGAAAATACAAAGGGAAAGAAGAAACGAAGCAAAATAACTACAAAACCCACTCATCAGCCAATCTCGCGGAATGTATCCCCACATTTTCCTTGTAGAAACGTTGCCCAGAGAAGAGGGCAGCATTCCTGCCCAGCCACAGAGCCCACAGAATTGCCACGGGAGTGAGGAGCTCCCTCCGATCTCTGCTCCTGTTAGCCACCATCAAACCGCAGAAGGAAGCCACGTCGGACGTGCACACCCAAGGCAGCCTTGCCTCGTCCCAGACCAGAATCACCTTAGGGCACCTGAAGAAAAGGTGCTCAAGGGACTCAACTGCCGCATCGCACAGGAGGCATCTGTCAGAGACTGAGCCCAGAAACCTAGCACATTGGTCTCTCGTCATCAACCTTTGCCTACGGAATAACCACAGGAAGACGCCAATCCGTTCAGGAAGCCCGAGACTCCAAAAAAAGGCGCAATCAAAAGTCAGAGCCTCCGATCGTGATGGGGGAGGCCTATAAATCACCCCAAACGCCTTCCTAGCCGACAAAGGCCCAACTGCCACCCCCAATGATCCCTTCCCACTGTAGGACGTCCCTCTGTAGGACGTCCCAACCGCGTTCGGAGAGCATGGTGCGTGAATGCGGTTTCTTCTGGGGTCTGAGGCTCCCTGAACGGGTGGGATTCTTCCTGTGGCTTTTTCGTAGGCAGAGGCTGATGACGAGGGATCGTTGCGCTAGGCTACTTGGCAATATCTCTGATAGGTGTATCTTGTGCGACAATGCAGTGGAGTCCATTGAGCACATCTTCTTCGCGTGCCCTAAGGTCACTGGGTATGGGAGGAAGCGGTTGTAGACTGGGTTTGCATTTCAGATTTGGCATCCTTCTGTGGCTCGTTGGTGGCCAACAAAGATAGGGAGCGGAGGGCACTCCTGTGGCCCGTGGCAAGCTTGTGGGCGATTTGGTTGGGCAGAAATGCGTCTCTTTTCTCGGGACAACGTTTTTAAGGAAAACATCATTTTGCACTGTGCGCGTTTAGTCGATGACTAGGTTTGTTGTAGGTTCCTTTTTGTCATTTCTTCGGTTCCTTTGTAAACTACCTGTTTACCTTGTTTTGTTAATAAATTGGGGTGAACACCGCTGAGTGTCTCCCCCTCTTTTGGGCCTCAAAAAAAAGAATCCAGCAAGAAAAGAAAATCATCGAGCCTTTGGTCCGAGAAATTAGAGGAGAAGGCGGGGAACCAGTTCCCGTCCGACCAGCAAGACGGAACCCGCGCACTCTTATCAGTCGCAAGAGCAAACATGCGAGGGAATCATGCACACAATGGCCCCCCCGTCCAATCATCAGTCCAGAAGGCGAAGAATTCGCCATTGCCAAGCATCGGCATAAACATAGAGATATGCCTGGAGAAGACCTCTACTACCCCCTTCCAGAATGACGTGGGAGATCCCGCCAGAGTAGCAGGGTTCGACAAGCCCACTTAAGAAGCATAGTGTCGTTCATAAGATCCAGCCTCCGTACCCCCAACCCCCCCTCGTTCTTGTGGAGCGTAATTTCTTCCCATTCAACCAGGTGAATCCCCACCGACTCCTCCCCATGCTTGCCCCATAAGAACCTACACATTAGCTTCTCGAGGCAGCTACGGATCCCCTTTGGCAACCGACGATTGGATAAGAAGTACACATGGATGGAAGAGAGAACTGCCTTTAAGAGGACCAGTCGCCCCCCTCTGGAGAGAATGGCCGACTTCCACCCCGCCAACCTTGCCTCCACCTTCTCAACGACCCTGAGCCAGTCCCGCAGCCTCGTTCTTCCCTCCGCCAAGGGCTTCCCTAGATAATCAATCGGAAGAGAGCCGCAATCAGACCCTCTGAGTCTCAAGGCGAACACTTTCGCCACAATCAGGTACATGGCGTTAGAGATAGCAATGGGGCGGTAGTCCTCGATCCGTTCGACCGACGCGGATTTAGGAAGGAGAACGATCAGGGACTTATTAATCCTTTCAAAACCGGCATTGCCCACACAAAACTCGGAGATGACCTCCAACACCTCGTTGCCCACCAGATTCCAAAAATCTCTGTAGAAAGCCACTGGGAAGCCATCTGGGCCCGGAGCCCCATTCGCATTCAAGTCCCACACCGCAGCCTTAACCTCCTCCAAGGACACCCCCTACGTCAGACCATCACACAGAGAGGGCGTCAGAGACGTAACCTCGATCGTCGTCCACCTCCAAAGCCTGGGAATCGTCCTTGCCGAGAACTCCTTAAAGTAGGCGACGATCGCTTTCCCCATTTCCCTGTCACCATCTACACGTACACCATTGACCGTGATCGATCGCAGAGCATTCAAAAGACGCCTCCCGCTGACAATGCGATGGAAAAACACCGTGTTAGCGTCCCCCTCCCTAAGCCAAGTACTTCTCGACCTTTGTCTCCACTCAGTGACGCGCTTAAGATCCTCAGACGCGATAAGCTTTTGAGCAAGCGATCAAGTGGCCAATTCCTCCCCCGATAGCTCCCTACTATCCTCCAAAGCGTCAAGTCTCACAACCACCTCCTCAGCCTCCAGCCTCGTAGCATATCTGGCAGCTCTGGAATCCCTCTTGAATGAACTTAGCCTCGTGCGCAAGGACCCGAGTTTCTGAACAAACCTAGACGCCGTCGATCCAACAACCTCCATGTTGGACCAATGAGAAACCACCACGTCCCTAAAGTTCTCCTCCGATAACCAACTCTTCTCATATCTAAAGAGACCCCTCACCGGGGGTGGGTCACCAGAATCTCATAAAATTGGTGTGTGGTCGAACAAGGCCCGCGGCCGGGCAACCACAGAGGATAGCGCGAAACAATCAAGAAGCTCCGTCGAGGCCAAAAATCTACCAATCCGAGAGCGAGAGTTGGAATTCCTCCAGGTGTAGGCCAGATCCCCCGCATCCATAACCTCCAGGGCCAACGAGTCCACCGTGTCAACAAAATCAATAGACCCTGGGTCTTGACCATCCCTAAAACGTGGTATGTCCGAAGTTCGAAGAGTAACATTGATATCCCCCCTACGAGCCAAGGGATACCCTCGAAAGCTCTACTAGCCTCGTGCAGGTCCTCCCACAATTCCCTTCGCATAATATGACAACAAGGGCCGTAAACACACGATACCACCATTGGCTTAGAAGAGTCAGCACATACCAAGAGAACCGAGAGGACGTGTCGCCCGCGCAACACCGAGCTAAAAGCCAATGTCAACGACCTCCACGCCACCAGCATCCCACCAGACGCGCCGACAGCATCCAGAGCCCTGAATTCATCAATTCCTCCCGCACCGAACGACTTCCACAGAGCATCGGTGACGGTGTGAAGCTTAGTCTCCTGTAGCATCACCACATCACAACCCCACTCAATGAAGCGCAACCCCATGATCCTCCTCTTGTCCAGCTCCCCAAGCCCCCGCACGTTCCATGAGAGAACCTTCATAAAGAACCATCGTGTTGCCCCCGAATACGGATCAACCCTAAGGCCTCCGCAATGGATGTCTTTAGTGCTGAGCATAACTGTGACTCGGAGACCGTAGGCCGAGACATGTTCCTTCGCCTGTACCTCTTCCCGGATCTCTTGTCAGCATTCCCTTCAACGGGACGATCACCACCCAACTCATGGTGTGTCAAATTTGGCGCAGCAGTTGAAAGAACGCCTCGAGATTGGCCATCCAGGACGGATGTCAAAGCCGTAGGGGCGTCAGCGGAGGGCGAAGAGGAAAAGCTCGAAGAACCCCATCAGATGCCATGAAGGCGGTGTCCATGCAAGATGTCGGATCCGAGAGGCCCAGCGCGGTCGAGAAAAACTGATTAGGAATGGAATCCGAGAGGTCCATCCTGGGCGAGAAGAAAGCAGCAACAGATTTGTACTCCCCCTGGGCCCGACCCGCGAGAGGATCCGAGAGCGCCTCCCGAAGGTCGGGATCCGAGGTCTGATGCGAAGAGTTGGGCAGCGCAGAGAAAGGGGGAACCAACTTTGCCACCTCAGCCGACAAAGAGAAAATTTGAGAGACTAGGCACATGACCCGAGGAGAGAAGCCCACAGGTTGCACCGTATCGACCCCGTGGGACGTACCATGCAACGCGTCCCTCTGGAACCCCACCGCCAACGCAGAAGGCGAAGCGACACCGGGTAGCCTCGGAACCTCTGACGCAGGAGGGGGCTCGACGATCTGCATCTCCACCCTGAAGTTGAAACGACCAACCTCCAAAGACGCGAAGAAGACCTGGCCATCTGAACCATCTAACATCTCCTTGCTGCACTCCATCAGCACACGCGTGACATCCGGAGCCGAGCCGGGCGTCAACCCATCATCGATGACCGCGAGGACCCTCCCCCATTGCCGGAGGGCCCGCCCAAAGCAGTGAACCGACCAGGATAAGAAAGGAACCCCTCGAACCCTCGCCACGCAAAACTCTAGTTCTGTAACCGCACCATCCGCGAAGCGAAGAGGTCGCCAAACAATATCGTCCACCCCTCCATTCTGTATTAAGCGCTCTCGCTGCACCGAGGAGAGGCCGCGAACACAGCAACGCCGAGCATCAAGAGCCACCACGTCCCTCGAAAACCGCGCACCAAGGAATTCAAGCAGGCGGCCCTTCAAAGCCTCCACAGAGATGCACCTTCGCAAAGAGTATCCGATCGCCGCATGGGTGTCGTCACCCTGCACGTCAGTCTTCCCTCCAACCGCAGCCTTCGCCTCACCCCCACCGACCACACCCCCCGCCATCTTCGAACCACCCGCAACCTTCGAATCACCTGCAGCTACTGCCGCGAAACTACGATGTTCCCGTTGAGCATCGACCGCAATGGATAACCTTCGCACGACTTGCCCAACAGAACCACGCACTGCAGTACCAACGGTACGATGACCGAACCAACAGGTGGATCGACGGTGCCCCACCCTCCCACAGGAAAAACACCTCGGAGGGACACTACAAAGAGATGCAACGTGACCCCGAGCCCCGCATCTGAAGCACCTTTTCTCCGGCTTTTTGTGGGAGACATGCACCCACTCCCCGCCATCCCCGTCGCCATGCATCGTGCTTCCACCTTCTTCCCGCCGCCCTTCCTCCTCCCTGCAAGCCAACGCCTTCCCCTTCCCGACTTCCCCACCTCTTCCCTGAATGAAGAGACCACCGCCAACTCCCGCCGAGACCCCTCCCTCAACGACAGCTCCATGTCCCTCCTTTACGACAGAACCCTCCCCCTCGCGTCCCGACGACGCAGAGTCCTCCCCTCTCCGTAGTGAAGAACCACTCGGTTGCGACGCTCCCGCCTGCACCCCCGAACTTCGGACTCTCCACCAGCGCTCCATCCTGCATGTGATATTTTTCATTATATCATATCAATCGTGGAGTGGGTTCATGACTTCACACATGCATATTGTGCTTATAAGACAAACACTTCTTCTCCTTGGGATATTCTTCTTTGAAGATTCGCTCTTTGTCATGTGCAAAGACAACGTCAAGGATGCTCTGCACCAATATATCACAGTTCCATTACTACAAATGATAGTATTCATGTCCCTAATGGTGGTTTGTGGTTGACAACCATAACCTATGGTATCATGACTTAAAAAAGAACCTAATTTTTGGCACATTAGCTTGTGCCATGAATGTGCGCTATGCACTATGCATGATTGCATTTGTGCGAGACACGATGTGGCAGATGTTGGGTGAGTGTTGCATGGTTCCTTGTGCGATTGTGCACTTCTGTGAGTTATTCACATGTGCGATGTGACATGTGTGTTGCACGAGGAAGGTTTATGGTGGAGGAGAAGCCAATGATAGTGACAAAGAGGAAGGTGATAGTGCTAGGTTTTGACATAGGAGGGAATGTTGACTTATTTGGCTGGGGTATTAGGTCGTCGATCTAAGTTCTGACTTTGATGCATGGCCTCAAATTTCAGCGAAATTCGGTCGAATTTCTGTCGAATATCGATATCCTGTCGAAATCGAATTTCGACCGAAATGGTCGAAATGACCGAAATATGGGGGCTCTAGTACAAAAACTGACCGAAATAACCAAAATTTCTGTCGAAATTCGACCGAAATTCCACCGAAATTCCGTTTTGGTCAGTCACCGAAATGGTGACCGAAACCGACATTTAGGGCCTTGCTTTGATGGATGTTGTGAAAATCAAAGACCTGTTCTATTATGAGAAGACCCAGCCCTCCTTATATAGGAGGATGGATGACGGTCAAAGAGATTATATAAGTGACGACTAAAAACAGAGACAATATAATTATCTGAAAATTAGATGGTCGTGGATGCTTGTGGATGATCATGAATGATAGTAGGTGATTGCAGAGGATTATTGGTCCAAGCTAATTTTCTGCACATATAACAATAATTGGCCATGTTGGTAATAATTGATCATGTTCCCTCAAAAAAATTGATCATGTTGGTATACGATGGATAATACTCTGGTACTGGTAGTGCAACTTGGTTGTGTTGAGCATTGCCATTGTGTGGTTGGTTGGTTGGTTGGCTTTTAGTGGAAGGATAACACCACAGGTAAGAATTCAGGAAAAATAGTTTGTGAATTTGATCTTGTGATGAGAACCACCAAATTCGGAACACATTTTTCCTACCATATTTAATCATTTTATATCAGTGTGACGGATCTTTAAACTATATTATCCATTTATTTGATTAGGAACAAAGAAATGTTTACTGAGGACAAGCTTGTTTGGTGTATGTACTTGGTTTCGGTGCCGTGGAAATATATAAAATAGAACGCGGAATAAAAACAAGAACAAACTTCATTTTATGTGTAACTCTATTCCCTAAGGAACGGGTTGAAACTACGAAAGAAAGTCACTAAGGGTTTTGCCTTCCATTAGGCTTCTTTCAATGAATATGGACCAAGGCCTTAAAAGTCGGATTTCGGTTTCGTTTCGTTAAGTGACCGAAACGAAATTTCGGCCGAATTTCGGTCGAAATTCGACCGAAATTTCGGTCATTTCGGTTGTTTTTTGAACTAGCCCCCCCTAAATTTCGACCGATATAGGCATTTCGGTCGAATTTCGGTCACCCACCGAAACCGAAATTCGACCGAAATTCGGCCGAATTTCGGCGAAATTTAAGGCCATATGGACGGTGTGAGGCTCTATTTATAATCCAGCCAACTAAACACCGTCACTCTCCCTCTTGTTGGAGCATGAAATGCTCACCTTGGACAATAGAAAACTTAACACAAACCGAGAACATATGTCAAATACAACTTTAAACTCTCAACTGCATCACCTCACTCTTGTGATCCGGGAAATTCTCCTACTGCTGATGTTGGGCTCTTAAATGCTCTGGATATGGAAGAATGAAACATGATCTCTCCAATGGAGACCTCTGTGAGTGCTGCCAGAGTCCTGCCACCATACATAGATCTGAATAACGGGTCTCAACTTTCATCGTCATGATAACTATGCAATGGTCTCTCTTAAATGAGAGTCTAATGAGGGGTCTCTACTACACTGGTTAATAGAATGTGATATCTTCTCTAGAATTCATATAGATCTCTCAGTTCCGAATATCACGGATCTTTGTCATGCGTACTTACGTAGTCCACATTAAAAAACTCAAAGCCTAACAATTGAGTATGGGGATCTCTTCAACAAATGATCACATACATGCGCATCGTATAAAACAAGGATAAGTTTTTGACACTCCCCCATTCTCCTATATCCATGTGCATGATATGAACAAAATAATTTCTTTGTTTCCTTTTCTCTTTCCCCATTTTTATATCAACCACCTTGTTTTCAAACATTCTGTAATGGGCTTTCCTCTTGGAGCTCATCTCTTTATTTTTTATACAGTCTATAATTGGCTTCCTTCTCAGAGCTCGGCTTTGAGAGGATGTTCACAGTTTGACGAGGTATTTGTGTCCACCTTGTGACAGATGATGTACTCTTTCTCCTTGTTTTTTTGTCGTGCTTTCCCTTATGAGTTCATCCAACCTGTGCATTCTCCTTCAGGACTTCTTACCATGTACTCTATCATCCATTTTCCTTCCATTACCAATGAATGATGGAATGATCTTTAAAAATGTTAGAGTATGCCTCACATGTATAGATGGATAATTGGATCCCTCCAGGGTCCAATTACCACATGCACATGTTTAGTCCCACATCTATTGTTAGTGGGATTCTGATTTGTCTGTGGGGCTATATAAGAAGCCCCACACCTATGGTATCAGTTCAGAGAGAAAGCAATTCAGAATACCCGGCCCATGAAAGGGCTTCTTCTGTGGTTTCATCCCACTCCTTATGGAGTAGGGTTCCACGTAAAATCCCGATGTTCTTTCCATTGTTCTTTATTCTTTATCTCTGATATGCTTCCACACTATCGTTTTCTACGAAAAAAACCATTCATCTATCATTCCTTGCAAATTTTGTGTTCATAGATACAATCACCCTTGTTGATTCTATATTGATGTAAATATCTCTATGTAACAACATTAATCTTGAAATGGTTTGGAGCAAAGGATGGATGATTTTTTTCATTTACAATCTCTCCTGAGGGACATGGATCATCCATCAGACGGGAGAGATCATTGATAATGGGCGGCTGGACGTTTTTTGGTTAAAAAGGCTTACACCGTCTTCAACTCTAACCAGGAACGGCTGTTGGATGATCTCATGATGGACTTCAACTGTCGGAGCAAAGTGCGACAGCGGTTAAACATCTTATGGTGATCCGACACGGTAGGCTGCTAATGAAGGTGTGTGTGGATGCTATCTTGTGTACGGGGGACACTACATGGTATGTGCCTGCGATGTTTGGAGGACGCAAAAGATCTTGAACATCTCTTTTTCGGATGTGCTTTCTCTAGTGGAGTGTGGGATAGGGCACAACGATCATGGCTACAAATGGATATGTTGAACAGCTTTTGGAGATCAATCAGGAACATCTGTGGTAACTCACAGGATGATTGTTGCTGGCCCTTGCCTTTTGTGGGCCATTTGGTACGCTAGGAATGGACTGATTTTTAGCGGACAACTTTTTTACGTCGATATTGTAATTGATCATGCAGAGACATTGGCCGTGTTATGGTCGGCCTGATGTATTTTTTTTCATTAATGAACGTCATGTGGTGGCCGTGTTATGGTCGACCTGATGTGACGATTAGTGTTCTTTTATAAAAAAAAAACGACACTAATCATTTTGTTAGAAGCAGATAGTGTATATTACCATTTATTCTATTTTGGCAGAGTTGCATTAAGAATCTTGAAATGGTTTGGAACTGAATTCTGATTGTAGTAGTATAGAGCTATTTATGTTGATTTTAACATTTGAAAGGAAAAAACCCACCATTTATGGCAAGGTTAAAACTTAAAATGATGCCTTCATCTATTGTTTATAAATGCAGACATCCAGAAATGCAACTTGCTGAGGCAAACAGGGAAGTTCCTGGGTCTTCTTATCTATCTGACAAGAGCGCTGAAAAAAAATTGCGAGATATAATAGATGATGATAAGGACAGCAATGATGATTCAAGTGAAAGTTCTCCGAATCAGTTGGTGGTTTATAAGCCTGGTGCAACTGATAGAGGTTTAGAGATAGAACGACTTCCCGATTCTTCTGATTACCATATTTCTTTTCAAAGAACACCAGTTCCTAAGCATTCTTCTAGAGGCTTGCTTTCTATAGGAACATTTACTGTCCAATGTGCTAGATGCATGCAATGGAGGATCATACCAACCAAAGACAAATATGAAAAGATTCGTGAGAGAATCTTACAAGAGCCATTTTATTGTGAAACTGCTCAAGAGTGGCGTGCTGATGTAACATGTGCTGATCCTCCTGACATCTCACAAGATGGCAGCAGACTCTGGGCAATTGATAAGCCAAATATTGCACAGGCCCCATCTGGTTGGGAGAGGTTATTGAGGATCCGTGCTGAAGGTGGTACACGTTTTGCAGACGTGTAAGAGTTCCTGAAATTTGTAAACATTCTTTCCTTTTTGTCATTGTTTAAATCACTTATCTACAACCAGACTTTGGATGTTAAAATCAAAATTTCGTTTCAGTCTGAACCCGTGAAAATTCTGACAATCACTGAGGTTCAATTTATTGAGAATCTGTTTTAAAGATAGTGGGCATAAACTCCAATACTCGTTATTACCATTTGGGATACTTGTCCTGGGTATGCACTTGAATTCACATTGTATATATTTAGCAATAAAAGTGCCCTGGAGGGGAGAGTTGCATCATACATGAAGTCCCGTCTTTCTCAAGCATGTTTTCTCATATTCTTGTTGTTGTGTTTCAATTTTTCTTTTCAGTTATTACGTTACACCATCTGGAAAAAGGTTACGATCCATGGTTGAGGTCCAAAAGTATGGTTCTTTTCTGCATGATAATTTCGATCCATGGTTATCTTGTTTCCATCCTGGCTTTTTGGGAGTATAATTCCATGTTTTTTTTGCAGATACTTGCTTGACCACCCCTGAATATGTGAGCCAGGGTGTGAATGTCCTCAGTTCTCGTTCCAGACACCCAAACCTCTGCAAGAAAACTATGTAGAAAGCGCCCCTTGCGTTTAACAGATGATATTGATAGTGGGACTAATTTGAAAGACACAGGGCCTCTGGAACCTGAAGAAGGTTTGATTAGAAAGGGGCTTTGCCCTTGGTGTCAAAGTAACATTATGACATAAAATTTTCTTTTGGAAAATTTTGGAGTTCTCAACTATGGAATATGAAAACGTCAAAAATTAACGAATTAATTTGTTTTTTGGTCAATTAGTGGTGAGACTTAATTTATCTTTCCCTATTTTATGTATTTTTTCTTTCTATCTCTAATAAGTAATTTGCTCAACAAGGTTCTAATCTATATATAAGAGAACCATAGGGCCTTATGAATAATCAATTCATTATTTCTCTCCACATGGTATTAGAGAAACGGTCCTAGACCGGAGCATATGCATCCTAGATCTTCCTCCACCCGCCTGCCTTGATCGCTTGCGTGCGTCATCGCCTGTGCACGCCGCTGGCCACATGGTGTCACCCTCATCGTCGCAACCCCTCGTAGAGTTGTTCTAGGACGCGCACCCCCATCCCCAACCCCCCGTCACGCGGTGGGCTTCCTCGACGCCACAATCCCCCAAGGGGTTGCCCTAACACAGCTGCCATCCACCTAGAAGAGCCGCCAACCATCCAACGTCATCTCCAGAGGTCCCCCAAGCGGCTGTGCAGGTTGCTAGTGCTGCCATCTCTTCCTGTGAGCTGCTTGTCTGCATCTTAGCGGTCTTGAGTGTCTCCAAGCAACCTGATTTTAGGGATTTTCCCTGAGATCATACCCCTCGCTACATCTGTGTGCCCTAGTACGCAGATCTTGGTTTGATGGAAATCATTGTGGCATGAGTCTGCATACACAACCGATTCCTTATATGTTCGTGTAGGCACAATTTATCCGATCTACAACCTTAATCTTTGATTCTTTGTCCTCAGCATTATGTCAGAGAACAAGATCAACATTGCATCTTCGGACACCTTTAGAGGTTTGATGTCCATTGTCAAGATGGATGGGTCCAACTACGACTTGTGGGCCATGCAGTTCATAAGCATTATGCAATCCAATGGGAAGAATCATATCCTAAAACAAGAGGAGCCGATCAACAAGATTGGGGCTAATGCCTTTTGGGAGGCAGATGACACGATGTGTGTGTATGCTATTCGGTACTCTAGTTGTGGAGAAAGCCAATGACATCCTGAATCAGCCCACTACTAAGGTAATGTGTTACATCATCACCGTTACATACTCTTAATCGAGGAATGAGAGGAAGATATTGCAGGTCCGACATGACATCTTCATAGTCAAGTAGAATAGTCGCCCTCCTCACTCCTTATACACATCTCTTAGGGGCATGTGCGAGAACCTTCACGGCTTCATGCCTATTGCAGCAAAGGTTTGAAAAAATGAAAGGCGGAACGAGGCGTTTTCCCTAGAAGCGAGGCGAGGCGTAGTTTCGAGGTGGTCGAGGCATAAGCCTTAGTTTGTATGGGAAAATAATTATAAAATATGTTAGAATTATTATATTACAATTATGTTTGTAACCCTTCGGGTTGCGTAATCCCTCAGAGATATTTATGTATTTTTCCTCTTTACTCTTTAGGGTTTTCTCTTTATATACGAGACTCTAACCCTATGCAATAGATGTCCCATTCGTCTCTCTTCTCCACATGGTATCAGAGCAACGATCCTAGACCGGAGTTCTGATCTAAAATCCTCACCGCCACCTTCAAGCCTCGCAAAAGCCTGTGGGGGCTCTCTTTCATGAATTAGGGCCCCACGCAAGGCCCTCCATTCGCCTCCAGTGCAGCAGCTTGATCCCAAAGAAGCATCTCCAACACTTATCAGTACCTCCAGAGGGCACACAACCCTCCCGCTAGCACTACCCTATGCTTTTAGGACCTCCTACGAAGGTCGTCAACCCCACAGCTACCCTCCACATGTACCGTAGGTCTCTTTGGAGATCCAAAACTCATCACAGACCGCCGCCAAGAATCCATATCTGCTGTCCATTGAGGATTTTCAACCATTCTTCAAGGGTAAACGTGAATTCTATGGCATTTTTTAGCTCTTATATGCATCCTTAGTTGATCACGAGATCTTCTTTCTATTTTAAGAACACCATGGCGCCTTCTTCTACCGAGACAAAGCCCTTGACCACGAATATTATAGCACAAGGCACTACTATCAAACTCAAGGGCACACAAAATTACGTGCTCTGGTCTCGATCTTTTATGGTGGTCATTGGTGGTCAGATGAAACTCTACATTTTGACTAAAGATCCTTTATGTGAAAAGGGCAAAGAGTGTGACAACTGGTAGACTGACAACTATTTGGATATCAACTGGATGACCAACATTGTTGAGGCTCAAATTGCCGCAAATCTTCTTTACAAAAATACGACCAAGGAAATGTGGAAGGATCTCGAGCAAACATACTCCCAGAAGAAGATGAAGTCACACCTTGCAGACATTTACAGGCGAATCTGGACGACATCTCAGGGTGATTGCACCCTCATCGAGTACTACAGACATCTCTCCAGCCTATATGAGGAGCTTGGAATATTCTGACCCTCATGTTGCACCAAACAGATGCAAGAGCGTTCTGACTAGCAGGTATACCGCTTTCTTGATGGCCTGCATTCTAGATACCATGCAACGAAGGAGCAATTTCTTATATCAGACACACTACCAACAATGAAGGCCATCTTTGGCCGACTTGAGGAGCTCGAGAAATCCGTTGTCTGGCCTCCCGTCTTACCTTCAACAGAGAACTTTACACACATCGCCTCATCTGGGCGAGGAGGCAGATACGACTTGCGAAGAGGATGCGGTCGTGATCCAAGTCGTGGTTGTGGACGGGAATGCGGACGAGGCTGTGACTTTGGTCGCGGTCGTGGTGAGACTCTACTGCTCCATGCACTCACTGTGGTAGGTGGAACCACTCGACTGAACGATGCTGGCAGAAGTTTGGCATACCTTCTTATCACACCAATAATGCTTATGAGGATGCCTATGATGTGAAAGAGGCATCGCCTGCCTTTAGTGGCAAGACTGTTCATCTTAATGATGCAGATTACGCCCGCCTGATGCAGATCCTTAGACTTCAGGGCCTACCACCACTAGTAACACTACAACTACTGCTCTGGCTACTCCTTCAGGTACAACAACCAACTCTGCTATCGCTCCTACTCCGGTTTGGATTATTGATTCCGATGCCTCTACTCATCTCACTGGAGAAGGTAGTCTGCTCACGTCTTCCGTACCATCTACCTTTGTGAAGTCAGTTCGAATCGCTAATGGGACTCACATCACAGATTACTACTGTCGGAACTATGGAATTCTCTTCCAAGTTCCCGACTTTCTAGGGTTCACTGTACCCCTGATTTTCCTCTTAGCTTGCTGTCAGTTCACAAGCTTTGTATTGAGCTTCATTGTCGTGTGATATTTGATGAGTCTTGTTATTTTCGGGACATTCGGACGAGGAAGATTTTTGGTGGGGGTCATGAGAAGAACAACCTATATTAATATGGACATACTCTCAGACTCCAATTTTGTTGGTGTGCTACGTCCATCTCCGAAGATCCGCTCCTATGGCATCTGCGCCTTGGGCATCCCTTTACCAAGACCATCTCCATGATGTTTCCTGAACTCTCTGCTCTGAAGCCCTTTTAGGTACGAGGCGTGCGACTTCGGGAAACACCATCGAGCTTCGCTTCCTGTCCGTACCGAGTCTCGTAGTACTACTGCTTTTCATCTTGTTCATTGTGACGTTTGAGGACCTTGTTCGATTCGCACATTAAGTGGTCATCGCTATTTTATAGTTTTTGTTGATGATTATAGTCGATCTTCTTGGGTATATCTAATAAAGGAGCGTTCGGAGATTAATCAAATTGTCTAAAATTTTATTTCAATATGTTAAAACTTACTTTTCTAGCATTGTTAAGATCATTCGTACTGACAATGATCTTGAGTTAACCCAACTGGACTTGACCTCTTTCTTTGCATCCCAGGGAACTGTTCACCAAGCATCATGCCCATATACCTGACAATAGAATGGTATAGCTGAGAGGAAACTTCGATACTTGCTAAATTTGCCAGATCTCTTCTTAGTCAAATGAGTATTCCTAAACAATATTAGGGAGATGCTATCCTTACTGCAGTGTATCTCATCAACCGTGTTCCTTCATCTGTTCTCAAAGGGGCAACTCCATTTTCCGTACTTTACCCTACTGAGTCTTCTTTTCCTATACCTCTGCGAATTTTTGGTTGTATTACCTTTGTTCATAACTTTCATGCATCTGACAAATTATCCTCCTGTGCCATCAAATGCATCTTTCTTGGGTACTCTCGTACCCAAAAAGGATATCGATGCTATGATCTTGTTGGACGTCGATACTGTGTGTCTGCGATGTCACCTTCTTTGAGCAAACAAGTTATTTCATACAAACTGTGAGTGACATTCCTCTGGACCTCCTTCCTCCGCCAATCGTCTATACTCGCCAGCGTACCTCCATACCTTCTACACCAATGTCTGTACCTTTGCCTGTCCCTTTTATGCTAGATGATATGACCACTTCGAGTGCTTCCACCACTATTGTCCCGGATGTACCTGAAGAGCTTCCTATAGCTCTACGCAAGCAAAAAAGGTAATGTACGTATCACCCCATGTCACATTTTACTTCTACATATGGTTTATCTAGCTGTGACAAGAGATTTGCAGATGCTCTAAATGATATTTCTGTTTCAAGAGATCATTTCAGTGCACTGCAGGATCAAGGTTGGTGACAAGCCATGGATGAGGAGAGCACTTACCTCTCGAGGTACGTGGGATCTTGTACCGTGACCCTGGGAGTTCGCCCTGTGGCTTGTCGATGGGTCTTCACAACAAAACATTCGCCTGATGGTTCCATTGACACGTTGAAAGCCAGATATGTTACCAAAGGTTTCACACAAACCTTTGGAGTTGATTATTTTGAGACCTTCTCGCATGTTGCCAAAATGGGTTCGATACGTACCATTATCTCTGTTGCTACTAACAAGGCTTGACCCATTTATCAACTTGATGTGAAGAACGCCTTTCTTTATGGTGATTTTGAGGAGGAGGTCTACATGATGCAACCGCTGGGGTATGTAGTTGGAGGGGAGCATGTATGCCAACTACACAAGGTCATTTATGGCCTGAAGCAGAGCCCAAGGGCATGGTTTGATAGCTCACTACGAAGATCAACACACTTGGTTCTTAGAGGACAACATCTGACTACTCTGTCTTTGTTAGATGACGGTCTACTGGCACGATCATCCTTGTTATCTATGTTGATGATATGGTTATCACAGGAGATGATGTAGATGGTATTCAGGAGACCAAGACCTTCCTTCAGAAGGTCTTTATCACGAAAGATCTCGGCCAACTTCGTTATTTTCTTGGCATTGAAGTAATACACACTACAGAAGGGCTTCATCTTTTACAGAGGAAGTATTGCCTCGATATTCTGACTGAGGCATGATTTCTTGGATGCAAGCCATATGTCATCCCTGCAGAAGTGAGAAAATATTCAGCATTTACCGATCCAGCTTTTGAGGATGCAACACGATACAAAAGCTTAGTGGGAAAATTACTTTATTTCACTGTTACTAGGCCTGATATATCATATGCTGTGAGCAGATCCAGTCAGCATATGGAAAAGCCTCTTTATAGTCACGGGAAGGATGTTCTTTTGATCTTCGATATTTGAAGGAATCTCCCAGACATGGACTCTTCTATGGGGTGAATGGGCACACTAATATCTCTGTCTATACAGATTCTGACTATGCTAGCTCCTTAGGACCGCCGATCCACTACAGGATACACCATGTTTGTTGGGGATAACCTTGTCACTTGGCGAAGCAAAAAGCAGATAGTGGTCTCCAGATCCAGTGCAGAAGCAGAATACATGCAATGGCTCCGGCCACATGTGGGATCACATGGCTTGTTTCTTTCCTAACAGAACTTGGCATGTCAGTCGCCACTCCTGTATTCTTATACTGCGACAACATTTTTGCCACATACATCGCCACCAATCCAGTTTTCCATGAGCGGACAAAACACATTGAACTTGATTGCCATTTTATTCGTGATGCAGTACGAGGAGGACGAATCAACACTCCACACATCTCCACTGAACTTCAATTTGCAGACATCCTCACAAAGGCTCTTCCAAGGAAGCGCCTCATGTACATAGTATCCAAGTTGAGCATGATCGACGGATATGCTCCAACTTGAGGGGGAGTGTTAGAATTATTATATTATAATTATGTTTGTAACCCTTCAGGTTTCGTAACCCTTAACCCTTCGGGTTTCATAACCCCTCAGGGGTATTTATGTATTTTTCCTCTTGTACTCTCTAGGGTTTTCTCTATATAAGAGACCCTAGCCCTATGGACTAGATATCCTATTCGTTTCTCTTCTCCACAAAATATATAATAAATATATTTATTTGTGAAATAATCTAATTTGACAAACATATAATATATAACAATGTACTATATGATGATATTATGAAGATAAGAGTATGAAAAAAGGACATGTCAATGCCATAAACCTTTCTACTAAATTTCTACCCAGTCAAAAGGAAATCATGGGGCTATATCACTAAAATATTTATCAAAAAGGTATGGCTATAGTTGTCATTATAGATATCCTAGTTGTTGATATGAATCATATGGTTTGAATCCTAACTGTATGTTCTACTGAGCCCATATGAAGAACAATCTGATATCCCACTGTGCCATACCCTACCAGTATGGGGGTCTCACTGAAATAATTGAACATGTTAATGGTGATATGAATATGAAAGATGTCATATTTTAAGCATTCATCTTGCATAAATATATACTCAACAACTAAGCTTTTACAAACATATGAAAATACCAATAGGACTAATTTTATTTAAAAAATGCTTGAAAAAATCCCTAACGCCTCACCTTACGCCCCGCCCCGCCTCGATCGCCACAGTCATCCAAGGCGCACGCCTCCGCTAGGGGTCCGAGGCGGTCGCCTCAAGGTATTTTCCCTCCGCCTCGTTTCGCCTCGAGCGCCTTTGCGTCTCGAGGCACGTTTTTTCAAACCCGTGCTTGCAACTACACCGGAGCAGCAAAAAGCATACGGCAACGCCACCATGGTTGGCATCTTTTTGGCAGCTCTTGATCCTGAATATGATGCCGCATGGACCCAGTTACTTGCAGATGCTACCATACCTCCCATGGAGGAAACATACCACGAACTCAAGAGGATCATTGTCCTTTTATCCACTGCACATCAAACCTCCTCGGTTATTGCCGCATCTTGCGGCAGAGGAGGAGCTTCTCAGTTCAGAGGTCGCGTTGCTCGTGACAGGGAAGGTGCTTCATGTATCTACTGTTACCGTTTTTGTTACTCTGAGGATACATGCTATTTGAAGCATGGGTTTCCTACTTTCGATCGTGTTGCTTAGCAGATTGAGACTCATGTTGCTCCTGCCTCTGATCAACGATTTGAGGAGTTTGTCACCCGTATGAGGGAGACCATACCTCTAGCTATTGGATCCACTAGTGCTCCATCAGGCTCGTCAGACATCACTGCCTCAATTGTCGCGAGTACATCAAGTACTACTTATGCCATTGTCAGTTGTCGCAGCTCCTTGAGAGGATCGAGTACGTTGGGGTTGATTGTTACAACACACGTGACATGATTCGGAAAGGCTTTATTTCTACTTCCTAGATCAGTTCAGGAGATCAGACAACAAATGTTTTACCAAGGCTCTAGCTAGAGGGCCATGTCATATGTTGTTCCAAGCTGAGTATGAGTGACATCTGTGCTCCTCTTGAGGGGAATTATTGAGAGTTATTTTATCTTTCCCTATTTTATAATTTACTTTTCTTTCTATCTCTATTATATAATTTTCCCTGAAGGGTTTTTCCTCTCTTTATAATAGAACCCTAGGGCATCTTGAGTAATCAATTCATTATTTTCTCTACAATTATGTTACTTGGTTCTCCATGTTTGAAGGCAACTACTGAGAACTACTAGAACACCCATGCGTACATATTTTATAGATATACATATTACATTGTAGAAAATGAGAATGTGGAAGCATACTAAGAGATTAAGAATAAAGAACATGAAGAACATCTATAAAGAACATGAAGAACACCTAGATTTTATGTGGAACCCTACTCCATAAGCATGAAACGAGGGAAGGCCCCTCAACAGCTGAATACTCTGTTATTTTCTCTTAAAGGTTACAGGTTGTGTGGGGCTTCGTATATAGCCCCATCCAGTAAGACTAAGACCCACTCACAGATGATGTGAGACTAAGTTTGTGGATGTGGTAATTGGACTCTAGAAGGATCTAATTACCCATCTATGGATGCATCTTCTAACACTTCCCCTCAAGCTGAAGCATGCAATGTTCAACTTAGACAAATAGAACAAATCACCTACTCACACAATAGAAGACACTACGTATCAAGTCAACACATAGTCTATTGGCTGTCTGTTGAGGACGTTGCTTCTCATGTTGTGCTGGTGAGGAGGAATGGAGGGATGCAGTATGAACCGAGTCTCCTTGTCGAAGAACATGTGCTCTGTATTGAGCCTATCGGAGTTACTGGAACTGAACTAGGTCTCCTCGTTGGAGAATGTGTGCTATATACTGCGCAGAGTCACCTGAACTATAATAAGGCTCCTCATCGGAGAACTTGTGCTCTGTACTGTGCGCAATTATTGGAACTAGAATGAGTCTCCTCGTCGGAGAACTTTGGCCGCAACTATTCCATCTCTCTACGCTAAAAATCGACAATGCGGAAGCGGAATATCATAGAAATATAATAAACATGAAGAATACCAAGATTTTACGTGGAACCATACTCCGTGAGAAGCGGGATGAAACCATGAGAGATTGCCCTCAAAGGGCTTGTGTTTTATATTAACTTGTCTCTCATCTGATACAATGTATGTGGGGCATCTTATATAGCCTACATTGGCTCTTCAAGTCCCGCAATTAGCCGATGTGGGATTAAACCACTGGACGTGGTAATGGGACCCTGGAGGGATCCAATTACCCATCACTACAATGTTGCTTATTCCAAGATTCCCCCTCAAGTTGGAGCATGCAATGCTCGGCTTGGACAAATAGAAGAAATCTCAAACTCATAATACAAGGCACTACATACAATAGCAACTCAATGCATACTCTCATCTCGGTTGTTGTCGAGGATGTTGCTTCTCATGCCGTGCTGGTGTGGAGGAACTAAAGGGTTGGAGTTTAAGTTGAACTGATTCTCCTCGTCGGAGAACATATGCTCTGTACTACGTCTGTCAGAGTCACTGAATCTGGAATGAGCCTCCACTTGGAGAATTCTGGCACGCAACTGCTCTTTTTTTAAGGGACGAACTGGAAAAAGTCGTTGAAACATCCTCGTCGGAGTCCACGATCGTTGGAGAATTGAGTCTGAAAGTCTCCTCATCAGAGAAATGGGTCTCCCCCATATTGGCTCAGAGAATGGGATCTCTATTATGGTGTCCCTATGAAACTACATGAAAACCCTGAGCCGACTAGATCAAATATGGGGACCTCTCAAACAAAGAACGTGCACATGTACGCCTCGAATTGAAGACTCTAAACCATCTGTAGAGTCTGAGTCTGACCATATGTAGAGTCTAATTCTAACATGTAGAGTCTGACACGTGGCATGGAATCTGAACAAGAGACCTGTAAAACTCTACACATACTTCCCCTTTCTCCCATGCTGGTCGGAAAACAATGACATCGATCAAGTTGGGAGAAGACATGAAGATGTGAACAAATCACATAAGCCGATTTTTTCAGCCCCTCCTTTTTTCAAATTTTTCTTGACTATTTTTTATAGTTGTCTCCCCTTTTTTCTCCGCGTACAGTTTTTTTGTACGTACATTTTCCAAAAAAAACCCATTTTCCATTTTTTAGGCATGACCCAAATAGGGCCCAAAACTGCAGCCCAATTGGGCTCTTAACTGCATGCTCCTCTTTTTTAAGAAAAAACTCACAGCCCAAGGTGGGCCTAAATCTGCAGGTTCCTTTTTTTAGCAGGCCCCCTCTCTCTTTTTGAATTGGGCCTCTCCTCCCCCTTCTTTTATAATCAACGGCAGTAATCCCAAACCAAATCGCCCTAGATAGGGCTCCTCTGAAGTCGCCACGCTGCTCTTGCTGGGCTCTGTCTTCATGATTGCACTATCGTGTCTGGTTGAAAGGGGATCGCGACCACAAGATTTGGAAGGTAGTGTCATACGTGGAAGAAGGGCTCGTTGGAATAGGGTTCCTGAAGTGAGATCACCCCTGCTGCCAAAGACTGCACGAGAGGCGAGGCGGCCCTGATCAGTGCCCGGAGCAAAGCTTGCGTATGGAGATACCGTATGGAAAGACGACGCTACTACTTGGGGTTCTTCAATGTGCGAGGGGCTTGCTTATGGAGACTTCTTCCATTGTTTTTTTTCACGAGTGTTGGATAGCATTTGGAGATCGTCTGATCGAAATTACCGTGGTGCACCGTGTTGATCACGCGCATGGAAGGTGATATCGATATCGTTTCGATATCGTATCGATACGATATTTCAACGATATATCGACGATATATCGCTGAAATATCGCCCATATCGACGAGCCTTTGTGAAGAAAATGCCTGGAAATCGAGATATATCGCCATATCGGTGTCCATATCGGTCCCATGTCGATATCGATATATCGACGATATATCGCCGATATATTGCGATATTTCCTTCCATGATCACGTGTGGTGCACCATGGTGTTGCGCCTGTGCGCGCCTGGAGGAGAATATCGACGTCGCATGGGTTGAGTAGGGTTCAAGAGGAACCTTTCTTCTCTTCTTCTTGTGCCTGGCACATGCTTGATTTATGACTAGAAGAATTTATGCACAAGATTTATGCGCTTGAGAATTGTGTTGAACTTGGATTGGAGATAACCATGATTAGGGTTTCAGAACTGGAACCGACACTTGGAGATGTCGCTGCATGGAAGATTTAAGGTTACAGAAAACCCTATATATCAAGGTTTAGGAAATCGGTATGCGTATGCGTTCGGACAGGTCACCGAATACTGAATAAGCGATATGCGGGGGCATATGCGGGGTATATGTGGTTCCACGCGGTTTTCTAATTTTTAATGTAAAAATAAATAAATATTTATGAATAACACTACCACTGAATTTATGTATCCAAGTGGAGTTAAAAATCTAAGAAAAATGGTTCTTGTTAGATGGGTGTTTATATGCTTTTAATTGCCTCATATTTAATCACAAAAAACATTTACCATAAAAACTTCACATCTTAGATGATTCGTGGTAACAAAACTTCAATAGACATACTTGCGCTACATGAGTAAAACCTCAATTGGCATATATAAAATATTCGATGATGTATTGCATAAACTTGTGAAAACAATACATGAGGAAAACATAAAACATTGCATATACATAATGGTATAATGCATTGCAATTGTATAGAAATGCATGTCATATTGTTACAATAGATTGAAGGAAGATGCAGAGTTACTGAATTAAGGACCTGAATAAGAAGATTGAAAAGTTGGAGCTGCTGGAGCAGTATGCGGGGCATATGCGGGGAGGGCGCATAATGCACTGATTCATGTAATCGGTGCGTTCTGCATGCCGCACGAGCATATGCGGC
Organism: Ottelia alismoides; assembly: GCA_037367405.1. Taxonomy (NCBI): domain Eukaryota; kingdom Viridiplantae; phylum Streptophyta; class Magnoliopsida; order Alismatales; family Hydrocharitaceae; genus Ottelia; species Ottelia alismoides. Next base: position 41,536 of record JAZKJV010006535.1, on the reverse strand, counting down.
TGCATATGCAGCCCGTGCGGCCGATTTCATGAACACTGCTTTATATATATTCTCGAACTTGAATCAGAACTTCAAATCGTTGCCTAGAGATGTTGATCAGATCCGTGTTATCGATGACGACAGAAAATATTTTAGAACTTTGATGAATACTCGATCTTCAGAACTTGCGCAACATATATGAATTGTGAATAATAATCTTCATAATCCCATCCAAAATCAAACTCGCTTTAGTTTAAATCTTGAATCCTGAACAAATTTCAAACATAATCAAAGAATATAATAAAATCCTCGAGAATCAAACATGCTCTGATACCATGTTAAAAATAGACAATGCGAAAACGTGATATCAGAGAAATATAATAAACATGAAGAACACCAAGCTTTTACTTGTAACCTTACTCCGTGAGTTACATGACTATGAATTACATCGGGATTTGACTACTTTGATCTCCCATGCTATAAAAGGAATCCAAAAGGCTCAAATTTTATTAGTTGTCAATATCATAGAAGACACCACACACCATTTATCTGTTGATAATATATCTAACTTTGAAATTGGTCATGCCTCCCAAGAACCAATGCTATATAGTGAAACATGACTATGAAAATAGATAAAGCTTTACACCCTTGAAGAAAATATATAAGGGATTTTTATACCACAAATCTTAGAATCTTTGTAATTTACATGTTCGGTCCTGTAAACATCGTTATTATTCCCTCGACCCCATAAAGTTGCTAACCCATGACGGATCATGTGGTTAACTCGCATCCATTTGGTCATTAAAACTAAACGGATTCCATCACATTTTTTGCATATTACACCTTTTGCTTATCAAAATTACAAAGAATACACTTCTTCCTTTCTCTCACCTCACCCTCCTCACCTCTCATTCCCCACCCAACACCGACCTCCACTCACCTCTCTGACCTCCACCCCTCTACCACGCCGCACTGACCTCTGCCCCACCTCCGTCATACCCCTCTCACAGCAGCTACCATGAACCCCATCTTCCGCCTCCAGTCCATAGCCGGATCTCAAGGCTCCAGACCGTTCGCCCCCTCTCCTCCGCTGCGCGAGCAACACCTCCGCCTTACTTCCAATTTGAATGGACAGCTAAGCAGAGGTTTCCGTGGTCTAATATGTATATGAATAGTGCATCATGAAGTGTGCGATTTTAACACAATAATGTACGTCCACTTTAGTCTTTTGGATTTCAAAACACAGCAGATTCCCAAATAAGACTTAACTTGATTATACGTGGATTTGATAATAAAGAAATCACTACCCGGAACCATATAGAACATGAGAACAAAAGCTTGATTCGGAAAACGGATTGGAGGTAAAAGATGCGTGGAGTGTGTATGTGATGCCATGGATGTTTAGATTGGAGTGTGGCTGGAAATTCGGAAGGGGGAAACTGCAAAGAATAAGCTGCTGCTATTCAAGCCTGATGGAGATGACGAGAGTGTGCAAATCCGCAACAGATCAGATCTGGAAATTGGAGATCATATCCGTTCTTTATGAGTGTGCCTGGGATGAATCTGGAAACAACATGGAATCGTGATCGGCTGATGGATCTGTGTTTGAATGTGTGAAATTTCTGAGTGATATCGAAGTCCAGATCTGAGATTAACAGATGTTTGAACGTATGCGCAGATGCGAGAATATATAATTACAATGCGGGAGAGAAAGTGGAATGGAAGCTCCCCTGACGGTGGAAAGGAGTTCCACCCGAGTGGGAACTTGACTCCGTGCTGCTCGACCCCTGGAAGGAGAAGAGTAGGAGGTATGAGTGGGAGATCAATGAGGACAACCGTGTGGTGCTGCTCAATAAGCCCTGGGATCAGCCCAAGGACGTGAAGAAGCTCGCGATCCGGTTACGGCGGAGGGAGAGGACCTAGAGTGAGGAGAGGGTAGATAAGGCGGAAGAGGCGAGGTTGCCAGCGGCATCGATGGTGGGGAGGCGGAAGAGGTGTGATGGGAGGGAGAAGGTGGAAGATCCATCTATGGTTAGATTGAGTCAAGATTAACCTAGGTAGTTAACTCAAATAAAGTTAAAACTGATAGTAAGGTTTGTGGTGTAAGAGTAAGTTTATGGGGTTCAGGGGATAGTAACGATGTTTACATGGTCAAACAGATAAATTACAAAGATTCTAAGTTTCATGGTGTAAAAATCCCAATATATAATACTAAATAAAAACCCATAGAGTGAATTTTTTATTATGATGATGCCAACAAGGAAAAGAGGTATTCAATTTCTTTTATTAGGCATATAGTTCGTCATCTATCAAGGATATTGGCCAAGCTACCGGGTAATTGGGGCATGCGAGATTTTGAATGGTTGCCTTGCACATATCCAGAAGATGGTGTTCGATCAGGCTTGGCTATTGCCTTGTCCATAACTTCACTGCTGTTCATCTCATTTCCCAATGCTCTAATTGCATTTATACTATTTTTTTATGCTGATAATATAACTGGTATAGAATAGGATACAACTTATATATTATAAAATATATTATATTATTAATATACCTTAATATAACTTGTGTGTTTGATGATAGAGAGACATGCATGCATGATGCATGTGATATGTTTTTAAAATAAACATAAGCTAATGAACATTTATTAACTTTTATGTTACTTTTTCCATTATATTAATGTATTAATATAATAACTTATATAGTTTATTGCATCATTTTGATCGTTAACATTTTATTATAAGAAGTATGATATTTTGTAGTTTTTACGATATATTGTTTTTGTTGTTTGAGATTGAAATTTGTACGTTAAGAAACTTATTGTTTTACATTTATTTGTATCCAGACATAAAGTTGAATATAATGATTTTTTTAAAGACAGTGAGTGATGTTTTACTATTTTATATTTTAATTAAAATTTATTTGCATTATATAAACTAAGAAATCACATCTAACTTACTTTTATTAGAAATATATAATCGTTGCCTTACATCAATCAAGTTGTTGTCTTTTAGTTTCCTCTCACCTCGGGTAGTTACAAGTTTGTTTTGTTGCTGACTTATATTGCTTTAACAGCTTGGTACTTCATTTTAAGGGAATGTGTCTTTGTTTTCCATTTCCTTAACTCTTGGAGTTATTATTTAACAATTAATTAAAGTAAAAGAAACAGGAACCAAGTTCAATATTGCAGAAATTATTTGGTATTTAGTCGAAGTGGTCACCGAATAAAGAAATATTCGGTATTCGGGAGAATACAGAATTATTCAGTTATGCATTTTTATTTTTTTAAAATATAAAAATTAAGTCTAATATATATTCTTATATATTTATACATATATGATCATAAATCAATGAGAGCCCAAGATAAAAGTACCAATTAACAAGTTACATATATCATCATGGAGCTCTAACATTTGTGGTGTTACTGTCATAATTGGAATCTTTTAAAAAATAAAAAAAATAAAAACCAGCATCCTGTTGCAATATTCGATTGAATATTCGGGAATATTTGGTTTGGACCGAATATTAACAAAATAGCAATATTCTATTCGGTCACCCACATAATAAGAATATTCGGTTGGATATTGCAATAATGACCAAGTTTATTACTCCAAGTCAATATTGATTGTATTTCCAATGGGGTTAGTAAATGAGGTTATACAAACATCAACTGGCACCAATGGGGACCTTGCAGTAAAGATGTGTAAGTGTGGAGTATGCAATTTTGCATGAATATATGTACGCATCATAGTAAGCTATATCGCGATATATCGACGATATATGGGTATCGACAGATGACTTATATCGCCGATATGACCAATATTTGCCCTTCCAAGGCTATTTTCTTCACAAAATCGGTCCGATATTGGCGATATGGCGTTGGTACATCGATGATATATCGTATTGACATAATACCGATACCGATACCAATACCGATATTACCTACACCGGTATGAATGTTGCATGATCATTAACAATAATACAACATTTCCTATAATTTTGATATCGAGACTTTACTACTGAAAGAGTGATTGTTCGTTCTGAATTTCCAAATTCTGAGATGCATCATCTTATATTTTGGGGTTATTGCTAATGTTTTTGTTGAATCAAAATTCAATGAATTCCATTTTATTTTTGTAAATTTATGGAAAAAGCTCTAAAATTCTTTGAGTTTTTTTTTCAATTGGTAATTACAACCCAGTTTACTAGCAACGATATTGTCTAGAAAATTTAGAAATTGTGTAACCGCTGCCTGCAGCAAGGTCTGCGTATTGCTTATTTTAACGACTGCTAATGCTAAGATACCCAGAGCATGGAAGGAGAAATTGTATTACCAGGTTACATCTATTATATCTTCCTGCTGAAAATCGTCATTCACTAGGGATGATTGATCTCTTAATTGTAATGAATACTTTTCCTTTTTAGCACCTCTAAATGCAAAATTTGTAGCCGTGTATTGTAAAAATTAGTAGATTATAGAAGTCCCTAAATCATTACATCCTAATTCATTGTAGTCCCAGATTTTTAAAAACTAGCGATACATGTTTTTTTAGACAAGTTTCGGAGTGATGATTCCACCATACCTTCTGTTAGATGAGTGGTTATGTCTTTACGTGTAAACAATTGACTTCTGTCTCCATCATCTAGTATAGGGGTGTTCACGAGACATGCACCCTTGCCCCATTTGATAGTGATCTGCCCTAACCCATCACTACCAGGTCATGGGTCAACCTGACCTGTTGGATGGGTCAACCTGACTCGTTCCAACGGGTGCCCGATTTAATTCTTTATGCAACAGGTACCAGGTACCCATGGAAATATCACTTTTATTAAAAGGGCAAGAATATATATTAGATAAATAGACAACAATTGTGCAAAATTAATAATTATATTTGTCTATAAAATTCATTTATTGAATATATTTGCATTGATTTCATCATCCGGTTATTTATATTTTATCATTTGTATCTATATATATTATATTTCAAAATGGATATGGTTGCAGATACGGATATCACCACGCTTAAGCTATCCAATATATATTAAAGGTAATTTGTATATTCTATTACTATTCATGTATGATTAGCATCAATTTCGTATTCTTAGATGTTTTAATGAATTTGGTAATAAAATTTTCATATTTAGCAATTTATGTATCCGGATCTATATCTATTTTTAATACATGTAAGAATATATATAGGGGGCCTTTCAAATAGGACGCAGTCCTTCCTGAGTTCAGGAAGGCCGCCCCTTTTTTGTATAAAAACGGTCACTTTAGTAGAATACATATACAGATTGTATTATAGGTGCACATTATAAACACAAAGTCGCATACAAAACTATGTATTATAATACAAACATTAAAACTGTACATTATAATACAAAACTATATATGTATTCTACCAAAGTCATCCTGTTTTATACAAAAAAGGGGCTGGCCTTCCTTAACTATGGAAGGACTGCGTCCTATTTGAAAGAAATCCTATATATATATATGGTTTAACTATTTGCGTTGTTTCGGATCAATGGAGGTAATGAGTAGGGTAGAGCGTTGGGCCATGTTGGCTCGGACTTGATCGCAACCCGACTAACAAAAGTCTGGGTCTGGCTTGAACCCGACGTCCAAATGGGCAGGGTCCAGCCCCTGTTTTCCCACAATATTAATAGAAGGCATATAGCGATATATTGGCAATATATCGGTATCGAGAGGCATGGGATATCAATATCAGGGCGCATGTCTTTTTACTCATATATTGACGATATATCGGTGATATGTCGGCATATATCACCATATCGGCCCATATCGGTAAAAAAAAGACTGGATTTAGTACAATAATTCCCGGATATCGATTGATATCGGTCGATATCGTCGAAATTTCGCCGATACTGTATATTGATGAATAAAAACCCTTGTAAGCTTGATTTCACTACTTATTTTGCTACTCCTAGTATTACAACACATCATGTTATATATATTTTATTTCGGATCGGGAGTCCCGTCTGGTAGGGTATGGTGTGACAGGGGGTGCATAAAATGGTTCTTCAACTTGGGGTGTCCAATCGATTTTAATTCATCTTCTTTCCCTTTCGAAAATATTATCATGAATTATGTATCTTTAAAAACGAATGTTAGTATATTCTTTTTTTGTTTTTGTTTGGTTCCGAAAATAGCTCAAACATTTTGTTTATACATAATATGTGATGCAATATAAATCTTGGATGAATTCCATTTCCAATATCTATAAGTCAACAATTCAACATTAACAATGATACGATCAATATGACATGTATGTGTAATATAAGGGTCATAGATGATCGATATGTGTGATATAAGTGTATACTTGAAAGTTATTTAGTGTTATAAGAACTTGGATGGCCTACATTTCCAATATCCATAAGTTAGTAATCAACAGTAACAATGATGTGTTCGATATATGTGATATAAGTGTCATAGATGATCGATATGTGTGATCTAAGAGTATATTTGTAAGTTATTTAGTGTTCTAAGAACTTGGACGAACCCCATTTCCAATATCTATAGGTCAAAAATAACAGTACCAGCAATATGTTCGATGTAACCGATATATGTGATATAAGGATCATAGATGATCGACATGTGTGGTCTAAGAGTATATTTGTAATTTATTTTGTGTTCTAAGAACTTGGATGAACTCCATTTCCGATATCTATAAGTCAGGAATCAACATTAACATCAATATGTTCGAAATGTCTTGTATGTGCGATATATGAGGTATAAAAGACCGACATATGTGATATAAGTGTGTATTTGTAGGATATTTGTTGTTTTAATATTTTAGATGATCTTAATTTCTGAAAAATGGCAAAAAAGACCATTTTTGAGCCATTTCTGACATTTCCACCGATATCACCGATATATCGGCTATATATTCCGATAGATCCTTTTCCGGACGGACCAATACGATATCGATATCGATATGGCCTTCTATGGTCATAACTAACATAGTTCATTATCACAGTTTTTTATAGCGACTTTGGTAATTTGATTGCAAATTCAACCTTTGGCTGGCTTAATTGCCAGCTTCCAAATCGACGGATTTATTATATCTAATCTTATCAAACTATTTTATAAGATTGCAAACTGACGGATCTTTTGGATTTTTAAATCACATAAATGAAAGTATTTTACCCCATTTCCAACATGCGACATAGAGTAACATTTTGCATATTTTAATCTGAATCGACCCCTTATATTGTGGTAATTTCATTGTCGGTTATGTAATCTGAATCGACCCCTTGTATCGTGGTAATTTAATTGTCTATTATGGATTAATGTTGAAGTTCAAAATCGATTTAAATCGACTTGTTTGAATCCGGTGCAATCGATGGTAAGGATTCAAAGACAGTCTTTTCAACAAGCCTGGTCAGACACCATAACAAATGGATCTATTATGTGATATTGGGGGTGGGCCAAGACTGACCTGAACCCAGGCCTGAACCTGCGGGCCTTGTGCCAGGCCCGAGTCATCAATTTATCAAAAAAACGTAGGCCTCAACCCGGCCCATGATCCGAGAAAAATTGACGGGCTTGAGCTTCTTTTTCTCAGATTTTGTCGGGTTGAGCCTAATGCTCTATCCTAGTAGTGGGAGCTTTCAACTGGGTACCTGCTAGGTAGTAGGTACCTGTTTTTCCAAATTGGTTTCTTGTACGGGTCACGGGACATGGTATATTGGGTACCCGAGCTGGAATTTTCCAACGGGTACCCGTGAGTCTTAGGATCAGAATGCACGGGTCAAGTCAAGTACCCATTGACTTGGATATTTTGAACACCCCTACCATTTACCCCCCCTCCACCACGATAAAGCTCTCTTTGGCACAAGCTCCCCTAGCCTCCATTCACAAGCTCCCTAAATTTCAACCAACAAGCTCCCTCTGCCCACAAGCTTTATCGACTAGCTCTTGCTTTGCAAACAAACATGTGGTGCCCACCTCATCCCTGTCATTGTTACTATCTTCGACCTTTCCCCCCACCCCCCCTGTAACATTTGCTGCATCTAAACAGACATCATGCTGGCCTCTTTTCAGGTCGACATCATCATCGGTGCTGATTCCACGGACAATTGCATCGTGAAGCTGTCGATGCTGGCGCTTGCACATCCACACCATACACAAGATGTGGTACGGCACCCTCATTTAGATGTACATTGGTGCCGAAAAATTCCCCAGACTCTATGTATGGGTCTTCACTGAGTGTGACCATGTCATCTCTGTAAAGGGAATGGTGGTCTTGAAAAAACACATAATGTGGTACCAAGATATGATATGTTGCCGGGCAGGGATGAAGATTGAGGGTGGAATGTTGGAGAAGTTGGAGGTGCACCCTGATCCTGGACACCCAATGCTGAGGTGAATGGTGGGTCCACAAGCACTGGTCGGGGACACCGGAGGTATGCAAAAACAAAACCCTACTGCCATAAAAAGGTCATGTTTTGCTGAATTGTGCGAGCAAGGAAGAAGGAACTTCTGGATCCACAACGTTGGCCCACATCGGTGCTTGGCATAAAACATACAAACATATGGACCCTTCCATGCTGGAGGTGCCTGCCTCACTGCACCCTGCCGCTCTGCGAGATTCTTTATGTACATCCATGCCCTCTGCAGAAGCTGCAGGGATCTTCACCATCAAGTTGGATCTTATTGCCATTATGGTAAAGGTGTGGCTTGTGGTCACGTTGGTCGGAGATTCTATTTTCTAAATTATCAATGCGGTTAAGTTGAGATGATCCATTCTTTTGGCAGGATTTGAGCAGAGTAGCCTGTTGTAGATGTCAATGCTCTCCGCTGAACAATGATCTCAGATCAGTTGTGGGCTGACCAAGATGATGAACGCTATTTTTGGCATGACTAGAATGTGCAATGATACGAGTGCCTAGGTGACATGGGATGGGTCCATTACATGGACCTCGTGAACCTTCATATGCTCATGTTTTCAGCACACCTGAACCAGTCAATCAAGCTCCTGAGTGGAGGCTGATGGAACTTGGCGAGAGCTTGCGACGAACAAAGCTTTGTTAGTAGAGGGGGACATGGTGGTAGGAGAGGGAGGAGGATGTGAAGGTTGGCGTTGGGTAAGGGTATACTTGTCCATTATCAAAAAAGATAGCTGCTTGTTTAATAGAAAAAGGTAAGGAAAGTACCATATTGAAACTTGCTTAAAAATTAGATATTGCATTGTAACTTTGTAAAAGCTTGGGAGTATGAAAATTAGGTTAGTAGGTTCGTGATTTTTTAATGTAATTCACTTTATAAAATTGGTGATGTGGAAATAAAATCACAACGGAACATTTTTGTGTCTAAGATAAAGCTTTTTGGTTGAAATCATTTGTGTTAATTGGATAGGTTCGGCCATTTGTTATGACCCTATTTAATGTGGAAAAGGCTTTGTTCTTGTTGTTGTGGTTTGGTTCAGCCATTTATTTAGCTATTTTTTTAAATTCATTCAGGCTTGAAATGACTTGCTTGGATCAATTTTCCATTTGAACAAAATTTTAGAAACGCATGATCATGATTTGATCATTCATTCCTACCCCTAGATCAATTTTGGATGTTTACATGTTAGAGTTGGTAAGTAGATATTCTAATCTTTAATTAGTCTTATTGGATTTGATTGTATTTATGGCATCTGACGTACTACTTTTGATTTTCAGTGCGACCTCTGTCATGGGTGCGCCCTCTTCCTTGCACGGACATGGACCTGCATCTGGATATGCCCGAACAATCAAGAACCCTTGACGAGCCACCTGCATATCATTCTCTATTCGAACAACCACCAGCCAAGAAGATGGCAGTGAGACGACCGTCACAAACGGTGGGTGATGAGTGACGTACCAGTCCTTGGTTAGATTGGCATCAGACTGGAAGACCTGAGTTCTTACTCGGTGTCTGCGAAGCCTGAAACACTACTCCCCCGCAGAGGTAGAGCTGGTTTTGGGTTCTTTTCGAGGGCATGGTGTGCATGGGTTCCTACGCTGTATTTATTATTTATGGTGTGTGCTTAAAAGGGGAGGTGGAGTCAGATCGATGAGAAGTTGCAAGGGGAAGGTGTTATACGTAGCAATTTGCGCCGCTAAATGCGATTTGAGATCCTGTACTGTACTAACTGTTTCTTAAATGAAAACAGCAATCCTAACTGCTGAAGCCGATCTTCATAGTTCTGCTTCGAGTAATGCATACAGCTTCTTGTTAAAATGCAAGGCACATATCCTTTTTTACAAGTTTTGGGGGGGGGGGGATTTCTTTAAAGTAGGAACCCACTGCTTCTATCACCAGACGGTCCAGACCATTAGAGGGGTTCTACAAGGTACATATCTTACACCGAGAGGCTCTTCAATCCGTCGCCCACTTGGATATTTTTTTCCATTTTGCGAGTAATGGTTCAGAATGTTGTTATCCTGAAGAATCAAGATCTGTTTCATATAGTTTGTCTGGGATTTAATTGTTTGCTGCTAATCTACTCTGAGTTTTTGCAGTGCCCAACTTGAGGTATCCTTTGGAAATGAAATTGGAATGACTGGTAATATCCGCATGTGGCCGGCGTGCTTACCAAATGCTCACACCCTCCCAACGATGAGCCTATCGCAAGCCACTGCTCCCCAGCATGCATGCCTCTCAAGCCTCTTCACGGCTCCCTCCCTTCCACCTGGGTGACATCCCTGGCTCACGCTAATCACGCCCTCGTTTCTCTGTTCTGCCTACCATTCTATTTGCTGCTGCCTCGCTTCGGTCTCTCTCGCACTTGAGTGTTGGGAACAGATTCGATCGATAACTTGCAAGCAGAAAAAAAATCAAAGAAAATGCATTCAACTGCACAATGTAAGGTTTTACAGTGGCTCTGACAGCGTCAGTTGATCTGATCATGTTCTCTTCTTTCTCAAAGAATTTGTTCCGGGAGAAAAATGAGCGACTGCCCTTGGTTTAGAGTTACACGGAGGGACATGCCCCTTTACATTAAAAAAATAGACTAAATTACAAAAAAAACCCTAAATTATATACCTGATTTCAATGTCATACATGAACTTTAAAAAGTAATAATGTGGTGTCCGAACTTTCAAATTTGTCTCAATGCGGTCCTTAACCATTGAAATTTAGTTGATTTTTGTCTTTTTAACCCTAAATTTCAATAGTCAGGAATCACATTGAGACAAATTTGAAAATTCGGGTATCACATTGTTACTTTTAAAGTTCAGGTAAGACATTGAAATCAAGTGTATAGTTCAAGAACTTTTTTATAATTTACTCAAAAAATACACCGTAGTTGAGTTTGTCATATAACCAATTAGTCTTCACAGGAAAAAAACGTGACATAAGAACCCCTCATTCTTCACTTTTTGGATGTGTTATTAAAAATTAATGTTATGTGACCGATCAATGTCTTTATCACATAATCATTTTTAATACATGTAGTGGTATCTCTTCGTAAATTTCTCCAAATATGCAGAACACGGGGACATTCATATAAATATCAAACCATTTGCAGGACTATTTATGCAAAACCTCCCTTCTAACAAGGCGTCCTAAATTTCTAAATCCTAAGATCGAACCAATATGCTCGCGTAGCCGTACACGTGGCGGATCGTCCCTCCAAAGAACGCCCAACTGTAATATAAAACTAAACAACCAACATTGGCGCCGATATCAACAGCTCACTTTGAGAGCACCAAAACAGAGCAACCAACTCAGTTGAGGAGCAGAGGAGATGACTCCCCGCACGATGCCCGGAACAGGCAACGCCGACGACGGATCTCTCTGGGAGCTCCGGCTCGAGGGCTCGTCCCCCTCTGCAGTGCTCTTCTCCGACCCGTGCCCCGTATGCGGCTCCAGGAAGCGTCGTTGCCTCGTACCCTCAACCGGCCAACGCAAGAAGCTCCTCATCTCCTCCCCGGAGAGCCATGACAACAAACTCGGCTTCCTTAACTGCCAGCTTACCTCTCCGAGCGCCTCACGCCGTCTCTTCAGCCTCGAGAACACCCCTCCGCCAGGCTCCCCAACATTCAGGGGTGATTTCTTTGTGAACAAGAATGAGAGACGCAGTTTCTACGACAGCCCAGGAAGGATGTTCGGCTCCGGAACGGCCTCGCCTTTCTGTCCTGCGGGCGACGCAGGTGGCGGCGGTGGGATCGCTTCGCGGCTATTTCCTCCACCAAAACCGGCGGAGATCGCACCGATGGTACCTCTGATGAGGAAGCCGGAGGAGGATGAGAGGAAGAAGATTAAGGTATGGGTTCTGATTAAACTTACCAACAAATTCTTCTTGGGAAATTTCGTAATTTGATCATCATATCTGGACTTTCACGATCTGTTAAGGAGGAAGGTGACAGCGAAGGTGCTGTTTCTGATGCGGATCTAAATTTTCTGGAGAGATCTGAGTTGAAGGTATGATTTGCTGCTTCGATCCCGCTACATAATTGTTCTTACATGGATCATCGCTTGATAACTTTATGGTATTTTTTATGGACTATTTGATTATTCTGTAAGTTAACCACTCGTACGAGGCTAATATACATAGATTAAGGTGTAGAGATAAAAATGCCGAGCATTTTTACAAGCGAAAAAGTTTGGCGTGAACAAATTATTGCAGGCCGAGGAGGATGCGGAGGAAGGCGATTTCGGCGCGGAGGACAAAGAGGAGAGGACGACGGAGAAGAAGGTGTTTCGTGTCACCTGCGGGTGCGGAACCCGCCATGAGATAGTCTTCTGAGCACGTGTGCGTGTACGTGTGTGTGCGTGTGCGTGTTTTGATTTACACCTTTACTTGAGAGTAAAGAATCTTTGCTACACTGTCATGTCGTGTTTGAATGTTTTGAGAGGACAAATTTGCGCAAAGTGTTATGTTGTTTAGTAGTAATCTCCTTCTGTTGTTTGTTTTTTTGTGGATAATAAGTTTGGGGCGTTTCCATAAGAATAGTTCTCAAAAAGGTTATAAATGGTGGATTTTGTTCAACAAGAACACTTAGCTGTGCATATCCTTATCCAACCCTAGAGTCTTCTACAAATTCTGTAACATACAACCCTATGATCCAGAGATGCAAAGAGATGCATACAGACTTAGGTGCTACCATATTCTTATCCATTTCAAAATATGGATAAACAGAAACACATTCCTATCTGATGTTTATAGTTGCAAACCACGTCCTTAAGTATGAATATACGTATATGGAAAACAAATGATCATAATTTGGATGCCAATATTTAACACAGGGATACGGATTGTTCTACTGTTTGTAAATCTCCCCCAACAATCATATTCAGGGAAATATTTTTGAAATTTTGAAATTTTGTATTTGATTAAATCAAAATTACGTAAACTACAATTACAACGAAATAGAAAAGAAAACAAAGTAATATGCTTGATTAAATAACACGTATAATATGCAATTAAATAGAATGCCTCTGAGTTACAATATATTGCGTGTTTTAGTCACGTAACATATTTAAATATACTTCATACATGTATCGATATATGTCTATACAATATAATATACACATATGTATTTGGTAATATGGATATCCATATCCGTCAAAAAAATGCGTGACAATATCCGCATCCATATTCTCAGAAAATGGAAATGATATCTGTATCCATATCTGTATCCGCTAGATAATAAGAATTCACATCTTTATATGTATCGATATCCATCGAAATAAAAGAAATACATATCCATATCCGCTTAAGAATACATATAATGGCGAATGAACTAAGATATATAAATTATTCAGTTGCATCCCTACTACAAACCTTAAACCCTCACCAACCCCCAACCTATAGCTATACCCTAATGTAACGACCTATATTCTATTTATAGAAATTAAGTAAGAACAAAATTATAGGAAAAGGGAACGGAGAATGGCAGTTACTACTTAGGCCAAATCAATCTTCCTCTATCCTTAATTTTTGAAATTGGACCTATATGGAGAGAGAGAGAGAGAGGAGGGAAGGAGGAGAGAGAGAGAAAGAGGGATAAATATTAGAGAGGAAGAGGAGAGAAGAGGGTGAGAGAACGAGAGGAGGGGGAGAGAGAGATTCAAGTGTATGGGGGGGGGGGGGCGAGAGGAAGAAGTAGAGAGACCCGGTGAGTGTCGCCTTTGAATTCGGCAATGACAATCCTTTCTGTCGACGTCAAAGTTTTTGACTTGACAAAATCAGTGGAGCATCACATGGTCTACGATGGTTCAGAGAGGCAAAATCGAGGTATTTCCGTAGGACTTTCTGCGTCATCGAGGTATATGTCGAACCCTTCGGATAATACGATGAAAGCATGATATCCTATTGTCTTCTTTTTTTTCCACAGTTGCTTCTGCAACCTTCATCGTTGATTTCACCATTAAACAATAAACCATCTATACTTATGGCAGTCCATATCTAACTGAGAATAGATAGAACTTCTGAGATCATTCCCTGTTAATACATATATTTAGATCTTGTCATGCTAACTATGTAAAATGTCATTAATGGTTCAAAGCCTTGTTCTTGATATGCATATATGCCAATGTGTTGACAATTCTACCATTATTGGAGTATTTTTCTTTTATGATTATATCACTTAATAGTTTAACCCTACAACCATTGCATTATTTCAGGATACATGTATACAATATGTATTTTAGATGGACCAATGTCTAGTTATTATAGGCAAATTATCCCTGACATGATTATGCCAAATATCTCTCGAATCAGATGCTAATAACGCTCATGTTTAGTACCCACGATCTCATTTTTTCTTCTGCTCATCTCTAGCCTTGAAGGGCACCATGTGGTTATACGCATACGCATACTACTACAACGAAAATATATGGTCCGGCGAAACTTTAATATCCACATGTTGGGTTTGGGGAAAGTGACTCGTATATCCTTTTAATCTAATGTTGTAATGTTGATCGGTAAACTCCAGTCTTAGATATACAATAAGTTATGTAAATAAATGCAAAATATGAGGACATACTAAGAAGATGAGGGCATGGCCATTACAACATCTAGTCAAGGAGGGGATGTGTTATATAATATATTATGTATACATATTGTATTAAATTGTTGTGTGTGTATGACATATAATGTAAGTATGTATATCATTTAGCTAGTACTATAAATATATGTCCCTAAGTATGCTTTACATAATAATACCATCAATGATGTTCAACACATATCAACATATGCAATAGTGACATGAAAGGGAATATGCAATAACTATAGTACATCATTTGATAGAACTTCAAATACAATTAAATAAGGGCTTTATAGTTTTGTTATTGTTTGAAAAGTCAGGTATTCATGGTTACCATTAATAAGATGTCATCTTAAGTATATCATACAAATTGATCATTAATATGATTACTAAACGTCATTAGAGTTGACTATAAATATATGTACCGACTCAATTTTAGGAGGGTTTATCTCAACATTTTGAAGTGATTGATTAATGGAAAGGAAAGAAATTATGTGCGAGTGAGCGTATAAGCTATGTATGGAATAGAAATGTTCATATATATCACTATTGTATTAAAAAAGAAATGACATTAAAAAGTGAAATTTCCTTACATGAATAATGGCACTTAAATGGTAGGCGGATCTAAGTTCTACACCTAAGGTGAGAGCCATCTCTAGACACCGTTTATCGATGACCTATAGGGCAACACCTTCCGGGGGTGTCTGGTTTAGTGGTATCATGTGAAAAGTTCACCATCGATTCAACATTGATGTCATCCGTTCCATGTAGTGATTGAGTGACTGCTTGTGCCGACGGTAAAAGCCACCAAAGCTGCCTAACAACTTATGAAATGAGTCAAATTAGTATAATGAATAAGCTAAGTGCTTACGAGGAAGCCAAGTGCTTATTTAAAATGTTAACTGCATATGTGCATTCATGTGAACTGCTAATTGTATATGTGCAATTTTATGAAATGTTAAGTAAATATGTGTAATTATGTTGTTATGGGCATATGTGTAAATATGGTTAATGTTAAGGACATCTACCGAAAGTATGGTATGCAATAGATGGATACAAAAAGAATACTCTTTTGTATGCATAATTAAATTCATTAAGGATGTATACGATGATATTGCATGTGACAAGTCAAAATTTTTTAAGCAACATGGAAAGAGTGAAAAATGAACAATTGTAAGTTTTCTCGTTGGAATAATTACCCTTGTGTTACATATTAAATAGTTACGTTGTGGCTTGATTTCTACGCTAATCAGTTTGACCTTATCTCGACACATACAGAGCATTAAACTCATACCATATATTCTTGTATTTTTATTGCAGATCAATGTGAGGACAAATTTAGTGGCAGTTCAAGTCTTGTTGTGGGTACTGAAGGAAGAATGTTGTTGTGCCCAATGGAACGAAGAAACATGGTGTTGTATAGCTATGTATATTTTCTTTGGCTAGAAAAATACTAGATGATTTCCTTGTTGTTATTGTGATATCATTGATGTTCGAGAGTAACACTCGGATCCGATATGACATTTGATATGTTTCTACTGGTCTCTGAGGATCAGTCTGTTACACATAAAGTGCCTGACCCTTGTCAAACCTTCAAACCTAAACACTCTTATCAGAACTAAACCCTCTTCACTTTTACAACCTTTATCAATATCTGAATATTATGCACATTTAACCCTTCGATCATATTTTTTAGGTTAAATCCCATTTTTCATTTAGTTTAATTATCTAAAAGACGTTGTTTTACAATGAGATTGATGGGAGATGGGTAACAAGCTACGCCGTCAGTCTCTTTTGGATGGATTTGGACCCACCTTGACTAGCGGATCATACCACTTCCTTATTTGATCAGTCAAACCACTTACGTCGATGAAACTTAGCTCAATAGTAATCCCTTTATGTCCTCGAGCATCAACCATCGTTGGATGGGTGGCTCAAGATTGCCTTCGAGCGTCAACCATCCTTGGAACCCTGATCAATCGACTTTTCCTTGATGAGCACTAATAACTAGATCTTGTCGCATGACCGAGATCATGCAATCTTGGCATTTCATTAAATTTGTAATGTCTCTTATTTGAGCTCCACTTGTTATCGAGAAGACTGGTCCTGACAACTTGCTCGGCTCGATCCAATTGAATCCGTTAACAACCTCCCAGATCGATTGAGTTCAAGTTGTAACAAGTAATTCCTCTGCTAGTGAGCATTAGATATTGGATTATATTTTGAGTGCTACATAAACTCTCAAAGTGGTTTTTAATTTGCGACCTTCATTCTTTTCACGTTCCTTATCCATCGTAGGATCATGATCCAACAATGGATTTTCGTTTTTCTATCTCCATAGATGTGGGCCGACCCAACAATGGGTCCATGTTAAGGACCTATGCATAATTATTCTCTCTTACAATGATTTTTTTATAGTCATGTCCCTCTTATCTTTTGCAATATCAGTTATACCAATCATTTTTTTGCAATATCAGTTGTGCCCCTACCTTCTGACACTGTTATCACTTGTACCTTTTCCGTTAGTTTTGTTATCTACAAAATGAACAAAACCACAACTTACACAAAACCAAGATCTGGTTAAGATCTTATTACATATGTGCTTGTCCTTTTTTCCCTCCTCCTTTCTAAATACATATATTTTTCTCATTTTTTTTTCAAATCACAGTACTTGTTTTACCGTATGGCATTGTTTTTCGTACCGAAATATGCATATCATTCTCAAATATTCAAATCTTAGTACTTATTTTACCATTGTATAATTCATTGTGTATATATTTTCATTCTTAATTTACATTATAAAACACATCAAAGATTGTAAAGAAATTTTAACAAGTTTATAAGGAAGTTTCTAAGGTTGGTGGAGTAAAAATCCAAATATTACACAAGCATCTCTTAAATATAAATTTGACACTCCCGCCAATGAGTCGCAGGCTACTCTAGACTTAAACGGGTAAAAGCGTGTTTGCGTCCGGATCCGGTTACTCTTCCACCATCCTCGACCGACCTCCTTCCTCAGTGGCAGAGTAGAGGAGCGGTCGCTCGCGCCATTCTAGGGTTTCGGCCACCGGAGAGGAGATACGCCCGGAGAGCGGCGGCAAGGTGAGCTCGCTCCCATGCCTCACATTCTCTCTGTACTAATCCTCCCTTCTCTCTCTCTTCCTCCGGTCGAAGGATTCTGCTTACTGATATGCTGACTCTCGGATCCCTGCTGAACGTTTGTCGCCGACGATAAGATGGAGGAACAGTTTGCTCCCGTCAAGCGCAAGGCACCTGAACAAGATTCTGAAACCGAGTCGGCTGCAGTTGGAAGCTTGAGTGACGGATCAGCTCCAAAAAGAAGGGGAGCATCGAAGACTTGTATCCATGAGGTCGCTGTACCCGATGATTATGTTTCCGCGGTGGATGGGTCTGCACACGGTACCCTGTCTGATCCTGTGTACCACGGGCCGATGGCCAAGGCTTACCCGTTCGAGTTGGATCCGTTCCAAATGGTCTCGGTGGCGTGCCTTGGAGCGCAGGGAGTCGGTGTTGGTGTCGGCACACACGTCTTCCGGGAAGACCGCTGTGGCTGAATACGCCATCGCGCCATCGCGATGGCGTTTCAGAGACAAGCAGAGGGTGATATATACTTCTCGGTTGAAGGCTCTGAGCAACCAGAAGTACCGGGAGCTTAGTCAGGAGTTTTCGGACGTCGGGCTGATGACCGGAGATGTCACGCTTTCTCCAAATGCAAGCTGCATTGTCATGACCACCGAAATACTTAGAGGGATGCTGTACAGAGGTGCCGAGGTGTTGAAGGAAGTTGCTTGGGTCGTGTTCGACGAGATTCACTACATGAAGGATCGCGAGAGAGGGGTTGTCTGGGAGGAGAGTATCATCTTCTTGTCACCGGCCATCAAGATGGTCTTTCTTTCGGCTACCATGTCGAACGCGACCGAGTTCGCTGAGTGGATTTGTCACTTGCACAAGCAACCTTGTCATGTCGTATATACAGACTTCAGACCGACACCACTGCAGCATTACGTGTTTCCCATGGGTGGCACGGGCCTCTATCTTGTTGTTGATGAGAACGAACAGTTCAAGGAGGGGAATTTCGTGAAGCTGCAGGAGACATTTGCTAAGCAAATCAGCGTCAAGGACACCGTCAAAAGCGGAAGCAACCGAGCAAGGATCTCAAAAGGGGGAATGCACACACAGGGTCTGATATCTACAGAATCGTGAAGGTGCAAATAAAGTGCGATCTTTTTAGCTCCATATTCTCCTTTCTCTTCTTTATATACTATTTTACTTTGAAATCCTTAAGATGATCAAGATCTACCTCCAAGGTAGACATATATGGTTTATTTTCACTGTGCATTAATCTTAGGTTCATTTTGTCATCTCGCATTTACCATTTTGATGGACGTGTTAAGGAAATCAATTCATTTTGTCTATAGAGCTTATGTGCAGATTTTCTTGCATAGTCTTATCGCGGCATAACATGCAGCCATGAAGTTCTTTCTATATTCACTTATAGTCACCTGATTATTGTGCCTGCATTTTTTCACAACTAAGGTTTAACATAATAATTTTGGTAAGCTCCACTTTGTAATTTCCTGAAATGATGCGGTCGAAGTTATAAAAGTGGAGAACATGAGTGGGCAAGTGAGAGAAGTGGGAATAAGGTCGAAGTTATAAAAGTGGAGAACATGAGTGGGCAAGTGAGAGAAGTGGGAATAAGGTCGTGAAACTCGATGATCACATGGGGCTTTGGGTAGGAAGAAGGATGAGAAACATATCGATCTCATGTGGTCTTGGGTTGGAATGTACAGAGATGCACAGGACGAGAGAGTGAGAATACTAAGCCACATGAAGAAAAAAATAAAGAGTCAAATCGATAAAAGTAATGGCTAAACCACACTTTACCGAAGATCTTTCTCAACTGAGATGCATCAAGGATGAGGAATGACATGTACTTGTTACTCAAAAGGATATAGAGACTAGATGGAAGCAATATTTGCATAAGATTTTCATAGGGGAAGAGAATACATAGATTATATTACTTTGGGAGATCTTGCTAGTAGTGAATGTTACCTGAATTGTGCCAGCCATAGATGGATACAAAGGAAGGTAGTAGAGGAGGCGTTAAAGTTTATTAAACCTGGTAAATGGGTAGGACCTGTTGACATTCCTATAGAAATTTGGAAAGTTCTAGGTGAACAGGATTTGACTTGGCTCACAAATTTATTTAATATTATTTGGCGAAGCAAGAAAATACCCGAAGAATGGAGGAGAAGCCTTGTGGTGCCTCTTTATAAGAACAACAGAGACATTCAGAATTGTTTGAATTATAGAGGTATCAAAGTGATGAGTCATACTATGATAATTTGGGAGCATGTGATCGAAAAAAGGTTGAGGCAAATTTCCAAAGTAACTGAAAAACAATTCGGATTCATGTCAGGTCAGTCAACTATTGAAACTATCCACTTGTTGATGAGAACAATGGAGATTTATAGAGATGAAAAGAAGAGCCTCCATATGATTTTTTATTGATTTGGAGAAGGCTTATGATTCAGTACCACGAGAGATTTTGTGGAGAGCTTTGGAGAAGAGACAAGTACCTGTCCTATACATTAACTATATATCAGATATGTATGACGGGCTTCATTTTGTAAGGATCCAGTCTGGGAAGACTGACTATTTTAACATCAACATTGGTCTGCATCAAGGTTCATCTTTGAGTCCATTCCTTTTTACTTTGATTATGAACGGGTTGACTAGTTACATGACTCACATTCAGGATATGATACTATGGTTTATGTTATTCTTTGATGATATTGTATTGATTGATTATATAAGAGATGGAGTAATTGAGAAGTCGGAGGTTTGGAGCATGCCATCAAATTTCATCGAAATTCAATCGAATTTCAGTTTCGATATGTGATCGAAATGGTCGAAATTTCATACTGGAGGGGGGCCGATAGATGAAAATAGGACTGAAATGATCAAAACATTGATCGAATTTCGGTTGAAATATCGTTTCAGTCGGTCACCGATACAATGATCGAAACTCATATTTAAGACCTTGGTTTGGATACATACCTTAGAGATAAAAGGATTTCGTATAAGTAGGGTAAGGTTAAATATATGGAGTTCACATTTGATGGAAACAACAGTGAAGGACTCATGGTGAAGATTGGAGACGATAACATTTAGAAGAAAGATTTTTTAGATACTTGAGATCTATTTTGCAACAATACGGGGAAATTGATGAAGATGTTACTCATCGAATAAGTGCAGGTTGGCTAAAGTGGAGAGGAGCCTCTACCGTCCTTTGTGATAATAAAATCTCTTTGAAAGTCAAAGGAAAGTATTACAAAGCAGCATTGGGACCTGCTATGCTGTGTGGATCAGAATATTGGCTTGCGAACTACGTACATGTGTAGAGAATGACCGTAACAGAAATGGAAAGACTAAGGTGGATGCATGGTCATACACGAAAAGATCAGATTCAGAATGATGCGATCAGAAGGAAGCTTGGTGTAATTCTGATAGAGGATAAGATGAGAGAAATCTGCTTAAGATAGTTTGCCCATTCGCAAAGGAGGTCGGTTGATGTACCAGCTAGAAGATGCGGGATTTAAGACATTGAGTTGGTTAAGAGAAGGCGAGGAATGCCCAAGAAGTGTTGGAATGAGACTATCCGAAGGTATCTTAGTTATTTGGATTTAAGTCCGAGAATGACTCAAAGTAGATCTGAATGGAGGCACAAAATCAATGTAGCAGACCCTACTTAATTGTGGGAAAAGGCTTTGTTGTTGTATATATGAGTAGGTTGCTTTAAACAGGGAATTGATCCAAAAAAAGCTTCCATTTGTCCATGCATCCGTAGATTGTAATTTTTGGATTTTATGATAATTTACAAATTGAAATAAAATTACAACAAAAATGTAATAGTAAGTTTGGAACATTGGGATGCATCAAGTCTCCCAGTCTTGGAAAACTCATCTTCTTCTAGTTTTAAGGGGCATTCGGAAAATATAATAAGTATGTTTAAGCATTGGGTTGGGTTGTCTCGACCTTGCCTCCGAGCCCAACTTATGGCTCGGCTTACCTCGAGCTCAGTTTCATGGTCAGCATCTGTCCACAACATCGACATTACATATCTACAACATCGTCGTGATCACTACCAAAGCTCCGTCCCCCAAACGTGTCCGTCGATGCCCCTAAAAACACCATCACTGGAAAACTCCATGAGTTGTTGATGAGTCTTCTAACATTCCATGGCACATCTACTCCATGCCTATTTGCAACATTGCTACCTTTCGATTGCATGAGTCCTCACCACAAGAGTTGCACTTTGGATCTGGTGCCACTATGGTCTTCGATCTCATGGCACCAAAGCATGTACGCCATCGACATTGTCTCGTTAAAATATGTTTCGTTTGAAGCTCCTAGAGTCAAGGGAAACTTGGATAACTTTCTGAACAATAAAGAAATAAACAATTTGGAGAAATAATGAAATTTACAAAGTACCTCCAACGAGTTATAAATTCAACAAGCTATTTCGGATTAGAGATGTGTCTTGTATTGGGCCCTTTCAGATCCAAGGTGACCCAACTCAAAGCCCATTTAATCTGATAAATTGTCATTGCCTTTTTCCATGGGGTGGGGGCCTTATATAGGCTAATTCCCACCAACATATACTAGGACTCCAAATAAAATCGAAAAATGACAAAGCTTTGTATAATGGGCCTTTTACATGCTTAAATAAAATAAAATTTCGGACTTAATTACTTAAATTAAGAGAATGTCACGTAGCATAACTGGACGAAGTTAAATAATAAAATATGTAAAGTTTCTCATACTGCATCAGCTCCCCCTTATGAGAAGAATCTCGCTCCATCGAGATGGTGTTGTGATAATTCTGGAGTATATCAGGTCGGAGCCATTGAAGCTCCTCTTCATCAATCCATGTACAATCGATCAGAGATCACCCCTTCTTCTTGACTAAGTATCGCCGGAAGAAGCCGCGTCTTGTCGTCGTATATCACACATCAGCAATATCATCTATTTGATTGGCATCGGTTGCAGCCAGTGATTGGTGTGTATCATCAATGGAATCGATTGACATGGTCGCATATGGCTGGTCATCTCCATGATATAAGAAGAGATCTGAAACATTAAAGACTGGCGACGTCTGGACATCCAGCGGTAGATCAAGTAGGTGGGCATTTTGCTCAATTCGCTTGAGGATTCAGAATGGGCCAATCTTTCGAACACTCAATTTTTGGTGGACACTCAAAGGGAACCTCTCTTTTTTTAGGTGGACCATCACTAAGTCTCCAACTCTGAACTCGTTCTTTCTGCGATGTAAGTTAGCTTGAGCTTGGTATTTCTGGGTCATGGCTTGGAGTTTGGTACGGATTTCAGTATGGATGTGGGTTAGGTGCTCGGCCAAGTCTTCAACGTCTGCACTAGTCTTCCCATACATGATTGTGGGGATAAGGTCTAGAAATTGGGGAACTGGAAAGTCGTATACACTCTCAAAGGGTGATTTGTTGGTGGATTTGTTGGTGGAACTGTTATACGTAAATTCGACTTGGACGGATAGTCCCCTGCAAGACATCACAATAAATTTCCTAGAGATCTATTAACTACTTCGGTTTGTCCATCTGTTTGTGGATGATAAGCAATGCTGTATTGCAATCAAGAACCGGGACGAGACCAAAGCATGCGCCAAAAATGACTCAAAAATCCTGTATCACGATAAGATGTAAAAGAATGAGGAACTCCATGCAATCGAACGACGTCGCGAAAAATATGCGACGTGAGACACATTTGAATTTTTTTTGCATGCAATGAAATGTGCTATTTTAGAAAATCTATCCACAGCCAAAAAATAGAGTCATCTTTCCGCACCGTGAGAGGTAAGCCCAACACAAAATCCATGGGGATGTCTTCCGAAGGTCGCATCGGGATTGGGAGGGTCGTGTAAAGTCCAGTATTCTTCCTGTGGCCATTGAATCTCTGGCATATTTGACATTCTTGCACAACTCTGGTAACATCCTTTCACAATTGAGGCCAATAAAATCGCTCTTGGAGGAGGGCCACGATCTTATACCTTCTAAAGTGTCTAGCTAACGTGCCGTTGTGCATTTCTGAAATGAGATTCTCACGAAGGGAAGTGACGGGAATGCACAGTCGACGTGCCAGAATCTCAAAAGGTCCAACATATCGCGACGCCAACTTGCCAGGAATACCGAATCTCTGCACTCCCTTCATGGGAGATACACAGAGAAATACCCAATCTCCAACCTAATTTATAGGAATGTCGTTAGTAGGAGATTAAGTTGAAACAAATATATATGTCATAATTGAATGGATGAAGAGGAAAGAATTGGATTACCTGGAACTCCAAGTCTCTTCTCCGATGGTCTGCATAGCTCTTCTGGCGGCTTTGTGCCGTCAGAAGCCTTCGTCTCACAAGATCAACAGCTCTCGCAGTCTCCTCCAAGAGATCTACGGAATATAAAGCATGATCACCTACCTCACGCCAACTGAGAGATGTGAGGCATCTTCGCCCGTATAGGGCTTCGAATGGTGCCATGCCAATACTGGAGTGATAGATGTTGTTGTACGTGAATTCTACTAATGGTAGATGGTCCTTCCAGGATCCTTTCCACTCCAAAGTGCAAGCGCGAAGCAAATCCTCTAGTGTCTGAATGGTGCGCTCACTCTGACCGTCAGTCTGTGGATGATATACAGAACTCATCTTCAGCTGTGTCTGTAGTGCTGACATGAACTGATGCCAATAATGAGATGTAAATCTTGAATCCCTGTCAGACACCACCTCTCGTGGTATATTATGTAGCATGATAATGTTCTGCACATAGAGCTTGGCCAATCTGGATGGAGTCTAAGTCGTGTTGACAGGTATGAAATGGGCTGACTTGGTCAACCTATCAACAACGACCCAAATGGAATCATGGCCTCCCGGTGTCTTCGGCAATCCTGTGACAAAATCCATAGAAATGCTCTCCCAGTTCCACTCAGGAATGGGGAGGGACTGCAGTAATCATGGTGGTCTCATGTGCTCAGCCTTGACCATCTGACACTGCTGACATGTATCGCCACATCGCGTTTCATTCCATCCCACCAGAAATGTCGACGTAGATCACGGTACATCTTCGTGCTGCCTGGATGGATAGATAACCGTGAACTGTGTGCCTCATCGAGAATGTCTCTGCGAAGCTGCTCGTCATTGGGTACAATGACTCGTCCTGCCTTCCATAAAATAGACTCCATCACAACAAAGTCATCGAATTCGTCCTTGATGGCGCGCATGTATCTATCTCGGATCCAAGGATCTGTCTTCTGGCCCTCTACAATACGATCCCAAAGGTTGCTGTATCGAGGAGGCACGGCGGTAGAAATGGATGCGCTGTCCTAAGGATGCCAATCGGTCAAAGCGGCAAGCGTATCCTATGTATGTAGCCAGTTCACCGTACCATCAGCATGTGCTATCCTGCTAAGTGCATCAGCCACCACGTTTCCCTTACCGGGATGGTAAGAGATTGTGCAATCATAATCCTTCAGCAATTCGAGCCATCTGCGATGTCTCATGTTCAGCTCTTTTTGATCAAAGATGTACTTCAGACTCTTGTGGTCTGTAAAGATCTCGAAATTCATCCCATATAGGTAGTGACGTCAGATCTTCAAGGCGAAGACAACTGCCGCCAACTCTAAGTCATGTGTGGGGTAGTTCCGCTCGTGCAGCCTCAACTATCGTGATGCGTAAGCAATCACATGTCCTCTCTGCATCAACACTGCTTCTAGACCTTCTCCAGATGCATTTGTTTAGACTGCATAATCCTGAGTGCCTGAAGGAAGAGCAAGAATGAGCGCTGTAGTCAATTTCTCCTTCAGTGTCTGGAAGGCATGCTCACATTAATCGTTTCAAATGAATGGAACTCCCTTCTGCGTCAATCGTGTCAATGGACGGACGATGCGTGAAAATCCGCTGACAAAGCGTATATAATAGCCCGCTAATCCGAGGAAGCTCTGAATCTGAGTAACTGTCTTGGGCTGCTCCCAATACATAACTTCATCTATCTTCGCAGGATCAACTGTAATGCCTGCTCCAGAAATGATATGCCCGAGAAATGAGACCTGGGATAACCAGAACTCACACTTGCTCAACTTGGCATATAGCTTGTGCTCCCGCAATGTATCTAAGACAACTCGTAGATCATTCGCATGATCCCATTCATTCCGTGAGTAGATGAGCACATCATCGATAACACCACTACAAATTTGTCCAAGTATGGACGGAAGATCCGGTTCATCATATCCATGAAAGCCGCAGGTGCATTGGTGAGCCCAAACAGCATCACCACATACTCGTAGTATCCATAGCGAGTCCTGAAGGCTGTCTTCGGAATATCCGACTCGCGAATCCTCAGCTGATGGTAGCCTGAGTGAAGATCGATCTTCGAGAAAACCGAAGATCCCTGGAGTTGGTCAAACAAATCATCGATACGTGGCAAAGGATAACGATTCTTCACCGTTCTCTTATTCAGCTGCCTGTAATCGATGCACAGTCTCATGGATCCATCCTTCTTTTTGACAAATAGAACCAGAGCACCCTAAGGTGAAGTGCTCGGTTTCACGAATCCCAAATCAAGTAACTCCTGCAACTGCACCTTCAGCTTCCTCAACTCGGCTGGTGCCATGCAATATGGTGCCATAGAGATCGGCTGTGTATCTGGCAGCAATGTGATCTCGAACTCGATTTCTCTCTCAGGAGGTAATCCTGGTAGTTCATCAGGAATTACATCTGGATATTCTGATACTACTCGTATGTCCTGTGTCATCGGCTCATGGTCAGATACCTCCCGAACAAATGCAAGATATGAATCGCAACCCTGGTCAACAAGTCGTTGGGCTCGCAACACTGAAATGTACTCCATGGTGGAGTTATGCAAAGTACCCTCAAAAGTAAACTCGGGTAGATCAGGAATCCTGAAGACAACTGTCTTCCTAAAGCAATCAACCAGTGCACGATGAGCGGATAACCAATCCATGCCCAAAATCAAGTCAAACTCATCAAGATGTAAGAGTAGACAATCTGCGATCATTTCGTGTCAATCAGTACAGGCAAGTACCTGACTATCAGTGAAATAATGAACATCTGACCATCTGGCCCTCGGATGTGATATGGAGAAGAGAGAATCTATGTGACTCTACCTAAAGAAGCAAGTAGTCTCGAAGTAAGGAAATAATGTGTCGCTCTAGAATCAAATGAAACATGGAAAGGTCAGCTCCAGACTGAGACCATGCCTTTTTACCATAGTAGCTGCTGAACAGGCTATTCGCAGATACTTATCATATATGCTTTTTCTCTTTTTGGGATATAATATGAAAATTAATGAAATTGGTGACTTCTGTGGTTATTTAATTTGAATGTCACATTTCCCTTTTCGGACTCACGACAAGTCGAGAGACTGTCTCTATCCGAGAACTTAATGCGATCGGAATAGTAGTACTGCGAATGTGCGTATCGGGGTACCACTGCTCTGATACCAAAAATGTGAACCCCTTAGGATCCGGGTACCCGTTTACGGCACATTTCACAATATTCCATTCACTAGAGATCGCATAATTTATAGAAAAATAGGGAAATTTTTTTTCGTTGCAATCATTGGCATCTGACATTCACATTTATATTCATAACCACAAGTTAATAGAGACAATTGGCACCAAAATCTTATTTCATTAATTTCCATATGATTTTACAATGTGTACAATGTCTGTCAGTACATACAACATCCCAAAAATTTGACTGAAGAGAAGAAGCATTTTACAATATCAATTGAACTAAAAACTGTAACAAAAACCACATACCGTTTGGTATAGACCTTGTCTCTTGGAACCATGTATAACTACTAAACAACAGACTGTTTGCCTGCCAAACATGTTAGGAAAGAAGAGGCGTCAGCGGGCGCTGGTACCTCCCAAAAATTTATAAAATAACAGGCATTTATTGTGATCAAAAGAAAGCAAGTAGAGAGGCATGAGCAACTCAAATTAAAATTTAATTCTACTTGCAATTGATAAAGGTTTCCAAATTTCTAGCAAACACCTCTCATGATCAACCATTATCCCAACATTTCCCACATAAGTATATTTCTATGGTGACTAATTGATCATAAGTATGTATATTTTATTCTCATATTACTCAGAGATCATATTTGTGGATTTTGATGATGGGAAAGATGAGATAAGAAGATATAATGATTTATTAAATTCTTAAGTATAGTGGATAGTCTGTGGTCTTGGTTCGTGTGAAAACCTCACACTATGACTCTAAGACTTGGGAAAAGTATTAGGGTTGGGGTGCCTCCGTAGGCATGCGGTGTTGTATAATGCATCCTAACTAAGTTCCCAACACGTCCACTAGCTTATTAAGATTTCGAATCAGATTGTAGTTACTTCCATTTACTCAACTTTGATTGTAATTCCTTCAAATCTCAAATGCAACTGTATCAGATGTAACTCTAGATGATGTAGATATAGATATGAATGATCTGGATGTAGAATCGCCAAGTCTGTTGGCGAAAGTAACTCAAGCGGTGAAGAAACTCAAGCGTGCCTTCTCGGATCACACACCTATCATTTGGGACTCCAGGTGTCTTCTCCGGCGGCGGGGCTCTTTAGATACGAAAGGTGCTGGCTGCTAGAGGATAATTTCCGTGAGCTGGTGTCTTCTTGTTGGGCGGAGGTCTGCGAGGGTCGGTCGGCGGTGGTGAGGTTTGGGAAGAAGCTTACGCGTCTGAGAGGCGTTCTGTCTAGGTTCAAAAAGAGGTCGCGGGAGGCTTGGCTGTCCGCAAGGAAGGCTGCGGAGGACGTCGTTGCGGCGTTGGACGCTTTGGAGGGGGTGAGGGAGCTCTGCGCTGAGGAATTGGTCTCCAGGGCTACGGCTGTGGCTGCGGTGGAGAGGGAGGAAAGAATGAGGGTGTCGGAATGGCGCCAGAGAGCGAAGGTGAAATGGATCAGGGAAGGGGACGCAAATTCTTCATACTTTCACAGGGTGGCCTCTAACAGAAGGCGATCAAATTTGATTCGATCGATTTCTTTCGGGGGAAGAGAGGTGGTGGGCGAGGAGGCGGTGGTCGCTTACTTCAGGGAGTTCTCCTTGGTTCGTGAACCTCGTCGCTGGTGCTGGTTGGGGGAGGATGCCTCGAAGCTCTCGTCTGCGCGTTGTGCGGAGTTGATTAAGGAGATATCCTTCGACGAGGTGAAGGCTGCTGTTTGGGATCTCAATGGCGATGCCTCGCCAGGTCCGGATGGTTTCCCTATTGCCTTCTACAAAGACTTTTGGGAGGTGGTGGGGCTGGAGGTTTGGGAGGTGGTAGCGGAATTTTGTGCTGGAAACATGGGCTTTGATGGGATCAATAGGGCTCTTATTGTTCTAATTCCTAAATCTACATCTCTGCATGCTATTGAAGACTACCGGCCGATCGCAATTTCAAATGCTATATACTTGATCGTTGCGAAGGTGTTGGCGCGGAGGCTTGCGTTGCTGCTGGACGATCTAATCCATCCTTCGCAGGTGGCTTTCATTCCTAGCCGCCTAATATCCAATGTAACGGCTCTTGCCTCTGAGATGGTGGACACTTGGGTGAGGAGAGGGAAGCAGGGGATCCTTTGGAAGGTGGACTTCGCAAAGGCGTATGACTCCTTGGACTGGAACTTTCTTTGGGCGGTGATGCGGGCTCGTGGTTTTCCAAATATGTGGATCTCGTGGATGCGCCGATGCGTTACTACTGCATCTTTCTCTATTATGCTCAATGGTCGTATCGTTGGCAACCGATTTCAGCCAAGGAGGGGTGTGCGGCAGGGGTGCCCTTTGGCACCCATGCTTTTCGTTATTGCGGCGGATGTCCTTCCAAGGATGGCGGATAGGGTGGTCGCGCGAGGCTTCTCCTCGGGCTTCTCCTGCGACTACCGGAACAATCCTACTCTACAGTATGCGGATGACACAATTGCTTTCATCGAGGGAGGCATGGAGGAGGTCAGAGGGATGGCGGTGACTTTGAAGATTTTTAGCGAGCTCTCGGGGCTCCGCATTAACCAATCCAAGTCCAAAGTGATTCCTTTCGCGTGGAATGAGAGGTCGGCGGCGGCGTGTGGGGAGCTGTTGGGAAGTTCTCCATCCTCTCTTCCGATCGACTATCTGGGCTTGCCGCTGGGTGCGAGGAGGCCAAGATTGAATGATTGGAACAAGGTGATGGCCAAGGCGGAAAGAAGGCTTGCTGGGTGGAGTGCGGCGATGCTCTCTCGGGGAGGCCGACTCGTGCTTATTAGGTCGGTCCTTGCCTCTATCGCCATGTACTTTCTGTCGAATTGGGCTATCCCGGTGGGGATTAGGAGGCGTCTTGAGGGCCTTATGCGGAGCTTTCTGTGGGGAAGAAGGGGTCCCTCGTCGCGGGGCATACATCTGGTGGCATGGAAGGAGGTGGCGAAAAGAAAGTGCGACGGTGGTCTTGGCATACGAAGGCTGGATTGGACTAATGACGCGTTGATGCTAAAGTGGGTCAAAAGACTTTGGGGTAACGCAAACGGTTTCTTTCCATCTATGTTGCGGGATGTTTTATCGATCGGGGTGGACATGATGCGCGACATCGACTCTCCGCGTTCTGGAACCCCATTCTGGCGGGGGATCGCTTCGGCGGTTAGGCGTTTTTCTCATCTCTTCAAGCCTGCGCTGGGGGATGGCAATTCCTTTCTTTTCTGGCGCGACGCTTGGGCGGGGGAGACCTCTCTCGGTAACTCTTTCCCTCGTCTTTGCGCGCTGGCTTCTGACTCTCGTGTGACGGTGGCGTCCTCTTGGAGCGGGGGCGAGTGGTCCCCTGCTTTTGCTAGCAACCTATCCGACGAGCGGTTTGATGAGTTCTTAAGCCTCCTGCAACAGCTTAGGGCTGCGCCAAAGCCCTCGACTAACAGGGATCACTGGATTTGGCGCGACGGCATCTTCTCTACGAGGCGGGCGTTCAGGGCCATCTCGCAACAGCAGAACTCTCAGCTGAACCTCCTGTGCAAGGATCTTGGGTGGCTGTGGCGCATGAAGCTACCTGAGAGGGTGATTTTCTTCCTGTGGCTTTTGAGACGAGGGAGGGTCTTGACCAGGGATAGATGTACAAGGTTTGTTTCGGGGATTGACTCCTTGGACTGTGTGCTGTGTGGTGGCAACGTGGAGACATTGGAGCACCTATTTTTTCTCTGCCCGAGCTCTGCCGCAATTCGGGGGGACGTCAATGTTACTTGGGTAAACGCATCTTCGGCTAACTCGTTTTGGGATTCTATGCGCTCAAGTGTTGATCGACCAAGGAGGGAGCTGCTACGCCCCTTCGCGTGCATTTGGGCGCTGTGGCTTGCTAGGAACGCGAAGATTTTCAGGGGTCAAAGGTTTTACAAGGAGAATATTTTAGCACACGTTTCTTTGCTTGTGAATGACTGGATGCTCCTGTAATGCATTTGGCGTGTGTTTTTCCTTTTTTATGGGGCCCTCAGGCGGGATCCACTCGATCCTTAATGTTTGTAAAACTTTCCCTCCTCCTTGTCTTCTTCATCGTTTTTAAATAAGATTTGGGGCGAACACCATGGCGTGTATCCCCCGAAGTGCTTTGGTTTCAAAAAAAAAGAAGCCTACAAATGGCTCTTCCGTCTCGCCCTCTAGTTGGAAGGACGGTCCAATAGAGGGATAGGTCTATTCCCCAACTACGCCACTGAGACAGGTGAGAGGGACTTCCCGGAAAAGTCACTCTAGAAAAACAGCCCGACCGGTAACGGGCAACCGAGCTCGTACGTAAAACTGAAAACCAAGGATCCCCCGCCTGGGCATCCTAAAACAGAGGTCTGTGGAATGGTCTAAAGTCGGGATCCCAACGAGGCGTAAAAACACTGCGAGCTCGCGTAAAAATCGAAAAGGGACTGGGATCCTAGACCCGCGCACTTGGCGGCCGCTGCCCTAACTGGGCTTCCTTTCTTCCGCGCAGCTGAGGGTCACCGCACCCTCGCACGGTTAGGTGTAAGGGTTACCATAACCGGCCACAATTAACTGTCATCACTTATTTACTATCATACTCTTTTACTTGAGTAATTCTCCATGATCATATAAAATGATGATGTATATTCCTTCCTTCTATTGGATATTCAATATTCCCCTAACGTGATATGGATTTCAACATGCACTCAGCCTCCCATCAATATTAAGAGCAAGCAAAGTCCGTATTAATAAAAAGAATGATCCGATTGAAAGATATGATGCGCTTAATCACATATATAAAATTCCATTTAATGAGTATACTTGTGATAATAGAACACCAGTATGCAAACAGATTAATTTAACAAGTATAATAGATTACACACTTTAATTAATCATGATAAAATTTGTGTAACCCCTTTTTATATATATAAAGTACCAAGGACATTTAGAAATAACAACTAAACTGGATGTTATAACTTTAAGGAGTATGAAGAGGTATGGTATATCACTCTTAGATTTAAGCTTTAACTCCATTGTGCATGGAACATAGCTACAATTCACAAAATTTTGTCTAAATCGATTTATAACATACATTGCATAAATTATTATAAGTTCAACCTATACAGATAGTTCCATGGATGTACAGATTACAAAAAAAAATTTATAAATAGATGAAGGGTTATAATATACACCACACTATTAATATACATCACTAGTCAGTTTATTACTAGTATTATTATTTTACAACCACTTGGTATAATTCAGTTATACTTTTATTGTAATTCTCTTCAAACTTACCAAAATTTACCTATGATATTCTAATATGATTATTTTACCGGTATTAACAAATGATTATACATTCCCAGAATATATATGACAGTTGAGAAACCTGCTCTTAGACAGTATAGAGCAAACTCATAATCCATGTGTGCTATGAATTTTCATGCCACAGTGATTAGCAATAGGATTATGAAAAGGAGCAAGATTTTTAAAAGTGTCATGAGAACCACGTTTTATTTGCATGCAGTAAGGAAATGAATATGGTTGTGAAGAGATCTAAACTGTGTAGACCTTTAATCAAACTTAAACAGCAGTAGTTACTGGATTCCCGTAAATATGAGCAAAATGCTCTAAAATTTCTGGAATGAAAATTTAATTCAAAAAGTAAATTCCAAAATTCAGCAAATAAGGAATTTGGTATATATATATATATAACACATGCATAAGCTCTACCTTTTTTTTTCTTTTCCTTTTTTCATAATCTTATATTGGATCATGGATCCTTCACAGTTGTTGGTAAAGTAATTCCTTTGAAAATGTAACCCTTAAACTAATTCAGGGATTTATATGGTAATTAAAACAGAAATTGCATGAAGCCAATTGCCAACAATTAAATGTTACAGAGCAGGATCTGCTAACTTGATTCACCAAAAGATAATAAGTAACATTTTCAGATTTAATCAGGTAACTAGCATAGTTCTGCAAAAATTTTGCATTAATTACCTTGATTCATTTTTCAACAATTTATATCTATTATTATTATTTTGCTACTCATTGAAGCAGGACATGAGATCTAAAGTTAACATCAGATGCATGAGCTAATTTTCAGAAATAACAATAAAACTTTCATTGAAAATGTGTGGAATTATAAGAGATGGGGCAGAAATGGAGGTTAAATTCATGTGTGACAACAAAAGAAAGGAAAGGAAAGTGTACCTTAGATTTTCCCCCAAGTTTAGAGATGAAACTCCAACATGCAATGGCTATGGAGATTGCACCTGCAGATCTCCAGTGACTGGAAGCTAAATTTTTTGCAAAAGAAATGGAGATTGGAAAGAAAAAGGGAGAGAAAATGAGGGTGGTTTCCCTCTCTCGGCTGGGGATTTTGAGAGGAAAGTTTGGGAGATTTGGGGGGCTATTTATAAGGGAAAAGGAGAAAGGTTGGGTTGACAAGTGGAAAGAGCATTTGCCAAATGGAAAAGGAGAGAGGAGGAAAAAAAAATCCAAACCATACGGCTGTCCTGGAAAACTGCTGCTACTGTAGCAGAGAAATAAAAAAAATTATTTTTAATAAATTTTTTTAGGCCAATTTCTCCTACTTATATAAGGTACACAAACCGTCCGCATTCGCGCCTCGATTGTTCGGATTCTGATGCGAAATGTCTCATTTTGATCGTCTCTAAATGACGATCAATATGATGAGTATATATTGATATACTTTCGTGGGTTTTGAATACCCGAATTTCCGAGATACGATTTCGGTTTGGGGTAAATTTTGCGAACTAAAAATATCAAACGACCTCCGATTGACGAACGATCAATTCCGTTGGTCTTGTTTTGTCGAATCGGATCTAATGACGGTCTCGGTTCGTTTTGCGGTTTCCGAATTTGCGTCACGGATTTTTCGCAGCGCGCATTACGAAGCTACCGATTTTTGGTCGATTTCACCCGAACAACTTTTGATTCACGATCAATTGATCATTATAAGTCGTTTGGCATTGACCACCAACTTTTATTGGGTTTATCGGACCTAAATCGGATTGAGTTTGGGCTCTATTGGAAACCGGGTGTTACACCTTCCAACAATAAATAAAAGTAAAATTACTTTTTATGAGGCATCAATACACTAATGGGATTTTTGCTTTTCTTCCCCCAAAATGATGGAAATTTGCAATAAACTCTGTAAAATTAATTGAGCTGCATCGATTGGCAAGCAACATTTGGAGTTGGTGCTCGAGTTCCGGCGTGGTGGATTAGTAGGGGTTTGTGAGTGAACCCTTGTTTACCGTTCTGTTTCCCTGCTATCTTTTTAGCTTAATGCAACTAAATCTACTGAGGGTTTGCTAAGATGCATTTCCTGATAGTTAAAAGTAGGAGGTGATTGATATTTGATAGTCTTGGCTTGTGGGATGTTGTGGACTATGCTTACACTGAGTAATCTTGCTTTCCTTCGTGATTGCCAACTTTTTTCAGAGAGAAAAGCTCCTTTGAATATCCCAATTTTGACTCGATGGTTGTTGGAAACAAAAGAGTCTGGTAACAAGGGTGTCTAGGGGGAGATGGTTGCATGATTTTGAATTAAATGCTATACTTGTGGCTCGAGACCTGAGGATATCAAGCATTTACTTTATCTGCCCTTATGTTAAGCATATGTGGATAGAGAAACATTTGATTGCTAGATTCTTCTTATGATGACAGCTTATGGGGATTCTATTTGGAGGGCTCCCGTGACATCTGGGGTATTTTCTACAGGTGGGATATGGACGTGATTCATCTCCTTATGATCCTTTGAACCTTGTTGCCACATTATACTGACATGTTGGCTGGAAGATTGAAACTCTATACCTAAAATGCTTTCCTTGGAAAGCTGGTGGATAATCATGAGAGGTTACTGATCGACCAAAAATAAATAACAAATAAACGTGATTATAAGATCAATATCTATGATAGAGAATCCCCCAGATTGCTCCCAAGAAAAAAATATTTTTATTTGATTTATGGGGTTGTGGGGCAATAGTGTGCAAGGTTGACTTTCTTCTCTTTTATTTGCCCTTTTGGTTATTATTTATTATTATATTGGATGATTATATCTTTTTAGTTCTTAGAATTAACTAACTTCAGATGGGCCATGGTTGTCATATGCAAGTCATACTTTATTATTGCAGCTCCAAAGGTTTCGCGATGAACTCAATAACCATGCTCGTGTTCTAAAGAAGCTTGGTCATGTCAATGCGGATGGTGTTGTTCAGTTGAAGGGACGGGCAGCTTGTTTGATTGACACAGGCGATGAACTTCTGTTTACAGAACTGATGTTTAACGGTACTCTTGCATCCCTACTGTTGTCCTGTTTTACTAAGAACTCAGCTGCTGAAATAACATGCTGATGAGCTGTCTGTCAGGTACGTTTAATGAATCTTGATCATCACCAAGTCACAGCACTTGCCAGTTGTTTTTATTCCTGGAGATAAGTCAAATGAGCAAATACATTTGAGGAACGAGCTTGCAAACCTTTACAACAGCTTCAGGATACTGCCAGACGAATAGCTGAGGTTTGCTAGATTGTTACTTGACACATTCTTTGGCAATTCATGGAATTGTTTCATGGAGTGATATAGTCCATTTGCTGAAGATATCATCCCTTGCACAGATACAGAGAGAGGCAAATTGGAGGTTAATGTGGAAGAGTACGTGGAGTCAACAGTGAGACCATATCTCATGGATGTCATATATTGTTGGTCTAAGGTCAGTGAGAAGTTTTATAGATATTTCCTTTTATTACAGTTTACCTTTGGAAGAGTTTGGATTAAGATTTCAAATATTCTTGAGATGAAATGGAATCTATCCTATTAGGACTGCACAGATATTTGATGGAAAAATATCAGTTGTTAATTTCCATATACTGAGTAATGGATACAAATACTTAAAAAGGTAATGTATCTGTTAAAGTGTGTGACAATTGTAATCTCATAGTATTTCCATAATTTACTATTCTTGTGAGCTCTCCCTAACCCTAGCCTCTTTTATATATAGAAGGCTCGACTTTCAACTTTTATTTTCAATATATTATTATGTTCCCTTTCCACGTGATATCAGAGTGACAATGTTACATAATAACTTCGTACCCGTTTATATCTTAACTCAACCAAAGCCTTGCCTTCTACAGTATCTCAACTACCATGTCCTCATCTCCCTCTACAACCACTCCAACTTGAGGCCTTATTAGGAGTCACCTAGATTCGAGCTTCATGGGGGGTCAGAAGATTACCTTAAAAGGACTATTTAAGGCCTCGAGCAGAATACCAAGACATTATCCTCGAAGCTTCTAGAGGCGATAGAGAGAAAGGCCTTTGTTATATCATCTTCAGTTAATCACTAATAATCAGGAGGACATGTAGAGGCGCTATAGCAATGCGGTATGTCTGTATGACATAATCCTGAGCGATGAGGGATGAGCAAGGGATCCGATAAGTGAATTAAATGCTTGAACATCACAAAGTGATCAAGGATATGAGCCTATTGAGATATTTCCTTGGATTATAGGTAGCCAGTAGACATGGAGGGATTGGTTCTATCGCAAATGAAGCATGATGTTGTTCTTTTTGCAGGTGGTATGGTTGGTGCCAAATTGGACTAGTTTTTATAGGCCTCAAGTCCTCCCTTTATATTAGGAGGACACGCTTGTAGATGATGGACAATATCTTTGATTAGTAGGAAGTTCCTCTATCTCACTATTACCAGCATTGATATCTCCGTTTTAGTAGGGAAACTTAGTCAGTCCATGAGCCTATTGTAATGGGAAACTCACTTATGTAAGCCTATTGAGATGCAACTGTGATGGTCTTGCGGTATATCAAGGCCGCTCCTCGAAAGGGGTTATCCATCACAACTAAAATATTACTCAATATTACAATATATTGTGACTCAGACTAGACAAAGTGCCTTGTAGATCGCAAGTTCACCACTGCCTTTTTGCATTTACATTGGGAGGACCTTATTACACAGAGGAGCAAGAAATAAAGAGTTGTATCCTGCTCAATTGAAAGAAGTAAATATAAGTTGATGGCCTAGGAAGCAACAAAGATGTTGTGGATTCAAACTGTGCATACCCATTTTCACTTTCAATCGGTCACAATGATGGAGTTGAGATGCGATAACACCGCATATATGCACATAGTAAACAACCCTATGTTTCTTGAGAGAATGAAACACATATATGTTGTAGTTGAAGTCATAGAAGATTGTATCGATATCGTATCGTCCGTCCAGAAAAGGATATATTGGGATCATTATTTTTAAAAACCGCGCCTCGAGGCGCTGAGGCGTACGCCTCGAGGCATTTTTCAGGGAAAAATGCCTCGAAGCTATAGCCTCATGCAACCTCGGTAAGGTGTGCACCTCGAGGCTTATGAGGCGCGCCTCGAGGCGTACGCCTCGAGGCGCTATCTCATGTATGAGCTGATTTTTTTCTACAATGCTTTTTCTTTTTGATTGTGAGCTTTTTATCTTTCATAGACAAGTATTTTCAAGTCCTTAAGCTCAAGATTCATTGAAATGCATTTTTTTAGTCTATTAACATATTAAGCTTATTTTTACTTTGTTATCCATGGTCTTTATAAATCAACATGAACAAAAAATTGAGTCTTTAGTCCTTAAATTTAATGCCTCTACTCTTTAGCATGAATCAAGCATAAATGCTTTCTTTATTAAAATATTTAGATGCAAGTCCCTACTTTGACCTAAATTTAGAAAAGTATACTTTTTCTAAACATGTCTCATTTTTCTTCTATTCAATCGGGACGTAATAATACCACATCAAAGCATGCATGAATAAAGATAGTCATAACATGCAATATCCCAAGTATTTTATCCCCCGAACCTTATGGTAAAATAAAAAGTGATCACTAGTTCACTACTTACTCTCTTATCCTTCTCAATTGAATGACACACATATCTCACCTAATTTTGAAAATGGTGTGTTACATCAAGTCCCTTTAGTTAAAATTTTATTCAAAACTTTAAATTTACTTAGAGTTACTTATTATTGTGCTTGCATATCCATATTTACTTGATTCGTTACAGATTTAGAGTCCAAAAGGACAGAGTTATATAACAACTTGGATGTTTAAATCATGATGTTAGTCTTGAAATATCATGGAGTTATGTATTGAATCATAACTATTTATTTTCTAGAACTCTTTTTTGAAAGAAAATGGGCATGCACCGTATAGGTGAGTATCCAATAATTTCTAGAACTTGAAAATTATAATTACGATTAATTATTATGTTTTATGAAAAATTTTCTTTCAAGAGTGAGGCTTACGCCTCGAGGCAATACTGAAAAAACGCCTCGATACGCCTCACGCTTTTTAAAACCTTGATCGGATATATCGGGGATATATCGATGATATCGGTGGAAATCTCGGAAATGGCTCAAAAAAGCTATTTTTTTTGCCATTTTTCAGAAATTAAGATCATCCAAAATATTAAAACAACAAATAAACCTACAAATACACACTTATATCACACATATCGGTAATTTATACCCCATATATCGCACATATCTGTCATATCGAACACATCACTGTTAATGTTGATTCCTGACTTATAGATATTGGAAATGGATTCCATTCAAGTTCTTATAACATTAAATAACTTACAAATATACACATGGATAACACATATAGATCATCTATGATCCTTATATCGCACATGATTCATATCAATCATATCGGGCACATTATCTTTGAGATGAACCATTTGATTTGATTCAAAAAATGTACCTAATGATTAATGAGAAAATGTTTCTTTGGTATAAAGATTTATCTATTCATAAAAAATAATGAAAACAATGTAAATTAATGCAATATTGTAAAAAAAAGGTTACCTAGAACCAAGAGTTCCGCGGAGGATCTGAATCACCCTCTGTCCCGTTGTCTCTCATAGCGGGCCGCGGACACAATAAACTTGCAGTAGTTTTCCCATGTCATGTACGAGTGCATGGCCTTGTAATCCATGAGATATTGTCCGTATTAATGGTTATCGATCCCATGAGTATCCCGAGACGAGGATAAGCAGCACTAGATCCAGTATCACGAGGTGCACGAAGAGGTTGTGAAGTATTGGCTTGAGATCCTCGGGATGACAACAACGGAGTAGGAGAAGATCTCTGTGGAGGAGGACCTGGAGGAGGAGGCACGTGCGCATACTCGGGGAAGAAACCAAAACTGTCACCATCAAAGAAACTACCCTGGCTCAGTCCGGGTGGGCTACCTTAGTAGTTCTCACCGATGTAACTGTTATATCCTCCATACCCACTGTAGCCATATCCATATGATGGAGGAGTATACACCTGAGGAGGAGGTCCAGGAGGAGGAACATGAAAATATTCAGGGAAGGCACCAAATAATCTCTCATCTTGTGAAGATCCATATCCACCCAGGGAACTTGGCGTTCCTCCACGGTCTGGGTTGTCAATGTCCATGCAGCTCAACAAACCTACAAATGATATCAAATCGTCCATGTAGCTATCCGTAGGATGATGATCGCGTCGTCCATATGCATCGTAATCCATAGGTCCTGGACTCATACTTGGGACAAAGTGACCATGTGTGTTTCCATGCCGCTCCATGTATTCCTCGCCCTGCCTCGAATCTTGTATTATCAGGTGGTCTATAACCACCTCTGTTGACCCTGACCCCCTGAATATGTCTCGTCGTCACCTGATCCACCACGATCGCCATCATCATCATCATCACTTCCATTGTCATCCTTTGATTTGGATTTGGATATGGATTTGGATTCGACCAAGTGGAGAGAATGTCGTCCACAATTGCATCAAGCTTCACCCCTCCAAGAGTGTCTATGATTCTCTGGATCTAGCAATGTAGTCACCAACATATGCTCCCATTTGTTGGCTTATATTCTAATTCACTCTGACTCTCGGTTAATCAAGCAGTGGAGCACCGTTAGTTACCAACCACCTCTGCAGAACATCTTCATTGTCATTGTACATCTTGAAAATGTACGCAAGATCGATGGGGTTTGTGTAGTCCTCTTTGTCTGCCCTCCCTTGCATGTTTCATCTTCATCCTCAAGTTGTAGTGCACAAAGACAAGATCATGGAGCCTATGTTCTCCCAACTTGTTCCGTTTCTTTGAATGGATCAAGATGAATGTGTTCCAGTTCCTCTCACACCCATCGTCAGATGTGGTTGGGGACAATACTTTACTGTCATTTTTCGTAGGTTGGAAGCTTCCATCATGTACAGTATCCACCATTCGGCTGCGGAAAATCCAAAAGGAGATAAATCAATAATAGTAAATTAGTTATACATTACAGTCAATGAGGATTTGGAGGAGCTAGCTCGGGCGATCACCAACTTCATTTACAACCATTCCAAAGTGCCAGTGGCCTTGATTAGGCAGATACACAATGGTGAACTGGTGAGGCCCATCATTACACGCTTTGCAACCAATTTTATAGCGTTGCAAATCCTTAAAGAATATAAGACGAGAGCCAAGGTAAATGGTTCGAGATACCCAAAACTCGGACATGAGAGAGGAAAGTGAAGACAATAATCAATGAACTTTATTTCTGTGATGATGTGACACGAGTCACAAAGATAATAGATCCGACTGTGTCTGCAATGTGGATCATGGATGTCTACAAAAAGCTGACGATGGGAGTGATTTACGAGGTAATACGATGCGTTGGAGAGGTCAGAGAGCCAATCGGGAAAGGACACAAGTATGGTTGAACATCATAAATGAATGTTGATCCAAGATGCTCTGACATCCTCTTCACAAGGCTAGTATTTAGTAAATCTATTCTTTTTTATAGCACTTTCGCTAGATTAAAATCTGAGAATTATGTATACTTGTGTCCAGCTTATTACTTCAATCTTAAGTACTAGTACAAGCACACTCTTGGTACAAATGTTGACCTTGCAGTTGTCCAATATTGTGGTGGAAAAGCTCGTGAAAGACAAAGGAAAACGTAAACGATGTGCAAGAATGAGGGTAATTTAGAATCTGGAGGTAGACTTAT